>JACYXH010000367.1:0-185000 GCA_026745465.1 Lota lota
TTTAACAAGCATAGCGCCTTCTCAAGCCTTCTCAGTTTGTTCTACACTCAAGTATTTCATTGGATGTTATCATGAAAGAAAGAATGTTTTATTTAAAAACCTTTTCTGCTCAGCACTGGGGATAACATGTCAAGGATTTGGATCCAAATGTCCTAAAGTGATGCAAATACTAATACTAAATAAATTGCTTTTTTCTCATTGCGTCCATTTACAATTTTCGTGAATTATGTTTTAAGTATCTATTTAGAAAATGGCCAAATCAAATCAGTATGAAGGCTATCTCTTTAGGCCATGTTTTCTTGATTGACAGTTCTCTTTGCGAGGAATAGCCAGGTTGCTGACCTCAGCTCCACCCAAGCATCAACCATTCTGCCCAAATGTCTATTTTCTTTATACCATAACTGAGAGGCTAACAGAACTGGCTTCAAAAAGGGTACAGGCTCTTTCAGAAATCTATGGGGAATGTCACCGAAACTCTGTTTTTGTGCAAAAGTAAAAATCATATCCTACGAAATAAAATGATATGGGTCATAATATACCATTTTAATGTGGAAAGCCTAGTAAAAATATTCCATTTACAATTGTATATTGCTGTTTGAATACCAGTTTGAAACTACATTTGATCTTTCGGTACATGCGCTTTTACATTTTTGTATGCTTGCATTTTTGAGGTTGGTTCTCACAGGGCAACCCCTGCTCCCTCCCACGGGGCCAATCCATCCATGCACTTGACCTGCCCATAACAACCATAATTTACCATTTAACACACACACACATACATGCACACACACACACACACACACACAC
Organism: Lota lota; assembly: GCA_026745465.1. Lineage (NCBI taxonomy): Eukaryota > Metazoa > Chordata > Actinopteri > Gadiformes > Lotidae > Lota > Lota lota. Next base: position 808 of record JACYXH010000367.1, read on the forward strand.
ACACACACACACACACACACACAACTTTCTGAATGACCTGAATGGTAGGTTAAAATGCATTATCACAGGTAGGCCTTTGGGAGGTGTAGTCAGATAATCACTGCTAGGCCTCAAGTTAAACACCAACCCCCACCACAAGGTAAAAATCTGTCAGTTTCTTGGTTCATTTTGCCAATGGCAGAAAAGAAGGAAAGTTAAGCCTTGGCCACCAGCCTTGTGTGTGTGTGGGGGGATCAAACTGCTTGTTCTGCAGCCCACATTTGAGAAGACACAGCAGCAGGGGTTAAAAACTCATTCCTGCATCAATCTTACAGTTGGCAGTGATTGTGAGTGTAAAAGTAAAAAGTGAAACATTGACAAAAGAATATAGTAAAATAAAATGCAGTCACTATTGTGAATCTCTTGAATTGTCGTGACTATTAGTGAATTCAAATGAATGGTGTTAAAATAATTAACTCATGACGCATCTAATTATTTCCTAAATAGTTGCAGATTCTATGAGGAGGATTTAGATGTCAAGGAAAGCTAATTACCCAGGAAGAAAGACCCTTACAGAAGCCCCCTCCTAGGCCTCCTTACTACCCTGTAATTAACAAAGACTGTGCTAACTTCTGAGCAGCGCCGAGTATCAGCTCCAAGTCAAATGTTCTAGGAGTAGAGAAGTTTCACAGATTATGAAGATGAAGAGACGGCAAGAGTGGTTGGTAAGACCACCAATTCTCTGTTCTGAAATGTTCGATTCGGTTGATGTAGGCTACATAATCTCCTTCCGATTGTAGCCTGCCGTAGCCTGTCATGGCTGTAGAGAAGGTGTGATCGAATGAGACCGGGGATACATAATAGGGCTTGCTCATCAGAATGCATCATGGGATTTTGTGTTGGCCATTTTGAGAGGATTCAAGAGAGTTGTAGTGCTGTCAAATCCTAAATCAACGTAAATACACCGTTTCCTGGAGGAATAAAATTTTTGTTTTACCACGTCTTGAGAAACGCTGTGGTAGTTTCAAACACAACAACGTCTTCCCATAATGACAAATCATTTCACGATCAACTAGTAAACAGTGACCAAAGAAGCATTACTACTAACACAATAACTAACATTCCAATGGTCCTATGCTTCCAAAATGGCGGCGGTCCTTGTGATGTGACGTCGCGATGTACACGCCCTGTAGAGTAGAAGCGGAGGGGTAGGTGGGCCCTGCCTTAGAGCTTGGCATCTCATTGGAGGATAAATGTGTTGAGGTCGTCTCTTGAAACACAACAGAAAACACAGAGAACTGTGTGTGTGTGTGTGTGCTGTGTGTATTTATTCTTTGTAGATTGAACTCCTATTTTAATAGTGTGTCTCTTTATATTTGTACTACAGTCCTGTACTTTCTGCTGCGACGCCCCAATTTCCTGTCTATCTGAGATGCATGAAGTGCCATCTTCTCTTCTTTTCTGTTATCGACAGTACGTATAAAGATGGAAGTAGGAACATGGAAGATGGAAGTTCCATTGCTAAAGCTAAAAACAGATCTTGCAAAAAAAACAACAACATTGTTTTTCTGGTGAGTGCCGATTGGCAGGCCGACTGATGAATTACGCCGTGTGCGCTGTTTCTCCAGACCGTCCACAGTCGTACGGATCCGTCTCTAAGAGTTGGGAGTATGCCGTGTCTGCTCGAGAGACTGTGGCTATACATCAAATCCTCTGAGCTTTTTATGTGACATCATGGTATTTGGTGGATGTGCCTTGAGGGACAGGTAACTGAACACCAGGGGCCTAAGACAGACACGTCTCACTGCAGCGGGCTGTTCTTCTGGTCCCGGATCCATTAACACAAAAACATGGGATGCTCCTGCTTTACACAGGATTAATAACACTCTCTTTTAGCTTCTTGTTTCTACACAGTCAGCCTCCCTGCTTATTGACAGTTTTAAAGATTTACACGCATGGTTCTCTGTATTTGTGTCCAGTTGTAGGCAGTTTAGGGAGTTTCACGCTAAACAAAATCAGCGCAAAATAGTTGAGTGTGTGGAAGATGTATGAATGGCTCCCCCTTGAGAAGTACGGACAGGTTCAGTTTCCTGTTAAAAAAGCCTAGCGATTTCCCAGGCCTCTTTTAAACAGCTGCTGCTCTGCCCTGTTCCTCTTTGTATTTTTCCACCCCCATTCTTTTCGGTGCCTGTCTTATTACAGCTGCTCATTCGCCTCAAGTCCACGGCGAAAATAAAGGTAATCCTCTCATGTCTGCCTAACATATGACACGACTTTGCTGCACCTTTATTTCTCCAAAATCTATAGCTCGAGATCATCTAGATTCTCTTCTTAACCAGTAGCCCACCTTTCCAACTGATTTTGCAGCAGGTTATTGAGTGAAAAGGCCCACCCTCACACACGCACGCACGCACACACACACACACACACACACACACACACACACACACACACACACACACCCACCCCCCCCCCCCCCCCCCCCCCCCCACACACACACACACACACACACACACATACTATGACTGCTTGTGGTTTTGAAATACCACTTCAAGGTTGACATACAAAAACATTTGTGGTAAGGCCATAAATAATATCATACATCTGGGTTTCTCCCAAGTTTGAGCTTCTGAAATTGTATGCCATGAAAATACCATGTGTGCATTTCAAGGAAAAAGAGCAGATTCAACTTTGATTGAAACTAAATTGAAAGATAATAAGATGGTATTTCTGCATTTGACTTTTGGTGAAATGAGTTCAATTGCTCGACTTCGTTTCGTGAATACTGCACATTGTTCTCCAACTGCTCTTGTATTTCCTCTTCCTCCGTCACCACAGATTTGAATAGTTTGAGGTTAATGGTTCTGCGTGTGGAACTGCTACACCTGAGGTGCTCAATCACGTGTAAAGCACAGGGGGTGAACCCCCCCCCCCCCCCCCCCCCCCCCCCCCCCCCCCCCCCCCCCCCCCCCCCCCCCCACCTCACACCCCCCGACCCACCACACACCACCACACATCCCCACTCAACCCTGCCGGCACGCACATTCAACAAAAGACAAGGGAAAGACGGGCCGCCTTTACACAAACAAACACAAAGGACGAAATGTTCAAAAAACGATTACAAAAGACCCTTGGATCCGAGCATTCCTAGTTCTGAGACGTTGCTTTTTTATGGCATTGCTCTTTTATATATGGAGACCACCCCTGTAAACACACACACACACACACAAACAGACACACACACACACTCACACACACACACACACACTCACACACACATACGTACACACACACACACACACATACATACACACACACACTCACACACACACTGGCACACACACACACACACACACACACACACACATACACACACACACACTTACACACACACACACACACACACACACCCATACACACCGGCATACACACTGGCACACACACACTCACACATACACACACACACATTGCTTTTCCCAATGGATGTGTGCAGCTGATGCTACTGGGGTTCAAACTACTGAATGGTGGTGGTGGGGAGGGGGTCTTATCAGAGAGCCTGAAGGCTAGAGCAATTATATTCACACCCTTGTTGTGTAAATGACATATCACAGAGTCAAGAGTCCATTTATTTCATAGCTCAGACCTTTTAGTTGAAGCATTATGTGTAGGGGTGGTTATAGCAGCAGCGCTCCTGTCATCCTTTGTTTGGAGAGAAAGGCCTCAAAGCGTACTAATGAACAATCGTGACTCCTGCCAGGAAAAACACGAAGAGAAATCCTGGTAAGGGATGGAGCACAAGCCATCAGTCTGCACTCCAGCCTCAGGACAAATAAGAGTATTTACACATTCAAAAACAATATTTCACAAATCTCCTTTTTTCTCAAATGTATCTACTCTTTTATCTTCATCTTTTATCTTGTATCTAATCTTTTACTCTTATCTACTTCTTTATGTAGTCATTAAAAATATGAATTTTCACTCATCAAAATTGCATGCATGTGTATTAATCACTTTTTTGTGCATGATTATTAAAAGGTTATGAATATTTCATTAAATTGAGAAAGAATTGGGAAAAATGGATCGTGTGGTGGTTGTTGTTTGTAACCTGTGTTGTAAGAGTGCATTTACATTTACATTTACATTACTCTCAGGTGATACACACGGTGGTCCCTCCCCCAATCATGAAATGGAGTCAATCAAACGATAATAAAACCCAATCCTAACCGTCACGGTAAGTGGACGTATTGTGGAGGTAATGGCGTCCAAGAAAAATGAATGTAAAACGTCGAGTGTCTCGTGATGATGAAGTGCTGCCTTGACCTAGTTTTTAATGCAACGCATTTGGGAACAGTTGGCCACCTGGGTCCCTCCACCCCCCCCCCCCCCCCCCTCCACCCCCCACCCCCCCCCCCCCCCCCCCCCCCCCCCCCCGCCTACTCAGTGGTGAGCGTTCGTCAATACCGGTCCCAGGCCACGCCCCCAAACGCCTCCCCTCTTCACCTCATCTATCCAACTGAAGCGTTGGTGGAGGCCGTCAAATGCCGAGGTGTGCCACTTTGATTCATTAGGTAAATATGGCGTCTTGTTGCCATGGCGACCGCCACCCCCACCCCGCCCGCCCCTTCACAGAGGGGTCAATGCAGGAGTGACGGCTTCCTCCAGGGCAGTCCCTGACAAAGAGATCCTAGAAATTGAAATAAATGGAATCACACAAACACACTCACACACAAACATACACACACAAACACACACACACACACACAAGCAAGACACGAGCAGAAGACACATATACACGGACAAAAACATCTTACCCCCGCCCTCTCTGACCCGTGCCATCCTTCTTCCTAACAAAGTCACATACGTGTGTATACCGTCACTGTATCCCCTCCCACACACACACAGACACACACACATAATGACAGTTTGCCTGGAGATCATGTTGCTCTAATCTAATCCTGCATTTCATGTGTTATTCTTCATTGCTGCCTAAAATGTCCTGGCAGGGCACGTTTCACTTCAACTGAGTTAAAGGAACAACACGCTTTTTGTAGGATCAGTATCTGTTCTTGGGTCAATTCATCTTCTAACTCCCTAGTGTGGAGGACTGCTCTCCCAAACTGATTAATTACAGTCCGTTTTATCATAATAAATCAAAACATAAAAATGTTATGGGTACTGACCAGTCAAAACGTGGTATGTACTTTATGGTCGTAGAGGTTTCAGAATGGCAGTGGATGGAGTGAAACATTAATAACAGATACTGACGACTGCATCATTTGGCGAAAAAATTGAAATAGAATAGAATAGAAGAATAAAAACATACAAATTGACCTTTCACTGTAAATAAACGATGATGTGTGTGCAACCAACATCACGTGTGTGTGTGTGTGTGTGTGTGTACCTTTATATATACGTCAGTGGGAGTGAAGCTTCCCAGCTCTGGCTCTAACCGGTGAAGACGAAACCTACGCTCTCTCTCATTTGACTTCCAAATCCTCCCGGCCCACACGGGCCCAGCGCCAGGTCCCAACCACCACTCAACCACCGGCTCCTGGCCGTTTCTGCGGACGGTGGGAGCCCGACCCCTCCGCCCGCTCTCTCCCACCTTGGGACTGCAATGTTTGCTTCTCCCATGATGTGAAGCGTGACGGCCTACATGGAGATGGTGCTTATAATATCAACAGTTGTGTGTGCCGTCCGCAAACTCACTATCTGACGTCTCATGTGTTGCTGTGTGTGTTTAGGTACAATGTGTTCTCCGTGTCTTTTATGTGACGAATGTTCTATGTGAAGTACACTGCCGGCCATTCTTTTTCTCTCTGGAGGACAGTAAAATCTATTCTGATCTAATATCGGCTACGTCACTGTTGAACGATTGTAGATTATAAGCAGATAGGTGTTGTGCTGTGTGTGTGGTGAATGAATACTTTGGCAAGTTGTGACACACCTATAGGGCCATGGGTGATATCACCCAAAATATCAGCAATCATAGTGATATTTTGGTCTATTCTTCAGTCAGTGTGCTTTCATGCACTCTACAACCTAGTTTTGACCTGGTCAGGGCATCAAACTGGGTTCTCAACCACCCCTTAGGTTGGTTAAGAAACCAGTTATTCTTCACCAGAGCCTAACCCGGTTAAGACGCTCACCATTTTTCTCTCACTGTAAATGTCCAATTTTGAAAATGAGGTTTTATTATTGCAGTATGTCATTTTTCCATTTCTTCACTATAAATAGAGAACAAAGAAAGACCCTAATGACTTTGGCAATGTGAAACTGTTATTATATTGTAAAAGCAACTCTGGTATAACACTAAAGAGAAAGAGAGAAAGAGAGAGAGAGAGAGAGAGAGAGAGAGAGAGAGAGAGAGAGAGAGAGAAAGAGAGAGAAAGCCTTAATTGCATTAGTTCTGCGCCAAGGACAGATGTGAATGCTCTCTACTACTATAAACACAGCACAAGATAGTATACAAGATTATATATATATATACTTTATACACATATATTCACATTAATAGCCATATGTCATCTTTTTTATATATTTAACATTTTTATCCAAGAGGTTGGGTGTTCTTCGTATTGGAGGTCCCTATACATAACAACCTGCGTATATTGTTTGTGCACCACCTCTAGGTAACCTTGTCTTCTGCCCTGGGACAGCCCCCGCGAGGGATTGGGGGGTGTCGATGGGGGAGGGGGTCTCAGATGACCTTCACTCAGCAGTCCTCTGTTCACGTCATGTCAAAGGGATGCAAGACAAAGCCCGTTTCATAGGTACACCTGCACACCGAGTGATACACCGCTGTTTTACCTGGAGGCGCACACACACACACACACAGGCGAGCTCGCCGCTGTTGTGTGTTCAGGCCTTACATTCATGCTGTTTGACAACACACTAAGCCCTAGCACGGGGAACGAGGAGCGACCAAATACATGAAGACGACACATTGGATGAGCGACGTATAACAGGGCATAACCATCTCCAAGGGTAGGCGCACATTAGGATGCAGCTGGGGCAGACATACCATAGAATGTCAAACGAATACAGCAGTTAAGTTGATCACACCTTCACTTGCTTACCACCAATTCCGGCCAATCAGTACATGTTTCACCACATGCACTTCCTTTCCGAAAATTACGAATGGAGCGAAACAAACCGCAGCGCCCCTCAAGAGTAGCATCTTCTGGAGAAGCCTGCCCTGACTTTGTCGGACACCCCCCGCAGGGACACACTCTGCCCCCCAATCTGCATGAGCAGATTGCGTGTGTCCGGCAGCATGGCCCCCTAACCCCCCGGGCCACAAGGACCGGGGATGCGAGGGTGAATCTAATGAGTTCTATACTTCAGCGCATGTGTTGGCCCAGTTTTCGAGGGCCACTAGCGTGGGCTTCCTGTGCTCCCTGACATGTAAATCAGCAGTGGTCTTTGGGACTTGAATAGGTTTTTATTGGCGTTAATGGAGCACAAAATACGTACATACGGATATGCACAACAGAACAAGGGTCTTCTGTCATGTTATGGGGACTTTTAAATCATATTAACGCAGCAGTAAAGTAAACAATGTGCAAAGTGCTACCAAATTAAAATCACAATATATTTGTAAAATCGTGGTTGTTTTCTGTATACCCAGTTACGAGTAAGTAACTGTATTTTATGTGTGGATTTAGTAGTGCTAGATAAAATAATAATAATAATAATAAAACTGATTTTCATTTACACATACAAATTCCATTCAGAGATGTAACGTGTGAATGCATGATAGCTCACTGTTCTCACTCTATGTTGTGTTTTAAACCAACTTTCCCCTTGCTGTATATTCACTCGATTGTGTTAGTGTGTGTTCACCACACCACACGTGTTCAACTAGGACAAATATGTTTGTGCTCTGGGCTCCCAGTGTCTGTTTGGTTACCATAAAGCTGCACTCGTCCCCCCCTCCTCACACAGAAGCTCATCTCCCTATTTGTTTTACAGAGACAGTTCGATTTACGGCTGGGATTGTGTCTGTGGGGGGGGGGGGGGGGGGGGGGGGGGGAACAACAAAGAGATGTAAGAAGGATAATGAGACCAGTTACAAAACGAGCCGTGTTGTGTGAAGAAGAAGAAGAAGTGAAGGGACACGGACAGGTAGGCTACAGTCAATTTTGAAAATACGACGGCTAAATTAATTTGCAGCATGAAATCGTCTTTTTCAGGGAGGACTAGAAAGGACTTCACACAGGGTCCTGGAAGCTCAGAGCACTTCAAAGACTCTGGGGTGTTCATACACACACAAACACACACACACACCCACACCCCAGCCTCTGATATCCCAGATCCACTGTGAGCCAGGTACAGAGGACCTCGTTTCCAAGGCCCGGTGGCGCTATCGGGCCTTCATTCCTTTGAAACCTTCTCTGTGCCCGTGAATGTGCGGAAAAAGCGTTCATTTGATACCCTGAAATGAAAATGAATGGACAGAGACTCACTCGGCTTAGTTAGGCAAGGATAGTTCCTCTGTCTTTGAGAACAAACACAACTGGGTCTCAGTACACCGTGTCTTAACATGTGTTTATTATAATACTCGTTCACACATTCCGTATGGATGGACTTCAATGACTAAATATATAAAAACGGATCATCCAACATGAATATCTGCAGCCTATGCACCCCTAACAGAAGAAGGGTTGCTAGTGTGCTTTCTGTATTGCTGAAGATAAACCTAGGCCCACTTGCAGCGATGGTCACACCATTTGAGTCCGGGGCGCCCAGGGGTGTAATGATTTGAATTACATTTGAATGATTTAGTGCTTCAAACACATTTAATACAATCATCTGTACTGTGTGTGGCATCATTCACAATGCATGTTTTGTAAGACAACAACACAAGTGTTGTGAATACAGTACTCATGATGTTTATATAAACACATATGTATAACAATGAAGTAAGGCTAGGGTTAAAGGTTTAAAGGGATTTCAACGACAGTTAGGACAGTAATTGAAGGGACACTGTTTTCAGCAGCAGATCTACACAGGCCTAACCAAACAGCACGTCCAAACAACTGACAGCAAACATAAGACCAATTTAAATATATGTCTCTAAATATCGCGTATTAGTCTTGAGACAACTTGAGATTATCAGGAAATGAAACAGATGTATGTTGTATACCTCAAATATAGTTTTGATGTTGTTGTTTTGAGATTCAATCCATTATTGGGGAAAAGAGGGTTTTGATTGTCAGGTGTTACAAGTTACTGATGGTGACATGTTTGACTCGCCCCTATTTCAGTCCCGAACGGTGTGAACGGAAACCAACTTGGTTGAACTTTGTGCCTCATGTCATAGGATATGAGCAGTGTCAAATGCTCAAATACTTTTCCCTTTAGGTTACATACTAGTATATTGAAATCATATTATATCAAAGCATCATGGATACAAAATATGACACAAACCGCTGCTGAAAATGTGTTGATTAAGTGTTGATGCATAATAACAAGTCACAATAATCACAATGAGAATCATAAGTCTTTTTTTTTTTTTTTTACTCAGAACAAAACCTTATTCTGTATTCTGAATACTGTTGACGATTGATCAGATGACTTAGAGTTTAGGAAGGTCTATTAATCTGATAAATGCATTATGTATCACCACCATTTGCTCTCTGGAAGAACATGTGTCATGAGTGTGGAGACAGCTGTAGTAGTCAACTTGTACTGATGTGCACTTAGTTACTTACTTTCTTGGCGTACTAGTAGTCCTAAGTAACTGACTAGATCGAATGCACGATGAGTGACCACATTTTCTTGCAATTAATTTGAAATACATGCTTAAAATCCACACATAAACAACAATTAAAACGAAATATTTGACATCACTACAACAATTCTTAACAAATTATTTGTCGTTTGGTCATATGGTATAACCCACTTGGTGACGTTCGTTTGACAGAGGAATAACTGGATAAAAGAGGCAGTAAGTAGGTTGCTAAGTAGCGAGGGGGGAAAAGCAGGAGCAGACAGATTAGTGGAAGTCGCCTCCCCTCTCTTTTCAAGTAGCCCAGCAGTCACCAGTCAGCCAGTCACCAGTCAGCCCGCCACCGCTCACCAGTCACCAGTCAGCCCGCCACCGCTCACCAGTCACCAGTCAGCCCGCCACCGCTCACCAGTCACCAGTCAGCCCGCCACCCCTCACCAGTCAGCCCGCCACCGCTCACCGGTCAGCCCGCCACCGCTCACCGGTCAGCACCACGCTTTCTTCAAGTCGGGACTGTTTAACGAAGAGCATCCGGAACATGGCTTTTCTGCACCACCTATTCCTGCTGGCGTGCCTTCACCTGTGTTCATTGGATAGCAGCGGTGAGTAGCTTCACGCTAACGTTTCCCCAGCTTAAGGTTGCCAAGTTCAGAGGGAGAGTTGGGATGAAATGCATCGTTGAGCGTCTGTTTCTTTTTTGTTGTTGGGGCGCTTGGAGACGGCTACCGTGAAGCTCCTTTTGTTGTATGCAGAAAACTTTATTTATTTGATTGTTTGTTTTAAATTGAGGGTAAAGCCGTTAGAATGGCAAACTATTGCGTTTTTCGTCTTCTCTGTCTAACTATTTTACGGGACGCATTTTGGCATGCTGCGCATTTTTTAAATGCACTTATTATTTATTTATTTTTTAGCTAACCGTCCTTTGATTCATTTGCAATTTCAAATTTGAAATTGTACTTAGATTTGGTTTTCCAATCCGTTTCACTAACAAAAGCAGACTTTAATTGGTTATTTTGCCATGAAGGCGATGGTTCCCGTGAAGGGAGCTGGTGTAAGGCTCTCTGCCACTGTCCGGGACCTTGTTCAAAGTCCGCTCCTCCTGGAAGAAATCGACCCTCAAAGATGATTCATTTCATAGTGGGTTGGTCAGTACTTCACTTATTTGGGCAGTGCATAACGTTAACCCAGGAGTAACATCCTCAAATATAAGTGCGCAAAAGGAACCGTTTTTATTTATTTATTTTTCAGTGTAAATGTGATGTTAACCTAAGGAAAACAAGAGTTGTCCGGCAACGTGCGGGGTTTACATGAAATGCTGTGATGACTGAGATATAATCAGAGATGATTGTTTTAGTTTGCTTACCGCTGCTAAATCCCCATCTACCTCTTTACCTTCCCTTCCCTCTTTACCCAGATCTGGGTAAAGCTGGCTGTTTGTGGATTAAACTATTGACTGACCATAATGACCGTGACTTGGAACGACGCGCATTTCCAACTGATAGTGCTGTAATGGACCTCCGCAAATGAGGCACAATGTAGGCTCAAATAAAGCCTAATATCCCCCTCATTAAAATACACACAAGGAATCAAGATATGTTAGTTGCGGTAGACAAATATTGATTAATTTTATTTTATTTGTCCCTTCAAGGCACCTTTCTTTACTTGATTGCATGTCAGCCTGACCATATATTGTCCCTGGCAAGTACAGAGGCATGGAGACAACAGAAAGCCTGTATTCTATGTCAAGCAGTTGGAAGGACCTTTACTGTGAATTTGTGAATTGTCTGGGTTAAATGAAAGATTTGTATACTATTTGAATAGGTTTTGTTTTTCAGTTTATTATAATTTGAATGACTTTGGGCAATTGTTGGGGTGTGACTTCGTTGGGCCATTGTAAACTAGAATACAAATAATCATGTATGAATAAGCATTAATAAAAAGAGATTAGCGGCTCACGGTAAGGCAGTCCCTTGCTGTCACAATGGAGTGTGTGTAAGAAGCAGAGCGACCACTTTCACGACTCTGACCATCTTGGAGCCTGATGTTCCGAGAGCTTTCAGTGGAGTCATTTCATCCCTATATATTTAGTACAGTTCCTCGTTATTTCTTTCAATGAAAACCATAAACACTTCACTGCATATGACTGAAAGCAGATGTGTTTTCGAAGGACCACAAAGCAGCGACTCCCATCCTTGCATACATTCAGAAAGAGCTGCTTATGGAGCGTTTGCTGAGGAAGGTGAGGGTGTGTGTGCGGCAAAGCACAGCCCCGAACGCTAGTGGTTGTGAACATGGCCGGCCCCAAATATATAAGGGGAAACCACGGTATGTAGGCTATATAGAGTAGCTGACTTGGAAGATTCTGATATTAACCTAAGCAGAGGGATTGGCTTGTAAAGGAGACGGTGTAAAAGGAACCTATACTCCAGTTCTGTGATCCCATTCCACTCACTGGTCTATTCAAGACCAGTCTGCAGGATAATAACAATAGAGGCGATTTATTAATTTATCATACAGGCGGACCACAGTTAGGAGTGACCTGGACCTAATCAGAACTGCATTTGCAGAATCTGTGTTTGGTGCTGTTGCTCAGGTTTCACTACAACAAACATCTGAAAAGTCAATAATAAAATCCACTATTAAATGCTATGATTTACACAGCATTTGGCATTTCCCCATCGCCATGGGCCATTGCCTACACTAAGATAATAAGTGAGGGGCTTGTTGGGCAGTAAATTCAAATCAGTTAAGTTTCACATAAATGGGTTTTACTGGAGCTAGCAGGCATGAACCAATCCTGCCTTAAGTCTTTCTGTGGATGCATTGCTGTTGTGTGGACGCAAGGCAGCAACAGACAGAAAACTCTGATGAAGTTAGCTTACATCGTCGAGTGGCTGGCTAAGTAACTCATCCTGATTCTGTCCGTATCGCCAGATCAATAACCAACTTTATTATAGTCTGGTGAATGTATATTTTTTGCACTGCACAGTTTTGGTTGGACATGACATTCTTTCAAATAAGATTGGTAAATTGATTTGAGGAGACATGCATGCGTGACCTGATTACGTTCAGTGAAGGCTTTGATATGCCATCAGTAAAACTCAATCTAAGACTACAAGAGAGAAGGACAGATTGTTTTTCATCGAGGTAATGGATCCTTGGTTGGATCAATCAGGTCGCATCGTGGCACTCTGTACTGGTACATAGATCTTGAGTCCCGAGCCCCATATCAGCCCATTCCCACCCCACCCGCATCTAAGGTACACATTCAAACGCATACTTACTAAATGTACTTATAAATGAATCAATGAAAGCATTTTCATTTTTATTTTGTTGTTTTCTAGATAAAATCACATCCACATTTGATCTACAATACACTTCACGTTTTCTTTGTATTAGGTTTGAATCTGGCTCAATATTAAGTCTGTCCTTGGGGGCCCAGGGCCTGACAGCCAGGAATCCATGCTGGCACCGCAGTGCATTCTGGCCAGACAACATTTGCTTTTCATGTAAACAGCACTGCAGCAATAACACCGCCCAGCACACCAAGGGCCGTTCCACTAGTCTCTCCATGCAGCCAAATCAGTCGCTGAACTCCTCTTCCGACCATGGGTCAGTCGGTCAGCGGCTCTCATCTTACTAATTGCAGGCGAGTTCCATGGTCTAGAAAAAACAACAACGCACCGCACATTGTTTTTCCTTTCTTTTGATGTAGTGTTGTCATATTTAATGGGAAAGCAAAGGACTAGTCCAACACATCGTTTAACTTCATAAGTTAAGGTCATCGTTTTAAAACAAAGAACATACAGCAAGTGTTGATTACAGTAAGTGACAGGCCAATCATTTTGTTGAAACAAAGAAAGAAATTGATGTAAGATGCCTGCCCACCAGTAGACAGAAACCCATACGCTGTGTGTGGTGCTATTCTCCGGTCGTGTAAGTATGTAAGCTGTGATGACACTGAAATAGACTTGGTTATGCGTACAGCTAAAACGGTTGTTTACAACAGTATAAACACTAGTGTAGTTGTTTTACATCATGTAAACTGGGATAGACTATTTACTCAACACTACAGAACTACAACTGATTTTTTAAAGTAAGCAGAGGGATGGCTCTTTATCCACATCCACTTAAGAAAGTTCTTTCTTTATAAAGATACAAGTAAAGCAAAAAGGATATCTGGCAACCCTTTCCCACATCTCACCCGTCCAATGAATGGCTTAACCCACAAACTATATAATGTAACAGGCGTTGAGCCGAAATGAACTGCCAAAGTCCTTTTGAAACATATTGTATTCTGTTCAGACAACCATTTATGAGGAAAATATGAGAAAATGCAGAGGGTGAAAGAAATGCAGGGGGTGCCTTCTCTTTCTGTGCTCCGGTATGGGTAGTGGGTAGTTCAGTGGATGCCATGAGGCAAAATGCCTGCAGCTGTTGGCTGCAGTTGCTCAAGCAGGATTACTGCATTAGGCTGAAGTGACAGACAGGCATGACCAATACCGAATCGAGCATACTTGACTCATTGTCTTTCATTAAAGTGAGTGTGCCGTTTTGATCCCCTCTGCATTTCATGGAGCCTGGTTATAAAGCTTTTACTGGCAATTGCAATACATCGATCAGGCAGGAATTAATTCCAAAGTGGGGGGAAAGAGCGGTTGATGGAGGAGAGAAAATGGAATGCCTCTTATGGAATTTTTTAAATACTGATCATTACATTTATGGAATGCCTAGCGGTCTTTGCACTATGAATGACCTGAGACTTTCACCCTTCCTGAAGCCTTGCTCACGCTGAGTCCAGCCACTTAGGCAAAACTGATTTCAAATCTGCCCACTGAATGGTGTATTCAAGTATGAAAGGTGGATACTGTGTTGAGCATGTGCCCAAGGCTGATTGGGTACTAGGGTCGAGTAAAGATATCGATTTGAATTTATATTATTAATTGAACAATCCGATATCGAGTCTCAAAATCCAGAGCTTGTGTGGTGATCTTCACCAAATCGTATTACTAGCAAGCCTCATGCTGAGTTTCTGATCCACCGAAACACGGTTGATTCAATTCCAAAGTTTGCCAACAACGGTGGCCACTGCTGGCTTAAAACCAGTGCCATCAACTGGTATGTCACTGACATGTCCCTTATTGAATTGATAGCAAATCCAAATAAAATAGAATCAGGACCTTTTTAATCAAAATCCAATCGAATTGTGAAATCAGTGCTGATACCCAGCCCTATTGGATACTACCTTCAGTGGCTTCATACTACTACCTTTCACAATACCTTTTACACTAAATCTCCAGGTACGGCAGTTTTCTGCTGTTTGTCTCTGCAATACAAAGCCATGCGTTTTGAATGATCAAAAGCATTGTTCAGATCAGTTGCCAGAGAATGAGCAAACATCCCTCCCAAAAGCAAAAACCTAAAAGGCTTTGCCCTGCACACTGCATTGCTTTCCAGTACACATATCATTGATGTTTGAGTGGGATTTGATATCAAACAGCTGCCACTGTGTGGATTTCATCTGCATTGAATATCTCTCCCAGTGCCAAATAAATTCTCCTGAGCCTTATCTGTATACTCACAACAGTTCTTTAAACAGAGAAAATCAATGAAGGAGAAATTTGCCTTGGAGACTATTGCGCCCCTTTTTGGAATTTGCAGATCTAAGCAGTAGGTTGAAGAGAATAACACTCGATATTGCCCACAAGAAGAAAAAAGCTGTGGAGGATGGGGGCGGGGGGAGGTAAAGCATTTACAATGGCATTAAGCCAGGGCCTTAGACTCTATCATGGCAAATCACACATTCTGGCACCAAACCACGCCAGGCCTGAAGTGCCACAAATAATCTAAACTTGGCTTTTGCTTTTCATTTAATTTAATTTTTATATATGTCCAAACAGAGAATCTAAAGAATGTAGGATAGATGTCTGCATGTATCTTTATCATTCATTACTTAACCAGAGGCAATCATATGGCATTAAGAGGGAATACATATCTCTTACCCAGGGGACAGTAAAACTTGGAGCAATCTGTGCTACAACCCAATGCCAGACAAATTTGGTCCAACCAAGATTTTTCTTGAAAGTTGAAAGACTTCATTACAGTCTCAGAAAGTCTGTTGAATCTGAGAGAGTCTCCTCTCTGAATTGTAAACTTTTTTGTAACGCCTTTCCAAAACACAAATGTAATTGTAAGATGTTCTCTTAAAGAAGTGGACAGAAATTGGTTGGTAACCACTAGCTTATAGGACTATCAACTTGGTTTAGTGGTTTTAACGTGCACAAATCTCCACATTTGTTGCACATGTTTAGGGAGTGGGCAATAGTTAGTAATAAGAGTTTGCATTTTTAGTACAAATCAGAACAATTGGACAAGAAATGTGACCATCTGTACCTTCCCTTTATATTTAGTGGCTCCCATCTGCAGGACACATGGCAATCTCTAGGGCCAAGTTCCAAGCCTTGGCACCGGGCCTGTCAGTGCCACAGGGACCCGCTGAAACCCCTCTGATGTTTTGCTTCTTGGAAAACACCCGCTCTTTTCCTCGCCCTTTCACCAATCGTTTCCTTTCTCCTCCTCCTCTCTTCATCTGCAAACACAGAAAGCAGCTGCACACACACACCTGACTCCCAATTTATCGGTTGTCAGGCAGATCCATCGGAGTCTGCAGGGGGTTGCCATGCGTGGCTCAAGTTACAGAGAAATCGTATGCGCCACAATGGTCTGCACCTTGTCCAACCTCTTCCTCTCAATCTTACGTTGACAAGCCGGCCACACTCCCTTCAGTACGGTTCTTCTCAGAATTCCCTTCCCAGAATGCATTCTGTCAGTCTTTCTCCAACTTCTTGTGTGTTCAAACGTTACAGCCTGATGACACGTGTCCCTTATTATCACATAAAGGTCTAATGCTAATCATTGTGTGCATGTTAGGGGAGATGGAAGCGTAAAACTGGGATAATTGATCCCAAATAGGGTAAGGCCATATAAGGGCAAATAACATATAAGGAACATTTGTTCTCATTGTTGGTAAAAAAAAGAAGTGATTTGCTGCATCTCTAGTTTACTGGTTATTTGAATTGAAGAGACCACTATGCACCATGCACAAATAACAAAAGTAGAATAAAATCCATAGTGCTACGAAAGAAAATCTGCCACACCACTTAGAGCTTATTTGTTGAATCTTGATGATTGTCTGGCCAGTGTGGACACCTACACCTGGAGAAGGTAATCCAGCTAGGAACAGATCTCCATCTACCTAAGTCTTAAGTGAAGAGCTTCTCCCCCCCTTCATCCCACACTCCCTAACTCTTTGAGGTTGCTTGACGATGAGCAATCCTAACCCAAAATGGAAAAAGAAGGTCACCTTTTTCTTTCACTTTAATAAAACTTTAAAGTCTTATCCACAAAAAAGACACAGGACAGTGAAGAATCCAGTAACTAAATACTGGTAGCCATAAACAGTATATAGCATAACCATTTAAACTAACACCTAAAACCTGACACATTGTCTTATAGCACAGTGATCATCATGAGAACATGTTAAAAGTTACATTTAACTACCTGTCTGCATGCCTAAGGTGTGTGAAATCCGAGCAAAGCCCTACGTCATTAGTTTTAAAGGTCTGAATCCCTGTAATGGATATGATGCCTGTATCAGAACAATTCAAATACCACCACCACCAGCACCTCTGTCTGTCTCTGCGTTGGCCCCAAACATCCCCTCAAACCATCTCATTGTCTTGTGGAATGCCAGGTGGTCTGGTTTCCTTTTGTTCTCTGGGGTTATGTCAAACTACTTGTCCAACTGATGAACGAGTGTCACTTGTGGTGAATCAGGTAAAAGTATCTTCCCAAAAAGAGTCTTGGTTTAGCATTGGGTTTCCAGACACAGTTGCATTGCAAAAATGATATGCTTATAGGCATCAGTACTAGCATTTTAATGTTGTGTAGGATTACCCTAGTTTAGTTTAGTTATTTTTTCTTCTAATTCTTCGAGTAAGGATCAGGTTAAATTGAGTCTTTTTACATGTAAAAATTGACATAAAAAGACAAGTTGGTTGTTCCAGGGTCCACATTGAACCTTTTTAATTAGAGTCAATCACCATATTTGTAGAGGTATTTAGTGACATTCTAGCTGATTAAAAATCACTTGAAAAGCATTGGTTCACAGAATTTAACGGCTTTTGGTGCCACACTTGTGTGTTTGACTCCCAATAGCCCCTTTGACTTGTTCTTCCCCTAGTGATTTTCCTTTAAAAAGATAATATCCATGTAAAATATAGTAGAGCAGCATCATGTTATCATTGGCATCGTTCCAGGTTACCTCTCACACTGACTTTCCCGCTCAATACATTAACATGTGGCATCTAATGATAATGAGGTCTGGATAATTCTGGGATGGCTTTGATGGAATGAATGCAGTTGTGCACGCAGGACTACATATGTGCATGAATATTCATAGTGACCCTGAGGCCAAGAGAAAGTGTCTTTCCTGGAGGGTACGCTCTTCTCTAATGGAGCGTGCCATCAACACGGTCTGTGTGTAGCTGCTTTTTCCCTGTATGATTGATGGGTAGAAATCGATTTTCATTAAATCCTTATGGCCGTTCACTGGGTTCACTGAGTTCCAGACATCGCCTGGCATTGAGGTGCGGTGTTGTGTCTTCATACCATTTTCATTTTTTTTATTGTATTGTAAATAACCAAATGAATTATTTTAATTCCAAAGTGACACGGCCCCTAATTCATTTACACAACCTACTGAGAACTATGTGGGCGTTAAATGGCATCACCCATTTGATCATAAAGAGAAGCGACTTGTTCCTAGACCTATCCACCCTGTTGTCATTGTTCCTAGACCTATCCACCCTGTTGTCATTGTTCCTAGACCTATCCACCCTGTTGTCATTGTTCCTAGACCTATCCACCCTGTTGTCATTGTTCCTAGACCTATCCACCCTGTTGTCATTGTTCCTAGACCTATCCACCCTGTTGTCATTGTTCCTAGACCTATCCACCCTGTTGTCATTGTTCCTAGACCTATCCACCCTGTTGTCATTGTTCCTAGACCTATCCACCCTGTTGTCATTGTTCCTAGACCTATCCACCCTGTTGTCTTTGTTCCTAGACCTATCCACCCTGTTGTCATTGTTCCTAGACCTATCCACCCTGTTGTCATTGTTCCTAGACCCAGCCACCCTGTTGTCATTGTTCCTAGACCTATCCACCCTGTTGTCTTTGGGGTCTATGTTAAGTAGGACTGCAAGCAGAAAGGAGAATCATTGTAGCGTCATAGTCCATTAATGTTATTGTTGCCCTCAGGCTTAATGATGTTGACGCCTATTGCATTCAGCTGTGAGCGTTATCACATTATTACTTACAATCCTTACAATGTTACCAAAATGAGCATCATTAAAGAACATCATTTTCATATATTACATTATGGCTTCATGACACTATAATCTGAAAGTACCACCAGCGACAGATCATACTTTGTATGATTAACAATATTACAATCACAGTACAATACAATTCAATAAAGAAAATAGTTTTAGGCGATTTCGTTAAAACATAAACAACACAATGTTTCAGTTACAAAAATAAGTGGTGTACAGCTCACAATACAAGTCTGTCTGAACAAAAAATGGTCTCTTTAGTTGGCTCACAGCAGGACAGACGGTAATTAATTCAGGGCTCCCCAGAGTTGCTTTAGGGAGGCGTTTGTTTACTGGGAGTATTGTTTTAGTGGCTTGCCTCAATGGACACACGGCTTTGTTTAAGTGGCGTGGGTGTGAAGAGAGGGACAGGAATAACTGTTGAACATATGATGGAATGCAATTTGGAACAAATCCATCTGCTCATTGTCTAATTGCTTTTAAGTTATCAGAATGTCTTCACCGTTTCAGCAAGGAAATGTTTGAGAGTCCCTGAAATGACTTAGCTGTATTGTATCAGGTTGACCCACTGTCTACTACTGTATGTTGTATTAAGACATTATTATATTGTTTCGTAATGCATTCATATTGTGTATTACGCAACATATCATACATATCGTTTTTTTAAAGCCAAATGCTTTTTACTGGCTTGTATTTGTGCGTAGTTGTAATGCACTTTATCATTAGAGATTAATGGAATGTTAATCCAACAAACATGTCTTATTCACCATCAACTAATGATTGTCATTAATGAACTTGAATCAGTCTTTAACCAAGATGAACAGCAGCTAGAAAATCTCAATGATATAAGCCTAATTCACATGGTCAGAGACCAGGCCTGTCGATATGGACAGCTCCTATAGTCTCTCACTCTTGTTTTTCTCCCCTCTGCAACATGCACTGAGTCAGTATTTCCCTTCATCTCTCTGGACAAGTCTTAAAAGGTTAGGGTTAAGGTTGCAAACCCTATCCCACAGATAAAATGCTGTGTGGTTTCAAAGAGTTCTCTGTTTCACTGCGGCGCTCAGATAATAAGTTGCTTGGGCATCAGAAAACACAACACATTGTCTTTTAACTCCTCTAAATCTCACTGGTTCACTGCCAGTGGCTGTGCTACGTGCAGGGCAGGGGCAACCTAGCATTAGCTTTCTAATTGGATCGACGGTACTACCGGGAATCAGTTGTGGGTTCTCTTAAATGTAACAAAAACGTTCCCTTTTCTTCTCTGTTGACAACCATATTAACCACATGTGAATTCAAACAGACATGTTTGTTTAACCCAAATAAGCAGTTCCTGCTATACATTTTTGCTTGACATTCCCACAAACTGTAATTATAATCAGAGACTAGTTTAGTCAGCACAAAAGAAACATGTCCTGTGACCTCAAATAGTAGACAGCTCATAGACCTGGCCAGTTTGTGTAAATGCCAGATGAGGATAAATGGCCTAAGACATTGCTCATATTATCTAGAACTGCATTTCAGATGTAAAATATAATATAATATAGTGCCAAAAAATGAATAAGCAATTGTTATTGTTGTAATAAATAAAGAGACAATATTACAATTGTGCAATACAGTTTTTTTTAATGTTCCCCCATTCCTTCTTTAGCATACAGTATATATATATATATATATGTGTGTGTGTGTGTGTGTGTGTGTATAAAAACAGCTCACGCCACCGGGCCATATTCTGTGATGGGATCATTCGGTGCCATGGGCACCAGCTGACTGCAAGCTGTCCAGGGGGATGCTCTCGCTGCATACATGAAGCCTGTCGGTTAAGCCTTGAAATTAAGTGGGGAGATTAGCCTCGATGTTTAAATTGCCCCCATATGGTCATATTGATGTGACAGAGACCCTCCTTGCTTCCTGTTTCTAACGGATGGCTCCCCAAAGGGCTGTCCGGTCCCTCGTTACGTCATATTGTGGCGATCCACCTCAGTCTCTCAGCCTCTTCCGTTCATTTGCATTGCGTTACCCTGCGTTACCCGGTCCTTAATGAGACCCATCCCCGTATGGAACGGCCGCAGCTCTGTGAGAATACCACCGGCCCGCTGTCTGTCTAGCGCCCTAACACACACACACGTGCTACTGCGTTGCAGGAGAGAGCTTTGGGTGAACACGGGTCGCTTCTGACCAGCCATGTCTGGAGGGGATGTTTAGAGGAGTCATGATGGCACCCCGCAGGCTTCCACCACCGCCTCCTGCTAGCTTGGCATCTGCTGAAACAGCGGTAGCCTACCAATGACCTATCACAGGAAGTCAGCCAATTATATCCCAGACTGTGGATAACACGGCACACACCGACAGTTCTGTCAGGACACAAAGCACACCAGGTGAACACCAGGAGGAACAGACTGTAGGTGGGAGCTTCTTGCACAATGCACACAGGATGTGTGGACTCTATAATAGAAGAAGTGTATTTGTATTTCTAGCTGGGTTTTCTGTGGCTTGCGCCGTCATTTGTTTTTGTAAAGAGATGTGGGAGAAACCAATATGGTAGTAGCTCTACTTTTCCACAATATAATAAAGTGAGGATACCTACTATATTTATTCAATGAAATGGAGATTGAGTAAAAGTATTAGAATAAAACGATAATATTCCTGACATTTTAAGACCCATGTAAGGAATCACTTGAATGAATTGGTTCTCAGATTGGGTCAAACCTAGAGTTGAGTAGAGCGCAGTGCTCCTGTGTTGCATTCTTCTTGGTTTTCCATTTAGTAAATAGCACAGATTCAAAGGGGGCGCACGCATTTCCGCACATCAGAAACAATTTACTTTGAAAAGCCCCCCCCCCCCCCCCCCCCCCCTTCCCCGCCTTCCGCGCTCTTATCTGAAAAACATCAATTTGATTAGAAAGAGCATTTCATTATTCACAAGGGCATTAGCCTCAACTTGATTAAAGGAGCCGGGCGGGAAGCGACATCAAAAGGAGCGTGTGTATGCTCACCGTGCACTTTAATATGATCGCCGTTAATTAGAAGTCCGTGTGTACAACTGTCTCGACATCCACCAACAAAGCCCTGTCCTCTCCGCCATGCTGCAGTGTTGTAGGAGCTGCTTGCTAATTCTCCAGGTCGCCCCGGCCCGCAGATCAAGGTGATCCGTCTCGGTCTTTGAACTTGGCATATCAAAGAGAAAGGATAAAGAGATACTTAAATAACCACCACCAACACTACGGCTGCACAACTCTGCTGACGCTCCCGTGAAAGAGGAGTGGGTTTCAGAGACTCGTTATTACCAGTGTCAGCATGGGAAGATTTGTTATCTTTTTTTTGTATGTCTCTTTTTTGACTGGTTAATAAATCCTCGGTGCTTCACGTAGGCTCAGCCTCAGGCATCGCACTCCTGCGCCATTAAAACACAAAAATGTAATAATTGGTGGGGTGGCCGTGAATCTCTACGTATATTACAGAGGCTGTCTGTTGTAGGGCTGCAGTCAGACCCCTCCCTTTATCTTCAAAGACGTTCAAGGCCTTTCCTGCCTTGCGTGCCTTTGGTCTTCGCGATGTTCACGTGGAACACTTTAGTGGCTAGCAATGCAGCGCGGCTGATCCGTTGATTTATAATTGATCAGTTTAGAGGGGTGGTCCGGCGCTACGTGACTTGGTGTTCAGTCCCTCTCGCTGTTATCCTTGCGTGTCTCATTGTCCACCACAGTTTCACACCAGGTTGGATGAGACCGATGTGGTACAGAGTCAGGACATCTAGGGCTATAGCAACGCCAAACAAACAGGGGAACAGGAGAAGTTGCTACAGTCTGGGTCACTACCTGTATAACGTGTGTGTGTGTGTTCGTCTGTGCCTTGGTGTGTGTGTGTGTGTGTGTGTGTGTGTGTGTGTGTGTGTAGGGAAGAAGGGGTGGGTGCAAGATTTGTTGTGGCTACACAGGTGTAGTTGGCATGGAGGAGGCAATACTTAAAACGTTGTGTGTGGTCCCCCCTCCCCCACATGTCCCTGGTGCCCCCCCCGCCCCCGGGTCTGCTACCTCCCACATTCACTAGACAAATGGCATTGGCACAGGTGTCCCATAGAGGGCTCCCAGCGTTTCTAACCCCCCCCCCCCCGCCCATATTCCTTAAGAGGAAGTGGAGTAGTGAGGGGGGGTGGGAGAATTCCCCATTGTTAACAGCTGCCTGAGTCAGCGGGGAAGACTCCACCCCCACCTTTCTCTTTTCTCATTGACAACCATGCACGCACAATGCACACACACACGCACGCACACATGCATACAGTGCACACACAAATACAGTACACACACACGCACACACACACATACAGTGCACACACGCATACAGTACACACACACACACACACGCATGCATGCACACACACACACACACACGCATACAGTGCACACACGCATACAGTACACACACACACACACACACGCATACAGTGCACACACGCATACAGTACACACACACACACACACACACGCATACAGTGCACACATGCATACAGTACACATTCACACATAGTACAAGGAATGGCAGACCACATTGCTTCTCCTCAAGGTCCCAGCATATTCCCCCCCCCCCCCCCCCCCCCCCCCCCGGTCTGTGAAACAAGAGGTTCCCTTTAGCGGTCGATATCACTGTGTGTGTGTCGCTAACAACTGGACTCCCACACAGCTCCTAGAGATTAGAGATAAAGCGGCGGGCATGAGATTCTCTCATGACCCCCAGCGATGCCGGGGGGAACACACAGGTCACCGTGTGCTCGACATATAGAGCCGCCGCGGCCTGCACTGGGAGCTGTTGGACCAGAAGGGGCGTTGTGTTGGTTCCTCTCTCAGAGGCCTGTGTCAATGTGAAATACGCAGCCCGCTTGTTGTGAAAACAGACGAAGCTGTAAATCTCCCGAGGCCATCAGGACGGAAGAGCTTCCGTGAAGGTGAGACTTCAAGGATTACCAGAAGCTGACCCTTTGACCCTCGCTGGTGCCGTCAACAGTACTTCAGACCCAACCTACCCGCACATGTCTGCCGCCTCGTCCCTTCCTGCCATAACCTCCTGATTGTTGTCCTACATCCCTCCCTCGAACCAGCAAATCCTCTTCCCTTCACACGGTCACAGTTGTGCGGGCACCAAGGAAACAATGGTCGGCTGATTTATTAGACTAAACAATGACGACAGCCTGAGTCTGTGAGGCACCTTCCCCACCCTAAGCCTGCGCTTTATTTTGTTTTCTTTCTACTTTCAGGACCTATGGTGCAGAGGCACCCTTAGCATAGCTAATGCTTAGCTACTGGCTTGGTGTGCTGCACCCCGGCTGATTGTTTGGTTGATAAGATGAAAGCTGATAACGTCAGCGCTGCATCGGGGCCTGGTTGCCTTGACCCAGGCCCACACACAGAACACTGTAGCTTTTCTCTGCTATCAGTGCGTCAGCTGCCCCTTTGTATGGGAAATCGTCTAGAATTCTGACAGCAGTGTTGGGTCGGCCCACTGGTACAGAAGCATGTAGTCTATTTTCACTTAATGGTGTAAAACCAAAACATGTAAAAGGTTTGAACAAAGTTTTAAAAAAAAGAAAGAAAAAGTGTTTTAACATAAGGTATGCCTCATTGTGTTTGTGTGTACGTCTAATTTAAAAAAGACAGGACTGAATGAAACATTAAAATTATGATTTATACCATTAATACCATAAAAAATACTGAAAATAAAAGTATCCGGGGAAAAATAGACAGAATACAGAATACACATCCAGCTCAAGACCTGCCTTTTCTCTCTCTTCGTCCCCTCTCGCTCTCTTTGTCTCTCTCACTCCCCCTCCCTCCGTCTCTCTCTCCGTCTCTCTCTTTCTGTCTGTCTCTCTTTCTGTCTATCTCTCACTTTCTGCGTGTGTGTGTGTGTGCAGCAGGCGATGGTCTCTGGACTTGGTTCAAGGGAGGTGCGTGCCACCCCATTAAAGCAGCTGTGTGTGCACCTGTGATCACTCTGATATTCTCTTTGATGGCATTAAGCCTCTATCAGTGATGGGGGGGGGGGGGGGGCGGGGAAACGCTGCTGGTTTGATAACCTTGTCTTGGGAGTGGTCCGACATAGCTTGTGCTGTTGTTGGACAGGCGCACACACACATAGACACACACACACACACAAACACACACAAAGAAAGAAACACATAGATGGGCACGATAGTTATACCCAGGCATACATACAAAATCCAATCCAAAACTAGCAGATATCAAGCACAATAAGAAAAACTTCTGAAAACCCTTCACATTTCACACATACACACTCATTAGAACCGCCATCCCGCAGCTCTCTAAGATGTGAGTGTGTGTGTGTGTGTGTGTGTGTGTGTGTGTGTGTGTGTCATCCAAAGTGACTCTGGATGTTCGTTGTTTTGCGTGAACAATGCAGCGGTAAATGGACCCGTCGCGGCAGTCCTGCCGTTGAGAGGGCCAGGAACGTGCAGTTGGCCCGCCGCTGGCTAGCAGCTCCCCGGGATATCCATTACCGTGACCGACCGCGGCTCAGAAATAAGGAGGGCTTTTGTCAGCATCTGCCCGCGAGTGGGTCTGCTGTCGACAACGGCATGACGGGAAGGAGGTCTTATTTATAGTGTTGGAATAACAGCCGTCCTCGCGCACACCTGGGCCTCCAACCTAATGTCTCGTCTTTCACTCTCTTTAATATGATGGCCGAGAGGCAGCTTGGTTAAAACCTGTTTTCTTTCAAATGTGTCTGAATGTCACTTTTTGTCTAACCTCAGGCAACCTTTATCACTATGCTTTTGATTAACAAAAAAAAGCAAAGAAAAAGCGCTGACCTATGTGATTATTATTTCGGGAAAAATAGGAAAAGAACATGCTCGTTGATATCACATTTCTAAAAATCAGACCCCAGTTAGATGGTTTCACTTTTCATTTCCTATCCAGTGCACAACAGGAATCTTGCTATCACGCTGCAAATGAAATATACGTATGTTTTTACATTTTGCATGCACCCAAGACCCGAAGTACAACTGTGAGCTGTGATTCTCATGGTCATGTTTGATTTGACATCCCTCTTTCTCTAATGCACTCATGGATTTCACACCAACCTGTTTTGATGCACACACATTTCATGTTTGAGTCCCCCCCCCCCCCCCCTCCCCCACACCCGCCCACCCATTGTAGACACAGTGTTTAGCCTGTTGACCTTTAATGAGGTATCCCTGTGGCTGCGGAGCACCCTGCTCACTATCGCCTCGAACCCTGGGTCGGGCGGGTGGGGGGTGGGGGTGGGGGTGGGGTGGGGGTGGGGGGGGGGGGGGTGCCCTGTTGATCGCGAGCTCACTGCTGACTCAGTGTCAACACAGTCGCATGCCAGCATAAATAGCTCATGCCTTCATGATCCTTTAATGAAGCCTCTGCCACAGGGTGGGGTCCTGAAAGA
The DNA here is from genome assembly GCA_026745465.1 of Lota lota. NCBI lineage: Eukaryota > Metazoa > Chordata > Actinopteri > Gadiformes > Lotidae > Lota > Lota lota. The sequence goes on from JACYXH010000367.1 coordinate 27,346, forward strand.
TGAATGCACCTCCTTAAGAAGTTCCCCACCCAGCCGGGGAAAGGAGCGCTTCTTCTATCTGAGCACCGGGGCATCAGGGATGGGCTGTTTGTTTTGTCAGCGGCAAGGAAAAACACACCGAAATCCCAACACATGCGTCAACGTCCTGTCATGCGGCACCCAGTGCGCCGCCAGTGCATGTGACCCGAGCGGTCGTCACGGCGACTCTGACCCGTCCCGTGTTCGATGGGCGTCTCATACGGTCAAAAGTATGTACTTTCATGTCATTTCACCCGCCGGAGTGAGTTCTACCGGCCAAGCGGTTGTTTTAATCGCAGCACCCAGAAAGAACCCCCGCATGCACCCATGGGCTCCTCACATTGTGCTGTGGTGTGTGGGGGAAGAAAAGGTACGCTTTTCAAGAGACCTGAGCTAGCTCCTTCTCGGCCTTTGTCAACCGCTAAGCTTGTCTCAGAGACTTTTTAGCTCTGTGAAAAGACGGACCCAGGGATGGGAACCACCACAGAGATTTGTGCCGGAGGCTGGCCTCCCCAAAGCCACAAGCATGTCAGTGGAGTGTGTGTGTGTGTGTGGAAGCGGGGGGGGGGGGGGGGGGGGGAGAGTCTCGTCTCTACGCTTACTTCAGACCTGAATGTGTATATATACTCTTTGATGTGAGATAAGACGCACACACCCGCACACCCTCCGATGCACACACAGAGACACACACCCCTCACTCGAGAGATCACACAAAAATGTGTGTATGGAGAAATCCTCTCATCTCTGGGCTCTGCAGCGCTTCCCCCCCCCCCCCCCCCCCCCCCCCCCCCCACACCACCACCACCACCACCACTCCCACCCTCCCTCTGGATGTCTGTCAGAACTCGGTACGAACACGTACACATGACCCCCCCGAGGCCAGTATTGACTGCAGCTTGTAAGAGTAAAGGCAGGTCACTGCCCCCGTTCAGTCTACGTGCTGGAGTGGGCGGGTCTCAGCATGTTGGGAAACGGAATCCGATTTCAAGATCTGTTTTTGCACGGAAAAGTACTACTATGGTTTCATGGCCAGTTAGGGTATGTGTTTAACAATATAAGGTTTGAGGTTAGTTCCACTGAAAAATTGAAATAATGTGGAACTGCTAATGCGTAACTGGTGAAGACCGAAAGATGGCTTGGAGATGAAGATAGCCATCACTGTATAAACCATAAACAAAGATGACTATACTGGCCTCACCGTCATCAACATAGTGTTTCTAGGCAAAGCGTGTAAGCGGATAACATTTGTTAATGTTAGTGAAGCTAACCCTGCAAGGAGAGGAGGTTGGGTGTGGGAGCCCTGCTTATACTGGCACAAGCAGCAAGTCAAAATATGGAGAGGCCAGGTTGTGGTTAGCTAGCGCACATCAGCATAATCCACTAATTGCACTGAGCGGGGCCCTGCCTTAGCTCGTGTTTACCACGTTTATCAGCAAAAACATGCGGCACGTTGCTGAGCGCATGGCTGGCCAGGCATGCGCAGAGGGGGCCATTCGATTAAAATGAAAATGAGGCCAACTGTTGGTGTCACAGCTGATTAGGAGGCTTGACCACTGGCTGAGGGGGAGCCCCGGAGCCCCCAGCCTGATGGGCTTAATCAAAGAGGGGAAGCTAACGTTGGGAGCGCCGGGATTAGTCTCCCGAGCTATTGTCAGCGCGTTTGGTGCATAATGAGCCACTGTATGCCAAGATGTCCCCTCCTCTCGCCTTTCTAACCCCCACCAAGGTTCCTCTGTCCCCGCTGTTTGTCTCAAGCTTAATGGTTGTTGGGGTCTCTGTCCACACTGGGAACAATGCCCGTCTTCCTGCAAATGACTGAGCACGCTCATTTGTTGCCCCAAACGACCATTGTTTCCGTTCGTACTTGATGGCCATTTACTACTATTTAAGAATTAGCTAAGTAGTTTAAGCGTAGCTGTACTAGCTGTAACCTTCTAAGAAATGCCATAAAAAGCTATGTGATTTACCCTTATGTTTGTGCTAAAAGACAAATAAATGTGTCTGCAATTTTACATTTATATGTTGTAAGAATTTGTCCAACAAAGCACTCAATACTAAATTATAAACAAAGGAGAATCTTTTATCACGGGATTTTACATGTTGTGCTGTAGCACTACTTGGCTATCTTTGATTGTGTGGACAAACCCGAGTAATGGTGTGGAGAAGTTCTGACCTTTTCTGTTTTCAAAGCCAGAACCGTTGCTTCACCGTGACAAGGCCCTGTCAACACTGCCAAATATCCCTGTCAACACTGCCAAATATCACCAGATTTCATTTTTGGATTGTTTTTTTGCTAAACATATCTTGTCTTAATCGTCCAGATGCAGACGTTCAGACACAGAAAAGCACAGATAATATGAAGTCAACACTGCCGACCGAACACACGACCCAGACTGTGTGCATGCACACAGAGTCAAGAGCAGATAAGGCCGGCCCCAGGGTGGATTTGGGAGTCAAATCCCCCCGCAGCCCCCCTGGCGCTAATCCGATTAGTGTGAAAAGTTACCACTTGCAGCCCCCATAGAGACGGGTCATCTCGTACATGGACTGCCGTGACAATGTGGCCTCCCCTTCCAGCCACGACCACCCCCCTCTTCTGTCCCACCTCCGGTGTGTTCATCCCCCGTATCGACCCGCCACCCTCTGGGTACACGATAAACTGTCTTAACCTCAGCTTGTTCTTTTGCATGTCTGGCTGCGGCAGCGGTGGTGTGGTCTAATGCCTCCAGGTGTGGGAACAATGGGGTGCACGTCGATGCCTCTAGAGGCACGGCTGGCTGAGCAAGGGCCCGTCTGCTCCCGGGGAAATTGACTAGACTGGAGGGACTAATAAATATGGAGTGGGAGAAGCAGTGCGCCATGTTGCTGAGAGAAGAGCAGGGAGGCGGGCAAATGCGTGTGTACATGTCCATGTTAACGATATGTTAAAGGTGCTGTAGGTTATATTTAACAGACATCATTTGAGTCTTAATTGTAAGAAAAGCCATAGCCAACCGTCAGCTATCAGTGAGTGAAATGTTCTGTGAGATTCTGACCACGTCTGCCTCTGTATGAGACAATTGGGAGGGCAAGGGACAAGGGACGACGGTGGGAGAAAAAAAAAAGATACCGTCAAAGCTTCATAATAACCATGATATTTCTCATACTGAATGTTTGTATTACACTGGACGTAATCCGCCTACAGTAGAATAGTAGCAGGCCTCCAACATTGCTGGCAAGCACTCCCATCTCTGGGTTTGTCTGGGCTCCGCTGTTGATGCCTAGGGAAGCCATTCTCTGGCTCAGGATGTAGCGATGTGGCTACACTGGGCCCTGGGAGGGAGAGAGAGAGAGAGAGAGAGACAGAGAGACCGTTTGTGGGAGAGCGAGAGAGATGTGTGGGAAAGAGAGATCTCGACGGATAGATAATGCAACGTGTTGATTTTGGCATGTTTAAAGACCAACCATAACTTCGGCTGCAGTAGACACCCAAAGACAAAGGATGTCTTGGTACACCTTTTGGAAGACTACTGGAAACATCATGTTCAGTGTTCTTAAGTACCGCAGGCTAACACATGTGCTGTGTGTGTGTGTGTGTGTGTGTGTGTGTTTATGTGTGTGTGTGTGTGTGTGTGTGTTTTCCACAGTGTGGGCTAAAGTGGAGCTGACTATGGATGACACTGTGGAGGTGTATAAGGGCGACCTGGTCCAGATCCCCTGCCAGTACAACTTCACTGACAACGCCAAGCCCAGTCTGGTCATGATCCAGTGGTTCGTGGTGAGTACGGCCAAGAGCCAAAACCCCGCTCTGGCTCTTGGGCGTTTTTTCCCTTCTGTGATCGCTCACACATCATTTTCTTTTTCATTCTATTTCATCTCTTTTCAATTTCATTTGTACTTCTCTTTACCTGAATCTGGAATGATGGAGAGAGTGGAGGAGTTAAGGCCCTGTTATACTTCAAATTGAATTGAAATGGCTGTGTTGAACTGCTGTCCAACGCAGGTTTTTTTTGGACGGTACAATAAAGTCACTGCGATATGTGGGCTGCTCATATAATGATGCCAGGAGGTTCCTACTGTCTCCGTGTCCTTGTAGTCCCTGCTCCAAGGGGTTAGTTGTTGACCAATTGCAGGCAGTGGTGTATTGGGGGACGTGTGGGAAAACGCAGACTATTTCGATTGTTTCCAGCACACTGCAAAGCGGCATTTTGGTCACAAACCGGCCATTTTGTCCGTGCGAACACACCATTTTTTAACAGAATGAAGGAGAGAGTAGAGGACAGGATGAAGGATAGAGAGTAGAGGACAGGATGAAGGCGAGAGAGTAGAGGACAGGATGAAGGATAGAGAGTAGAGGACAGGATGAAGGCGAGAGAGTAGAGGACAGGATGAAGGATAGAGAGTAGAGGACAGGATGAAGGCGAGAGAGTAGAGGACAGAATGAAGGATAGAGAGTAGAGGACAGGATGAAGGCGAGAGAGTAGAGGACAGGATGAAGGATAGAGAGTAGAGGACAGGATGAAGGCGAGAGAGTAGAGGACAGAATGAAGGATAGAGAGTAGAGGACAGGATGAAGGCGAGAGAGTAGAGGACAGAATGAAGGATAGAGAGTAGAGGACAGAATGAAGGATAGAGAGTAGAGGACAGGATGAAGGATAGAGAGTAGAGGACAGAATGAAGGATAGAGAGTAGAGGACAGAATGAAGGATAGAGAGTAGAGGACAGAATGAACGGTGGCTTCCTTTGTTCCCCCGTCCACCAGAAAGCGGCCAAGAGCAGCCTACGCACGCGCATCTTCTACAGCGACAACGACCAGGAGATGGTGGACGGGAACACCGAGTACAGCGAGCGCATCCAGGTCACCTCGGACCAGCAGGGCTCCGTGCTCACGCTGCAGGACGTCCGCCTGCCCGACGAGCGCGAGTTCATCTGCCAGGTGAACGGCCTGGCGGCGGGGAACGCCGAGGGCAGGACCCACCTCCGGGTGTTTGGTGAGTAGGGGTCCGGAGGCACGCCCACACAGGGAACCAGAACGCCCTCCGCGAAGGGCGAGCGCACCACCTTGACGAGCAAGGAAATCCCGTTTTTCATTCCCCTGCGCTTTTGGGATTTTTGTCCAGCAGTTTGGGTATTTTCGGTTGTTGCTGAGCAAACCATTACTTTAGAGACAATCTTCTGCATGCCCTTACTCAGGAGAAAGAAGGAACAAGTTTTCAGATGTACTTATACTTGGACGAATGGACGGAAATGGTTGTCGTGCTACCAATATGGTCGACATGCTATGATTCAGCACCTTATTACAATCTGTTACTACAATCTGAGGCAATTTGTCCTCTTCAGAAAAAGTTCAAACGTGAGCAGATGTTTTCATCCTTAGCTCAATGGTTTTCTCCCACTCTAGCTCCACCACAGCCCCCAGTGATTGAGGGGGTCCTGACGGGAATATCTGTGACCAATGAGGCCTTGTCTAAGGTGGGTTTACGTCCGCTCAGCCCAAAAGTCAGTTCCTGCCACAGCGAGGGCTAATGTTCTGATATTACCTTCTACAGGGATCCGCTATCACCACCAGTAATCGTCTGCTTTTCCCCAGCTCTCAATATCCATAATGACATAATTGAACCAAATGACTTCCTGAAGTATTCATAACCGAACCTAGAGCTACTTATTTAACATCGCTCTTACTGCGGTCCGATTGTAGCTGGTGGTTTCTGTGTTTGACCACAGCGAGAGAGCTCTTAATACACTTTGGAAAGCTATTTGGAGTTTCATGAGCATTTAGTATGACCGGTTGTGGCATCGCACGGCGGTGAAGACTCTCTCCTTGTGAAACCGGTTTCAGGTGGCGTCGTGCGAGGCGCAGCACGGCTTCCCCAAGCCCAACATTACCTGGTACCGGAACGACCTTCCCCTGGTGCCCGCTCAAGGACGTGAGTCCCCTGGGCTAGTAGAACAGTATTCCTCAACAGAATTGCATTGCATTCCCTGAGTGTTCCTCTTTCGGATCGTTTTAAGTCATTTTCTCAAAACCGTTGAACTTGGCAAGGCTAAGGCTAAGGCTATAGATAAACGTAATCTTTAAATGGCGTGACATGATTTTATATATTTTGGAATATATGTTGTAATATATAATCAGAAACTGCAATGTGTCGTAGCCGCTTAAATACTGGCCGGGCAGTGGGCATTATTATAATCTTTTTGGTTTATCTTTTTATTTATAGCTGAAAAGTTGCAAGCATATTGATTTATTATTAGAATGTCCACATAAACAAACAGATGTCACATGTCCAATGAGACGGCTGTCATGAATGGGGTGGGGGGGGGGGGGGGGGGGTAATCATATGCACTGAGTCATAAGCTGAGATATGCAGACACGCCATTTAGGAGGATATTCTCCAGGAAGGGGCAGGTAGTGGAGAGGTGGATCAACAATGAAGACGTTGGGAGGTTCCTATGATGAAAGGGTTGTCATGGGATGATGTGGTACTTGCCCCCCCCCCCCCCCCCCTTCCCCCCAGACGTGAACATGGTGACCCTGGTGACCCGGGAGCCGGAGGGGTTCGTCACGGTGCAGAGTGAGCTGCAGTACAAGGTGGTGAAGGAGGACCAGGACGCACGGTTCACCTGCGAGGTCAGCTACTTGGTCCCCGGGGCCGTGAGGACGGCCGAGTCCAGGGACATCAACATCACCGTCCACTGTGAGAGCAGCAGCAGGATTAGAAGCCCTTTGGATGGACCTTTACAAGGGTTATGTTTGAATGGAAAATGTGGAAGGTTTCTTTGCACTTTTTCCAGCATACAAATTGGGTTCAGTTAGTGTTTTCAGTGTCGTTATTTAAAGGACATTTTAGTAACAATTACATACAATTACAATTGTTTTGTGAGGCCATTTGTTAAAATACTCAACATGCAGTAAAGCTTTTCCCAAACACAATAGAATTCAAAATGTTCTTGGTTTAATTGAAGTCCATTTCGTAGACCGTGACATGCACCGGCAAAAAAAGCATTAAACAACAACTTGACCCATAAAGTGACTTTACAAGCCCTCTGAATAGGCTGCATAGTTTGACCACGTCTATGTCTGTGTGTGTGTGTGTGTGTGTGTGTGTGTGTGTGTGTGTGTGTGTGTGTGTGTGTGTGTCCAGACCCCACCACCATGGTGGAGCTGTGGAAGGAATCTCCGCCAGGTCTGGTGAAAGAGGGGGACACCGTTGAGCTTCGTTGCCATGGCGACGGCAACCCCCCTCCGCCCTTTATCTTCAACAGAGAACAAGTAAGAATGGAAGGGCCCTAACCCCACTGCCTCTGTCTCTCTCTCTCTCACCCCCTCCCACGAAGAGAGAATGGCCCACTAACAGGGGACATGTGGGGAATGTTTCTGATTGGCCCCGGCAGTAGACAGGGAGTGGAGGGTCCATGAGAAAGAGCTGGCAGCCGGGCCCCTGACCCCGCAGCTCCAGGCTGGGTGCCTTGGAAAGCCCTCTCAGGGCCCGGATATCACACTGACAAGGCTTATGGAGGAACTCCGTTCCCACACACACACACACACACACACACACACACACGTTGTGTCTGAGCACTTTAAATCGAGTTCAGACTTTTTGTTTGAGCATTCCAAATTGGCTCGTCAGGCCGTTCCTTTCTTGGCTGTGAATGTACACACAAAGCCAACGAGTACATGATGGCCCCAACACATTTGATCTACATTTATTTGAACTCCTAAAACATATTGATTTATAAAGAAAAACAATTGGCTGGGGATATTTTTCAGTCAGACCTTGACTTTTTTCTTCCATGTAATTCAAAACGATCGCTGTTTTATTTATTTAAATGAAAGTGACTGACCTCCAAAATGTCATCATCATCATCTGTGAATGCGTGTGTGCGTGTGTGTGTGTGTGTGTGCCTTCTTGTGTGTTGTGCCAGGAGCCAGAGGGGGACCTGGGTTCTAGTGGGGACGTTCTGGTCCTGTCCGGGGTGACACGGAGCGACAGCGGAGTCTACCAGTGTCGTCCTCAGGACAGCCAATCACGTGCCAGCGTCATGGGAGACATGCTGCTCACTGTGCATTGTAAGAGTTTGAATACACACACATGTAAGAACTAGGTGAACCACAGGGGGAAAAAAAGGGCTCAAAAGCACGACTCGGAGGAAACAGTCTGGATAGTAAGAATGGTCTTTCCTACAAAGCAAGGGTCGGCACACGGGTAATCAGTTGGGAGATCAGGCAAACAATCCGGCAGGGAGTAGACAGGCGTAGTGGTTCGGTACACGGGTAATCAGTTGGAGATCAGGCAAACAATCTGGCAGGGAGAAGGCAAAGGCGTAGTAGGGGATAACAGGCAGGAATCCAAAAACCAGGAATCGTAGGAATTGCTTGAAGTAATGCTGGAACGTTTGACATGGAGGAACAAAGACGAACTGGCACAGAGGAAGGGAAACACACAGACTAAATCCACTAGAAGGGGACTGTTAATGAGGGACAGGTGAAAACAATCAAGGTGAGTGGGAACAATCAGGACCAGGAAACACAAGGACAGAGTGCAGTCTTCAATGAAGGGGGCGGGATGTGACAACACACACACACACACACACACTGACCTATACATAATACCTCTATAGTATAACATTTACTGTCTGACCAGTCTCTAGTAATATATCTTGAATATCTGCTGCTACCTTACAGCGTTTTCACACCTATAGTTCGGTCGGTTTAGTCCAAACCAGTGGCTCATTTGTCACAATGTTGCACGCTCACTCTGAGTGGTGTGTGAGAGTGGTATGACGTAGGATATTTAAGAGCGGACCAAAATGTGTCAACAAACGGAGTTGTGTCCCAAAAAACGAATCAACAACTAAAAGGGGAACGCATCAAACTCATCAAGTGCGTGGATGTGTAACCACAGATGCAGTCTTGTCGATGCATGTTGTAGCCTGTGAAGCTGCCTCGGGTCAATGTTAATCCCGCCCACATACGCCCAAAGGAACCCAGCTAGGGAGGGAAACGCACCTGCGTTCATAACAAACTCTCCAAACCAACTAGGTGGGAAAGCGTCCATAGTCATGCTTGAAATTTCTTTCTCATGCCCTTATCTGTTATTTGTGTGTGCGTGCGTTTGTGTGTGTGTGTGTGTGCGTGCGTGCGTGTGTGCGTGCATGCGTGTGTGTGTGCGTGTTTGTGTGCGTGTGTGTGTGTGCGTTTGTGTGTGTGTGTGTGCGTGTGTGCGCGTGCGTGTGTGCGTGCGTGTGTGTGCGTGTGTGTGTGTGTGTGCAGACCTGGACCCCGTGGTGGTGGTGCCCAGGGATTCAGAGGTCATGTTTAAGGGAGAGAGTCTCACGGCCACGTGCAACGCTCGGTCCTCTCTGGAAACCACTGCAGTGTGGTACAAGGTTATTATCTTTCTTCTTCTTCTTCTTCTTCTTCTTCTTCATAAGGAAAATGTGTACGGTTTGGTAACGCTCGCTCAAAGAACGATGACACGGGCAAAATTTCAATGAATGCTAAGCTAAGCGCTAATGCCTGAAATGCTGTGTATAACTACGGCAATACCCCCCCAAAAAATACCAGCACCCTCCTACAAGTTATTACTATGTGAATCGTTTTTTTGGTGACAATAACTTAAGTCTGACGTGTACGTGTGTTTGGTGTGTGTGTGCGTGCGCGCGCGTGTCTGCAGAACCGGAAGCAGGTGGGGAGAGGGCACACCCTGACCCTGGCGGACGCCACCTACGCCACCAGCGGGGAGTACGTGTGTGAGGTGACGGTGCCGGCCCTGCCGGCCCTTCGCGCCACGGGCTCCGTCCACATCATCGTCCAGGGTACGTGTCCCCATACACCGCCCCTGGGCACAGAGGGGTCATCGTAGGACACACACAGGTGTCGCTCATATCACTGATCATGGGGGGGGGGGCTGCTTTGCTGTACCAGGGCAGGGGTAGCCTAGCAGTCTAAGCATCATTGGAACGCCATGGTCACAGATGAGTTTATTACTTTAAGAGAAGGATGCGAGTTCACACTCGTGTGTGTGTGTGTGTGTGTGTGTCTGTGTGTGTTAGTGTGAGTGTGCGTGACAGCAAGGTTGGCATGTGACACATATTCGGTGGTTTCACACTGCCCCAAACAACACCCAACACCCAACTATACATTGTAGACCAAAGTTGGCTGTCACCGATTCCACATGTGTGCCAGCAACCACTGGCCCGATGTGTGTTGGTGTGTGTTGTGGTGTGTGTGTTGGTGTTGGTGTGTGTCGGTGTGTGTTGGTGTGTGTTGGTATGTTTTGGTGTGTGTTGCTGTATGCTGCGGTGTATTGGTGTGTGTTGCTGTGTGCTGTGGTGTATTGGTGTGTGATGATGTGTATTGGTGTGTGTCGGTGTGTGTTGGTGTGGTGGTGTGTGTTGGTGTATTTTGGTGTGTGTTGCTGTGTGTTGCGGTGTATTGGTGTGTGTTGGTGTGTTTTGGTGTGTGCTGCGGTGTATTGGTGTGTGTTGGTGTGTGTTGGCCTGTGTGTTGGTGTGTTTTGGTGTGTGTTGGTGTATTGGTGTGTGTTGGTGTGTTATGGTGTGTGTTGCGGTGTATTGGTGTGTGTTGGTGTGTGTTGCTGTGTGTTGCTGTGTGTTGCGGTGTATTGGTGTGTGTTGGTGTGTTTTGGTGTGTGTTGGTGTATTGGTGTGTGTTGCTGTGTTTTGGTGTGTGTTGGTATGTTTTGGTGTGTATTGGTGTGTGTATTGGTGTGTTTTGGTGTGTGTTGCGGTGTATTGGTGTGTGTTGGTGTGTTTTGGTGTGTGTTGCGGTGTATTGGTGTGTGTTGGTGTATTGGTGTGTGTTGCTGTGTGTTGCGGTGTATTGGTGTGTGTTGGTGTATTGGTGTGTGTTGGTGTGTGTTGCGGTGTATTGGTGTGTATTGGTGTGTATTGGTGTGTGTTGCTGTGTGTTGCGGTGTATTGGTGTGTGTTGGTGTATTGGTGTGTGTTGGTGTGTGTTGCGGTGTATTGGTGTGTATTGGTGTGTATTGGTGTGTGTTGCTGTGTGTTGCGGTGTATTGGTGTGTATTGGTGTGTGTTGGGGCGACGTGTGACGGAGGTCTTCCCGCTGGCGTCCCCAGGTGCGCCCCAGCTGAGCGAGGACAGGGAGGTGAAGCTGGAGGAGGCCACGGGGCGGCTGGTCAACCTGAGCTGCGAGGCCCAGGGACACCCCCTACCCACCATCTCCTGGAACATCGTGGGGACCCAGGTGAGACTCACACACACACACACACACACACACACACACACACACACTGGCGGTTAAGCTGTAGCGAACTCCAGTTACAGCATTGGCACTTACACAATACTCACACAATACATTAAGTGTTGTTTCAGCTGCAATAGCAATTTTGCTTGTCGGTCGTTTGTTTTGTGTGTGTGGGGGTGGCGCTATCATGTACACTGTATGTCATGTTCAAGAATGAGTTGTCCTACGAGAACATCAATAAAAGAAGGACGTGTGTGTGTGTGTGCGTGTGTGCGTGTGCGTGTGTGTGTGTGCGTGCGTGTGTGTGTGTGTGTGTGTGTGTGGGGGCCCAGAGCTGGCACGAGGTGGTGAACAGGGCCAGTGAGAACACGGCTCATAGCGTGGTGTCAGTGAAAGTGATGTCGGACTTCAGCGCGCTGTGCAACGCCTCCAACGACATGGGCGCCGAGGTCAAGAGCTTCAGGATCACAGCCAGTAAGGGATCCCACCCACCCCCACCCACACACACACACACACACACACACACACACACACAATCGCACCAACACCCCCTCACATGCACTTCAAGCTCTGGGTCACTTTAGTGATGCAAGCACCTGTACAACAACCAACAGGTTTATGCCAAAGTGCTGTACAGAGAGAGAGGACACATTTAGCAGAAAATAAAATGCAGACAATACACATGAAATGAAGAAACAAAAGGATGAAATAAGGTGTGAGTCCTAATGGAAAACCGCTAGCCACAAATGTGAATAATAGACTTTGCCGTTGCCAACGATTTACTACTTTACTACTTTCAATCTTTCATATGGCAGTACATTTATTTATTCTTAACACAAAAACAAAACAAAAATATCCCACTATGATAGTAAACACTGGGTTAATTGATACTGTGGCTGGGGAATTTTGTTAGCACTCTGGCCTGGCGTTTTCTAATAAGCATGTAAATCCTATATTCTGACAAACTCCGAAGCCCCATACTTGAAACATAAATGACTTAAACAGCAAACAACAAACATAAAGTGGACAGATAGATTGAAGGATAGCATGGTTTGTTTGCCACCGATGAGCAGCGCAAAGGACTGTCTTGTATTAAGAAGAGGTTTGTAATTATGCTCTACATTTTGCAGAGTACAGTTTAAGGTGTATCTTGACATTTTAAACTCACAAATGTATGGTGGTGGCTGCAGAATCAATTGAAGCCCATCAGGGGTTGTCATGGGGCCATATGTTAAATAGATACATAAAACAAATATGAGACATTTAAGAAATGCAGAAAATGACTGCAGTGACCTTTTCAGGGGGAGGGGATAGGGAGTCCACATCAGAAGTAGAGAGAGCTCTGTGTGTATTGGCTCTCTGTGTATATAGGCTAGGGGTGGATGGGCAGTCCGTTCTAAGTGTGATTCTGCCTGTGATTCACAGCTCCTCTGGCCACATCCCCCCCCGTACCCCACTCTCCCGGTAAGCATGGCTCCCCTCTCCTGAAAGCTCTCCTCTTTTATTCCCCACCTAAGAAAACCTCTTCCTCTCTTCCACCGCCGCCCTCGCTCTCCACATGAACCTTAAAGCTTCCAGTTCAGAAGCACCGTTGGTCATCTCTCCCTTCTTCCAATTCAAATCCACAGAAAAGAAGGAGAAATAGGGATCTTAATGGTGCGGCTCTGGGTCTGCAGCGGCGCGATAGTGTGGGTCAGACATGCTGGTCGGGAGGGTTTCTCGCACGCTGGGAATGAAAGAAACTCATGATTTTTTTAACACGATGCCGCAGCCCACAGCCCTGCTGGAAGCCCCCCGAGGGAGGGGGTGTGGGGGATTAAATATTCTGTGTGATGCTGGAAGGAAAGTCAAAACAGACTCCCGCAACAAGCAACAAAAAAAGAAATCTCGCAGAGGCACGCTTTTTTCCATTACCTTTTCTACGTTTGCCTCCTAATTTAATGTTGTGGTTCGTTTTTTTTGGGAGAGATTCATGATACCGAACGCTAATTGTTGCGTGTATATTATTAACAATGTTTTTAAGACGTGTGTGTTAACCTTTTACTGCAGATTTTAATGTACAATGCTGATGTACTGGAGGGATAGTATTTAAAGGGAGACATGCTATTAAACAGCCTCTCACCAGCCCGTCGGGAATACACTGGGCGGGGGGCGGGGGGGGGCTTCTTGACTGCTGCCACGTTCACACAACACGTCCGCAGCGTCTCATTACAACGATTCTAGATGTTTGGTTTCTTTCCCAAACATTCGCTGGCGTTATGATGGAGGTTGCCGGTGGTAACCGTCATGAAGACGGAGCTCTCTCAGGGAACAACGCGATGGACTCCCTGCCCTCATCCTTGTTCTGTGCCAAGGCTCTGTAGCCACGAGGAGAACGGAGGCTGTTTTATCTCCATACGTCTCAGATGGCTAACTAAAAACATGCAAACCTGCTTTTATTAAGAAAAAAAAGTCAGAGAGGGATGGAACTGACTACTGTATCAATAGTAGATTAAGCCGTTAAGATTAACGCTCTAAAATGAGAAAACAGAGGAGCTTAAATCTGGGTTATCGGGGCGTCTCACTTTCCCGACAGGCGGCTTACTTTGTTTAGACCAGGCATGTTACTGGAGGCGGGGAGCTGTACGCGGGTTATTTTGGCACAAACACGGCCAGCACTAGTTCACTCATTCCAGTGGGCAGACGAGCTTTAACATCCAGTCCAGACCGCACCGACTTTCTCAGACAGAAGTGTCTGTAAAGGTTTCTAATCAACATCGTGTAGACTGGCAACTGTAGAAATACACGTATTAGAATCCCCTTCTGAAAGCCCTGGCTCTGTGCCATCTCCCCCCCCCCCCCCCCCAGAATCCTGGCTGTAACATAGCACGGACTGCTGGATGGAAGACTAATCAACAGTAATACAAAAACATCTCTGGCATTTTGTTTAAAGCGATACTAGTGCTGGCCGTTATTCACACTGCTACTTCTTCCTCTTCTTTCTGTTCCTCCGCTCAGATCAGCACATTGTGGCAGGCGAGAACCAAATTAACACTGTATCGTCTGTCTCTGTTCCATCCCTGCACCTGCCTGTGTGTGTGTGTGATTGTGCGTGCATGTACCCGTATGCGTGTGTTTGTAGCCGAGGGCAGCGGGGTGGTCATAGTGGTGATCATCCTGTCCCTCCTGCTGCTGGCTGTCCTGGGGAGCGTCATCTACTTCCTGCACAAGAAGGGCAAGATCCCCTGTGGACGCTCGGGGAAGCAGGAGATGTATGCTGCTCACACACACACACACACACACATACATAGACACACAGACATACATAGACACACATACATAGACACACATACATACTCACTCACACGCACACACACACTCACCCACCCACCGACCCACACACACACACATACATACACACACCCACACACACACACATACATACACATACACACACACACACACATACACATACACATATACACACACACACACACACATATAGATACATACATACATACATACACAACCACACAGATACATACACACACATACATACACACACACACACATACATACACACACACACACACACACACACACACACATATAGATACATACATACATACACAACCACACAGATACACACACACACACACACACAGATCACGCATATTCTACTGCATTGTTGCTCTACTTTTTATTATTTAAGTTAGTTTCTGAAAATGTACACATCAGGCACTTATGTCATGTGACGTGATGGTACAAACACTCCTTGTTTGGTTCCACGCAGCACCAAAGAGATGCTGTCAAAAGATGACATCGTGGTGGAGCTGCAGGCCGACCCCAAGGCCGAGCAGGCCGAGCAGGCCGAGCTGCTGAAGGGGGCCAACGGGGCCCAGAAGGCCCCAGGGGACCAGGTAGAGAGCTCTCCTATCCTTATGCTTTGGGTTCATGTTTATATGTTAGCACAGCAGAGTAGCAAGCATATTCATTCATTAGAATATCGACATAAACAACAAGGTGGAACATTTCCAGTTATATCACTGTCATGAATGTGGTTATCCCAGGAGTTATAAGCTAACTATTTTTTGTCAGAAATTCTCCAGGAATGGGTTAGTAGTTACGAGGTTTTAACCGTGGAATGATCAACTAAATCATCATCATATGACTAGGTGGCACTAGAGCTCAGTCTGGTTGCTTAACAGCCCACAGGTGTGGATGAATACCGTTGATGCATTTGGGGAAGTGTATTATTGGACCTGTATCATTGGTGATAGTAATTAACAGTTTGGCAAGCAATGGACAAAGACCCTTTTTACAGAGGGGCCGTTCGTAGGACAAACACAGGTGTGGCTGAACAGTAATTATAGGTCTTGTACATAAAAGGAGCAGAGCCATAATTAGTGTGATAAGCGACACCTGGGCTAATCCTACAACAACGCCTCTGTGAAAAGGATCTATTGGCTCGCTTTCAGAAGTTCACTCTTTGACCCAGAGTGTACCAAAATGTCTCTTCTCTCCCCCCACCGGACCGTCCTCCATGGAGTAAAGGACATGGAGTTCCAGAAGTGACACATGCAGCAGTCCAGGCTGTGACCAGGCCAGGCGGGGGAGGGTGTGTGTGTGTGTGTGTGATGTCAGCGACACACAGGGACACCTCCCACCACCAGGCTATTCTTCCACACCCCACCCACCCCTTTCTCCCAGTCACTTTGTGGTCCTGAGGTGTTGAGCAAAAACCATGTTCAAAACACACAGTATTTATTTGGTGATTGGAAGAATTTTTTTCCACTGCTTTTTCCCCCACTGGTTCATGTACCGTTTTCATTTAAAAAAAGATTGTTTGCAGTTTATGGAAGTTTGATGATACTCTTATGTGTTCTTATGAAACTGTATATATTATACATATATATATTGTTATTTAAGGACTTTCCGCACATGGTTTTGTTGGGACATTTGACAGTGGATTTCCTTTGTTTTTTTTTCATTATTTTGTTTTGTCTTCAATAATCAATACAAACATCTGAAGAAGCCAAAGCTATTTTTTGCAGGGTTTTTATGTTTTTACTTCGATGTTTCGATGGGAAGGGAGGCTATGGTATAAAGAAGGGTCCCTAATAGTGTCTGCAGCTGTGAGAGAACAACATACCAGGAGGACCCCAGTCAAGCCCCTCCCACTCAGCCACTGTGTCACGCAGGCTAACACCACATCGCCAACACAGATGCACAGACACTACACCCGTCGTTTGAACAGCTCCTTTTTGCAAAACTACTGTCAAAGTCTGGGACTTTGTGAATAACCAGCTTAAGGATTGTTTAGATTAGTTTTTTCCTTCTGAAGGCCACGACTCGTATGCTGCGGTGCCCCCATCGAACACTGAATTGTAATTCTTGTACTTTCTGGTTTGCCTTGTGTATATTGTATTAAGGGTGCGGGCACTGTAGACAGGCAGAAAAATGCCTATTTTCTTTCTTTTTTATGACCAGTTTGCTTACTGTGTAGGTTATGTGAGATGTGTTTTGTTTATAGATCTGAAATGCCCAATGACTTGCAATGTTTATCATGTTTGTTTGTTTTTAATTGTGTCGAGTTCAATTTGTAGAAATATCTAGTCCTTCAATCCAGAACTCTTGCTTGTGTACAGTGTGTAGTTTTGAGAAAAAAGATAGACGTTTGACCTGTAGTTTTGGTTGGCACGGTCTTCGTTCTGCAGGAGTGAGTGAGTGGACTTTGGCGCACGCAATAAGAAACTGTGGTTTAGTTTGGAGTAGTTCTCTGATTATAATGATTGTCATTATAAACTGTTTATAATGTGGAGGTCTCACCTACTGATGGGACCACATTGCGAGGGAGTGGAGTGAATATGCCATACAGCAGACTGTCTGCACGAAAGAAAACAACGTCAGAACATTGTGTGTGGTACGGGATTTCAGGAATATGACTCCACTCTGATGTTTTTTGTTTTATTTGAATGGTTCTTCTGGACATTTCGCCAACGGGAGTTTGAAACTGTACAGTTGAATTTAGTATGTTTTTTTCCCCCCTCAAATGTGGATACATTAAAGTAATGTACATGTAACGCTTGCATTTTTTATATATATATTTGTTTTTCAAGAAAATTTTGACAAATAAAAGTTTCATTTGAAAAACCAATGTTTACATGACTGTCACTGTCTTCAACTCTTTGAGAAACAACCATTTGGCAGTAGATCATGTAGCCTTGACAACACTCGAGTCCTGTTTCTACCCATCCCTCTAGAAGGCCGCTCTGTGTCAGAGCAGAGCAGGAGTGACACTCACAGGAGGAAAGCACAGAGCGTTCTTTTTTAAGTCCTGGCTCACCTTGAGGTTAAAGCTACATGTACAGTAGAGAATTCTGTACATTTGAACCCTAACGCAGACAAGTAGTACAGGAGTCAAGCCGATGATTTAGCCTGTGAGATACTGGACTGCACAGAGGCAACAAGCGGAGTGTGTAGAACTTAGTAATATGGATAGGAATAATTATTCATCACTCTAAATTTGATGCAAAATGAGTGTATAAAAAGGTACAGAAAACAATGGAGTCATGTACTCTATTGTTATTTATTTTCCGCTTTTGCAGAAAATTTTGTAAATCACCTCTTTAATATAAACAACACAGAAAGTGTTAACGAAAATACTGTTTAATTAAAAATCTTAATGGCTTCGGCATGAACACATGACAACACAATAAATGCTGATATTAAAAAAATGAAATCAATAAATAAAATCTTTACACATGCAATGACAAAAAAAGCTTTTTTAGTAGGCAAGTATTACAAAAACAAATAATCCAAGGTTAATTAGGATTTATAAAACAAACATGTATTCCTACAAGAGGATATTATCAAAGAACGTAACAGCCACGCATACAGCCTACCAGTAACTTCTGCAGTAACCATGAACAGGTAGACCGTGTGACAGAGCAACAGCCTCACACATATAGTACTGGTAAAAACACATGTTAATTGCACTATCATTACAAATCTGCCCTCATATGGAGATTTTCACATTAAAACGGCACTATCAAGGTTATTTCATTCAAGTCCAAGCAAACCCCCCAAAAAACTAAAATCAACCCAAGGAGCAGCGCCATCTCTGGTGAATACCAGAAACACAACACCGCTGTATTCCACAAGAGATGCCCCTGTTCCCATGCGGTCGGACTTCATCGTTTGCCCACTCTTTAAATGTCCATGCCGTACTTCCACCAGTACCATTTGAGCCTGACTTAAGGCAAAACATATGGCAATTATTCTGTGCAAGCGTACATTGTAGTGCCTCGCGACACTCAAAATGACACTTTTGTTTTAAATGCTTTTGGTGTGGGACTCCAGCTGGCTGCCCGCCACCACGTCGCCGCTGCGCGCTGCGCCTCTGCAACTCAGAGGAGACCAACCTGCTGGCGGTCCAGTACAAGGGCAGCATTTTCTTCCACTGCTGCCGCACCATCCAGCCAGGAGACGAGCTGGTGCTGCGGCCCAGCGCAGGGCTGGTGAGCCCCCCCCCCGGGCTTGCACTACTGTGCACCTCGTAGCTCCGGGTACCTGAGTCCCGGGATAAAGACGGGTCTACTTCAGCGTTGCTCCTCATCAAGTGAAAGATACATGGGGTTCCCAGAGAGACGTTTTCATTCGGCAGAAATAAATCATAATATATAAATAAGCTATTCACAGAGTTAATTTCAGTTAGACCACGGTTAATGGTGAACAAGTAACATGATTTTAGAAAAATAAAAACATAATTACGAGCTTAAAATGAAGACTCCAGCCACGGTTACCACTACACTGAATACACTTCCAGAATGTACTAGATGCTTTTTTGACTCATTTTATATATCTTTTTTTAACATCGCCATGGCAATGATTAGGAGCTAGAAAGGGATCCGTCGCATGAAACACGTCATCTCATATGCGGCGACCGCATTTCAACGACACCAATCACACGTCAGCTGAAGCACAAACCACATGAATTCCACATGAAAACTCACGAGTTCAAACCAACCTCGTGTTCAGATAAATATTTGTCTAGCACACACTTTTCTCAATAAGCCTGTTCAAAATTGAAGCTGCCGGCTGTAAGACACAAAAACTGGAAATACCAACTCAGTTTGTACTAGTTTGTGCTGCCTTGACTTCAACACGTAGCTTGGCAAAACGTTGCTAAACACATTGCCATCGTGCACCCCCCCACCCCCCCGCCTCAGGAATGGTACGACCAAACCAACAGACCTTCCTTCCTTCCTTAAGACACTTCATGTTCAAGAGTAACCAAACACTTAAACCTCAGAGACTGTACCATCTGTGGTGAATTCCATCGTGAATTTGAACCAATCACCAGTGTGCATTTTGGTTCAGTTCCAAGAAACTCCGCAATGTGGGCAACGCCCACCCCCCTACTGCAACCTTTTGGCATCTATATCTGGACATTCAGCAAAGTGCTTAAAGTGGTTCAATGCAATCTACTGTAATGGCACGGTGTGTACAGACAGACAGACAGACAGACACAGAAAGAACATTGGAGTGTGCGCGAGAGAGAGACAGCGAGAGCAAGGGGGAGAGTGTGTGTGTGTGTGTGTGTGTGTGTGTGTGTGTGTGTGTGTGTGTGTGTGTGTGTGTGTGTGTGTGTGTGTGTGTGTGTGTGTGTGTGTGTGTGTGTGTGTGTGTGTGTGTGTGTGAGAAGCTTGTAGAGAGGGCTGAGGGTCCGTGGTAAGGTGGGGCTGGCGGTGCTACGTGGCGACATGCGCGGCAGAGGGCACGGAGACGAACTCGCGCAGGATGTTCTTGGCCGTCTCCAGGTTGTTCTGGGCGATCATCAGGGCTTTCTGGATGTCCTGGAACGAGTAGCCCTGGGACATCAGGCACTCGATCTCCCCACTGATGGCCCCCGCGGTGGGAGGGGAGGGCGTGGTGGGGGCCAGGTACCCTGTAGGCACCTCGGGGTTGAGGGACCTCCCCCATCGGTCCGAGTTAGCCCGGCGCGGGAGAGGCTTGGGGGGGCGCTCCAGGTCGGAGCCTGCTGCGAACATGGCTGGTGAGGGGAGGGTATAAATACAGGGATGAGACGGGGAATAACAACGCCAGACACAGTAGGAATGTCACTGAGTAACAGGTTCGGAGAAAGACGTCCAGCGGGACTGTCCCAAAAAGGGCCAACAACAGCTGATAAGTGCCAAGTCCCCTGATGGAGTAGGGAGCTTTGCAAACAGTGGGCGCCAGCAGACCAAAGTACTAATTCACGCCACAATAGTAGACCAGTCACAATAGTACAATACTAGTTCACGCCATGTCTGAGTAACCGTGGTTACCCACCTTCCCTCCGACTTCATGCAGTCAGATCTGATAACTCAGACTTCGGCAGAACTGATCAAGATGGCACCAAACAAAACAGTTTGCCCGAGATAAGTGGGTCTTTTTTTCTTTATATCCGTCTAAGATTTCTTATTATAAATGATAAATGATTATATTATTTTGGTTTGTAAAATAATCAAGACACATCTGTAGCACATGCTGATAGCTACAAATGGCAAGCTTCGCCCTATAGCCGATATGTAATATTTTTTAAGTGTTACTCCACTCCGGAGTATAATCGTGCGTTTACTTTACATGTTTACGTGTTACTGCTGAGGGCGTGCTTGCCCTGGGTAGAGGGCGTGCTTGCCCTGGGTAGAGGGCGTGCTTGCCCTGGGTAGAGGGCGTGCTTGCCCTGGGTAGAGGGCGTGCTTGCCCTGGGTAGAGGGCGTGCTTGCCCTGGGTAGAGGGCGTGCTTGCCCTGGGTAGAGGGCTATTAAACAACCGACAGTGGTGTACCCTACAACACGGCACTATCTGCGCTCTTGCTTTTGCAGAGATGACTACATGCCCAGCGCCTTCAGCTGCAAAAATACCACGGTGCACGACAAAAAGAGGGCCAAAACCAGGAGTAATATTGGCGAATTTCAGGTGGAGAGAAGCGGTAGCAATGTTGTTTTCCGTATTCTGCCGAGTAAATGAGCAACTGATAGAGGCTTAAATCGTGCACATTGTCACATTTTGATCAAGTTAATATTAATACAGGGTGGCTATAATTTGACATTAAATTAAACGCCCAACGTTACATCATCGAGTCCCCATACGTGGCCGTCCCTCCCTCCATCTGTGTGGGTGCGGGAATGCCATCATGTCGACGCAACGGGAATTCTTCCCACTGATATCGCCCATATGGCGTGAACGCGGCACAATACACACGTAGTCACATATACCATGTACTAATCACCAGCTACGGCTGCTGGCACGGACACACCGCCTCCATGCATAAGATGCAAGTCATCCGTTTAGAAGGTGGGGAGGATGGAAACCCTCTGTCAATGACAGACAGTCATTCAGCAGACTACACTTTGACCGAAAAGCGACTTACAAAGTGGGGCTCAGAATCATTGCATGCAATCCAAAATGGGAGTCGCTACAAAAACGTGACAGTGCTTGCACCAGCTAGTTACAAAAAAAAAAGAAAAAAAAAACTGCAGAGTAGCCACAGGAATCTGAAGCACAACGCGAGTCACGGCTAGTGTGCTAAGCGGCGGTAGATGTGAGGCGCAGGCGTACGTACAGGGCTCCAGGGTCCCGGGCCGGTCTAGGCTCCGGCTGCTGAAGGCCGCAGCGGTGCCGGAGATGTCGGAGAGCGTGCGTCGGGTGGGCGGGGCCAGGGGCCGGGGGTAGTCGTACTCATACACGCCTTCGGCCTCCGTCTCCGCCAGCTTGTCCTGGGACGCCACGGGGGACTGGCGTGGCCGCTCTGCATAACGTGCACGGAGAACACGATGTTTAGAAAAAAGGAAGCACAACCACAGGAAAAAGGAGGGGGGGGGGGGGGGGGGGTTACTATAGTTTTTTTATAAACAGTAGGCGCCTATGAATTGAATCGATAATCTGTTAAACACAACAAATAAAATCACAATATCGCGCAAAATAATCAAGATTATAATTTTTCCCATAATTGTGCAGCGCTACCACGGAGTACCAAACATATACACTATGAGGATAATAAAGACAAGATCACAGTGTCATATTTACTGTTCCTTGTAAAAAATAAAAGTATGACAAATTAAACCTGATCTATTTGTTAAACCTGGTCAATTTGTTTACCCATACACAAGGCGACAAAACCAACAAACTAGACGGGGAACTGGACAAATAATATTTTACAGTGCACCATGTCCTAAGAACATCAAGACTTTGAAACAACTATACATGCTCTGCTTGATGAGACAACGTTTGAACGCCTGTGCTCCTGTTGCAAGATAACTGCCACTTCCCATCGGCCATTTAACTGGAGACACGTCCTCAGGACATTAACAGGACAGACAAATGAATGCATCAATACAAATAACAATGAGGTGTAGGAGTCAAATGAGAGTACAACATTTAATTCAATTATATTTCTTTACAAAGTTACGGATTGATTATTAATTTGTTATGGCCAGGCTGGTGCGAGGCGGCCATTCAAGTCTCGCCCTCAAGTACCAAACATGGATCGCTTCTGCCGTTGGTGGCAAGAATCGTGACCAATAGTAACACACCGTAGATTTACACATCCTATGTAAGCCAATGGGTGACGTCACAGACGCTTCCTCCATATTTATGGTTGAAACTCAAGCATGTAAGCTCGTGCTGACCACTTCACTTAGCAAGCTTTGTACAAGGTTGAACTGATGTGCGACAAGAGCCGTCGAAAAACCACAGTCATGCACTCCCGACATGATGGATGACTTGGTTCAAGGTGAATTTATGCGTTGGTGCACGTGGGATCGTTTGAATGTAGCCGTTGTACACAGCAAGCCATGCTCATTTCTAGATGCAACCCTTGTATAAAATAGTCAACAAATCATTCTGACGGAGGGGGGAGAAAACAAAGCCATTTCTCATCCCCTTCATTAGGCAGAAAGTCAATAACTGCACTTCACTCTGCACCGGCTCCTCACGGTATTTCAATTCATCTCTATACACGCCACAACACTTCCCTGCTAACAAAGACAGCCCTGTGTGTTGGTCTCCATGCGCGAGAGTGTGTGTGAGAGTGAGAGAGAAAGAGTGAGTGAGAGAGTGAGAGGCATAAGCTACAAGGTTTGCTCTATGGTCTTAATGCCCAGCACATGCGCATGTCATATTGAAAGACATCTCTGATCTGTGTGTGTGTTATGAGCCCACCAGAGCTCTCAGGTTATCAGGGACCGGCCTACTCACTGTTCCCAGGATTCGAACCGAAGCAACTGATCTGACCACAGATCTGGAACAAACTTCCAGAGCATGTGAGGTCTGCCTCAACACGTCATTCTTTTGAATCAGGGCTCAAAATAATCCCTTTTCCACAGCTCTTAACTAATATTGTATGTCTTCATATCTTTGCTGTTTTTTTTACATCCACATATTATCTGTTTTACATTTGAATGACCTTTTAATGATTGTCCTTTAAAAAAAATGTTTTACATGACTAAAAAATGACTCACTATGACTGGCCTTGTGTTTGAACAGTGCTATATTAATTGACTTGCCTTGCATTGAAATTGCCAAAACATCCACATCTATTCTCACAGATAAAAGTGTACCAGAAAAAGCTATCCATTGCTTTTCAGTCAACAATGCAAGCCATGTTGTCTGTGCTCATAATATTTTCACTAGTGCAGGCAGACTGAGAAAACTGTCAGTGAGGCAATGCTACTGGATCTAATCTAATGTACTAATCGAATCAATGTTTACAATGTGTAAACATTGTGTTCGGTCACAATGACCAGAGGAACATTCTCCTTTGTATGGGTGGTACAGTGCATGCACTCACATGGTCACTAGGGATGTAAAAGGGGAAAGGATGACTTGTCAAACAAATGATAACAATGGATTCCGCAGACCAAAAATAAAAGGACAACCTTCTTCTTTTTTTTGCCTTTACAAAACCCAATTTACATACAAATGTTAAAATGTATACGTGTATATATAAATTTGTATTATTTGGCAGCGCGATTATATTGTTAGCTGCTTCTGGCTGGGAAGTCTATGCGGAGGGATACCTGTCGAAGGCGCAGCACAGGTAGCCTTATAATCACAGCGCCAAAATTAGTGCAGAATTATCTGTGTTTGTAGACGACCTAAGATCTTACATTGTTTCTGGCATAAGTGACTATTCGGAAAACATTGGAAAGTGACTTAAAGCGTATTCCCTTCAAATGAACAGAAGCTAGGCTAATAACTCTGCAAGTCAATGGAAGCGAACTCCCCTTCTGGATGCATGATTAATGATTATGTTTTAATTAAACGACTCGTCTGAGTCTAGGTAAGACAGGCAATGGGCAATTTACACACTTCTCAGCGTATTTCTTGAAGCAACCATTTGCATATAGATAGACTTGTGAAACAGATTATGATCATTTAATCTAGGACGTTGGCAAAAAAATACTTTGCTGGCCTAATTCACATCCTTCTCCCACTGTACTAATGGTATCAGTTGTAATGGAAGACCTTGCTGTCAGCGGCTGATGAACAGTCGGTTCCACTGCTCAGTACTCATGGCAGATGTACTTTGGGCAACTTTGCTTAATTTCAAAGTGTCCACTGGTAATTTATGATAATGTAATGCATCTGAAGAGTGGTGCGTGCGTTGCTGCCATTGTAAACGGAGTAGATGCAAAATAGATCCTGTGCGTTACCAGAGTCGAGGGACTGTGCTGCGGCTGCAGCCTCCGGGCCGGCTGCCTGGTCCTGGATGTTACACATGGACTCATAGACCTGGGGGTCGTCCAAGTTTTCACA
Organism: Lota lota; assembly: GCA_026745465.1. Classification (NCBI taxonomy): domain Eukaryota; kingdom Metazoa; phylum Chordata; class Actinopteri; order Gadiformes; family Lotidae; genus Lota; species Lota lota. The sequence goes on from JACYXH010000367.1 coordinate 52,358, forward strand.
TGTCATGGTGCTGAAAGGAGGATAGAGAGAGGCCCGACCACATAAGGACAGGAAGAGGATATTCTGTGTGTACACACACACACACACACACACACACACACACACACACACACACACACACACACACACACACACACACACACACACACACACACACACACACACACACACACACACACACACACACACACACACACACACACACACACACACACACACACACACACCTTTCCAAACTGATGCTAAAGCACCCTCTGGTGGCCATATATAATACTATCTCTGCTTAAAAATGTTGGATGAGATATAAATATATACTAAAATTGCCCTCTGTGGGTTAAACACATAGGATATTTTGATGAAATTACAGAGCATACCCTCGTATTCACTGTCTATATGAGGTTGAGGTTTGAATCCATCAGACGTTTTCACTGCCACGATTCTTATTGGAAAATGCCGCATATTTGCGTCATGACTGATAGTTGGAGCGATTTCATTGGTCCAATTTTTCTCTCAGTATGTCTCGCTTTTTCATGTCCTTTATTCGTGATGTGCCTGATGTAAAAGGACCTTAATTTGCCTAACCTTCGCGGGTCTTTACAGTGTGGTGGAAACGCAGAAGACAAGGGGCTGAAGGAACCTTTTAGATGCATATGGCCAGGTTTAAAACAAAGCCCATGGTTAACAACGATATATTAATTATAACGATGACAATAACGATGTTTGAAATCTCAATGGGATCAAGAATGGGCCACCGTGACTTGCGTCACAAAAGGTGCCACTTGTGTATAGCAAGTGGAAGAGGGAAGGTGATTGTGTCTACCAGAGATCGTTGTGGCGGGATGCCTGAGCTGAAGGCGGAGGGGGCACGAGGGCCCCTGGTATGACCCACGGGGTCCCAGAGGCCGGTAGGGAGGTGGGGCTCATATACTCGTTCTCCTCCCCCTCGGGGAGCACCATGTCATCGCTCACTGCCGCCGCCGCCAGGAATGGCCTGCACCAAGTAGGGGAGAAGAGAAGAGAGGAGTCATGTGAGCATTGGGATTCATTGCCGCCACAATCCCTGTATCGTCAGGTTGACTATAATAATGTTTTGACAGAGGGCGCTGTAGTGCATTTGCTTCTAGTCAATTCACCTCAACTTGGTTCTGTTCTGTCCAGCCAGGTTCATTTAAAATACACAATGGCGGATATACCCCACGTTACCTGCATCTATTGGAAAATGTTATCCATGATTTATATTTTAGTCTGGCTGAAAGATCAGAGGAGACAGAAAACCAATGAAGGAGACTATTTGTCTTACAATGTGTAAAGTAAAGATTCTTCTTTTTTATCCAATAGCAAAAACAACACACTCTGTATGGCAAATACAATATATTTTACAGCTTATGTGCAAACACATACCCAACATCCGACATGCAGTCCATCGTCCTGTTCAAGTTAAAGGAGAACCAAAGCCTGTGACCACGTCTTTAAAAAATGACTTGGGTTTATTCATTCTGGGGCAGGGCTGCCGGCTCCCCTGTAAACACCCATTCCACTCACTTTCAATAAGCAGAGGACAGGTGTGTCTCACCTAGCTTAACCAGCAGGTTCAAGGTAACTGTATCAGCCAAGCAGAGGTTATGCATGCAGTAGCATGTGTTAACCTAAGTGGTGATGGTGTTTGGTTCTCCTTTAAGGGAATGTGTGAGTGGCACAACGAGATTCCTGAGGCGTCGTGGAAGACTTCCTCAAAATATGAATCCACTGAGAAGCCTCATTCATCTGCATGAATGGGAAGAATAGTGTTCTTTGCTGAGGATTTCGACCAAGTTGCAGACATTTTCCCTTGACCGATAATGGCCAGATGTTGAGGCCAGAGCTTCCCGGAGCCGTTGAGCAAGTGTACCTCGCAGCCTGGCAGTAGATTATGTTGGTGGCAGCGGGGATCTTGGCTGCCTCGGCTCCGTTGGTCTGTAGAGGAGCCGGGGGCACCGCAGCCAGCAGGGCCTTGGTAACGGGCCGGGGGACCATGTAGTTGGCCGCCCAGCTGGGCTGGTCCGGGGTGGAGGGCAGGGGCCTCCTCTGGAGCCGGATGTCCTGCGAGGTGGGGATCGGTGAGGGCCGCTCGGGTGGAGGAGGAGGGGGGAGCTCCCGCAGGGCCGGGGGCAAGGGGAGGGGCTTGTCTCTGTGAGGAGCCAGGACCTAGGGGGTGGTGGTGGAGGTGGGGGCAGTGGAGATTGTTAATAGCAGTAGAACCGTTTCCTAAATCATTTATCCCAGACCTGTGGGTCGCGCCCCCTACGTGGGCTGCGGGGTACTGCAGGTGGGCCGGCAAATTATTCACAAATTAATGTAATGTTTAAACATTTTTGGATATAACTTGTGTGATAAAATGCATCATTACTATACTATTTATAGGTACATATGGTACCCAAGTAGCCCAAGAACATGGTCTTTTTGATATTTGGTTGGGCTGCAAAACACGTATTTTAGGTTGCTGCATGGCTTTCTTTTTTTGTTGGATTAGAGGAGTAAATAAAAGAAACCAAGTTACTTGCCTTAGCGGTAGCCCCCAGACCCATTGCCCCCACAGAGGTGGTGGGCCTCTGCTGTAAAAGATCTAGTCGGGGGGGCACAGGGGGGAGGGGAGACACAGGAGAGGATGGACGCTCTACCTGTACACACCAAACACACACACACACACAATACTTTAATTTATGTTCACATAGGACATTCTTGAACATAAACATTAAGGTGTGCAAAAAAACATTGGAGATAGAATTCTTCGTCTCGACACTTTTGATAAAGACAATTTTATTACATTTCCATTAAGTTTACCATCAATTGGGAAGCACCAGCGACAATGTGTCTGCAAGTGTACATCGGTGGATGGATGATGGGTGTACGTGAGGACATGGCTCTACTACCTTGGTGCACGCCATTCTGCTCATGACCAGGTGTTGGTCCTCCAGTCGGTCGTCTTCATCCTCTTCGTTGCCGTTGGCCTCGGCCCTGCAGGGCCCCTGGAACCCCGCGAAGGAGGCCCCGTTGGGCTTTGGCCGGAAGGGGTCCACAACGATGGGCTCGGTCCCCTTGATCTCACAGCGGCAGAACGGGCAGCCCTGCCCTTCGGACTCCTGGTGAAAGCAGTGCACAGCATATTTGTGAGAAAGGTGCAACGAGTCAGGGACTTTCAGTGCAAGCAACACAATTGGCAGCATACTTGATGAATGACGTGCAGAAAAGAAAACCTTAACTTTTAACGGCGCGTTTAAAGTTAGGCTGTATGTTTGCAAGAACACTGAAAAGGTAATGCTGTGACGTTGTAGGAACGCTTACAGGTAAGCCTACATGTGGTTGTAGAAATATTTACAGGTAAGCCTACATGTGGTTGTAGGAATGTTTACAGGTAAGCCTGCGTGGTTGTAGGAACATTTACAGGTAAACCTGCATGTGGTTGTAGGAACATTTACAGGTAAACCTGCATGTGGTTGTAGGAACGTTTACAGGTAAACCTGCATGTGGTTGTAGGAACCTTTACAGGTGAGCCTGCGTGGTTGTAGGAACCTTTACAGGTGAGCCTGCGTGGTTGTAGGAACGTTTACAGGTTAGCATGTGTCTGACCTGCCAGGCGGTGAGGCAGGAGGTGCACATGAGGTGGCTGCATGGCTCAATCTTCACGTCTTTGTCGTTCTCTGCGCAGATCTTGCACAGCTGGAAGGTGGAGCCCATCTCGCAGTAAAGCTCGTACTGCTCCTGTAAAATACAAAGAGGAGAAGAGGGAGAGAGAAGCAATAAGGAAGTCTGGCATATCACATGTAGATCTTTCTAGATAGCAATTGGTCAATATTTTACTATGTCAATACATGCATAGAATTACTACGTTCAACAAAGAAATCTGTACGGTAGAGAAATCATCAAATACATTCATAGTATTATTACACATGATAGTTAGTTCCACCCAAAATGACATATGGAAGGCTGAAGAAGTAGTCCCCATGTTGAGTGAATAGGCCTTCAGTTGCTCTGAGCTAACCCCGGCAAGAGCTTCTCTCCAAATTACTGTAAAAGAAAAACAGGAAAATGTGGAAAGTGTGTGTATGTGTGTGTGTGTGTGACTGACCTGGGTGACTTTGATGTGGTCCTGTGGGGAGGGCTCACATAGTCCAGTGAGGTCTGGGTTCTGGGCTCGGCCGTCTGGGAACAAGTAGCTGGAAGTAACAGACATTCACACTTTCAAATAAAATATACTGCCTTTAGTAAAACAATAATAGGCCCTGATCGTATACGTGTAGTACACACAATTAAAAAGCTTGAGATACAAACTTGCTTCCATGTTCCATGTACTCTGAAATGTTGACGATTTACAGAGCCCAAATATCGACTGATCACATATCACATCTTCTATCCATTTTATGTCTTATTTACACCAACTCTTCTAATCTATCCCTATTGCTGACGGTACACTACACGACCTCCTCAGCCATGATTTTAAGATCCAAATTTCCACATCCATATATAAACATCTAAAAGTACAGAAATTTAGCTCGGCTCTGCGGTGTTCACTCACAAGCCCTCCCTGTAGCCGTCGATGAGGGCCTGGAAGAGGGGCTTGTTGTGGGGGATGGTCTGCAGGATGTTCCCATCGGCCGTCACGTAGCCGATGGCCCACTGGCCCAGACGTGTGCAGCTCAGCCTGAAGATGTAGCTGAAACGCACATTGCAGCACTTGTGTTGTCAGTCAGATGAAAAACGCAATCTACACCGCCTTCGTACGCCATCACAGATTTAAAGGAAACAGAAGCCGGTGTTTGGTGTTAATCCCTGTTCGTACCTCAGTTTCTATAATAACTTATAACTTGGTGGCCTCACAAAATAAACACACGATGAGTTACGAGACAAAACAATTCAGCGGTGATCACACGTCTACGTACAGCACGTCTGCAAAGATCCATGTTGCAACAGTACAACTAGACAACTTTAATCTTGGTAAAGCTGCTTGCATTTATTCTTCCAAATCACGTTAACATGTACAAAAGGGGGCACTAGTGTTACCGACCTTAAATGTACATAACCAACGAGGAAAACCAGAAACGGAATCGCAAGATGAAGTCTTTGAAACCATTGAAAATGACTTCAAAACGCTATTCATCCATGTGAAAAACATGTCGTAAAAATCCTTCTAATGAACTGCTGAAAAGAGGTTAGTGTATCACAACCAACTGAAAATACAGGGTTTTGATTTCACTGGATCCTTTCATTTTATTCTTGTGTCTGGCTGTCGCAAACAAGACAAAACACTACGCCCGTTCCCTGCTCGACCAATCGACGATTAGTTACTCGTGGACCTCTGCAGAGACAATCGACGCATTGGTAACATCTTTGCGGCTCTGTGCATGTAAGTGCTTAGGCAGAAGTGTAATTTGGGCTTAATGCCCCGGGGGGGAAGGTGGGGGCTCTTACCTGCCCGGTTTGTGGATGAAGCGATGCAGTCTGGCCTTGACTTCATCGTATGTAAGGAAGGCCATGTAGCCGGAGTGTGTCACAGCTAGACTGTTCCAGTTCCTTAATAGAGATGCCCATGGCTGTGTGACACACACACACACACACACACACACACACACACACACACACACACACACACACACACACACACACACACACACACACACACACACACACACACACACACACACACACACACACACACACACACACACACACACACGAAAAAGGCCATGGCAGAGTGCTTTGTGAAAACCAACTTCAACTGTTTTAATGGTGAAAATGAATTTGACAACACACAGAGCTCTTAACATGGTTTTCATCTTTGAATAAATTATTATCCCTACACGACCAAAATCAGCTTTTCGTCGTTGTTGGACATCTTCTTTCGTTGATGAGCGTTCTGCTCGTGGCCAAAGTTAAACATAAATCTAAACACTGATTTCTGATCAATGCATCCGATGCATTAGACATCAACTCATTTATTTTATTGTGCATCATAGTTGATTTTCACCTTTAGATGGCAGCATGCTCACAAGAACAGACTAGTGTGGAGTAAAGTCTAGGAGGAAGTCAGCAATACCAGACTACTTTGAAAATAAAATGCGTAAATAAGTAGCGTCAACGAGTTAAATGCTCAATAACCTCTAACCATGCTAATCTTCCAAATGTCCAATGCAACCGTCTAGTCTAGAAAGTCTAGACCGTCTCGAAGGGCTCTACAATTAGACCATTTTGTCCGCGTATGAGACTTAAAGCTGAGCTGTGCAAATGTGAGGAAAAAAACGACTCCCACAAAAGTGATTTTAAGTAAATATATATATATATATCATTTGTTATTATCATATTCTTTAATATGCCTTGAGGGATGGAACTTTTCAGTGATGAGCAAAAAACCGATGCCTTCATGGGGAGCTTCCAAAACGCTTACCAAAAAAACACCCTAAAAAAGTGCTTAATACCTAAACAAACAGTTGGAACCTTTGCACAGAGGAAGTTGACCATGAGTACTAACAATGTGCAAAGCACAAGGAAAGGATTCAAAGAGAAATGCAACAAATGACGCTGACCATTAAGCCTCTTTAAGTAGTTTGTTAAGCAGGATAAATCAGTGAGCATAAAATCAGTGAGCATAAAATACAATTCTCTGATAAATAATTTATTTGTGCTTCTGTTGTCCTCATAGTCAACTTCCTCTGTGCACATCATGTGAGTGTTCTAGCTGTTTGTTTAACTACATTTAGCCTCATTAAGCGCTTGTTGCGCCTTCCTGTGACCCTGCATTTCTTTGTGGGCACCTAACTTTTCAGACTTTGGAGTCTTCAGAGTTCTCCTTTGGAGCCCTGCCGCTTGGCGTTCTCGCCGCGATCGCCTGTGAAGGGTTCCAACAACTGACCCTCCTGCATGCCCAACTTCCGCTACCACATGCCCTTGAGCCTCTCATTTAGCACGAAGGGTAACCATGGGGCTGAAATTAACCGCCCACACAAATGTGGACTAAATGGTCTAAGAAAACAATATAGGTTGCAGAAATAGAGAGGCGGAGAGAGAGAGACAGAGAGAGAGAGAGCGAAAGACAGAGACAAAGAGACGGGGACAAAGAGAGAGTGAGAGAGGTCGAGGGAGAGAGCGAGGGGAGAGAGGGAGAGAGGGAGAGATGTTGAGCCACGTGTTGCCGTCTGTGCAAATGGTGTGGGTCAAAGTGGAGAGCCTACCTGGAACAGCCTGGTAAAGATGTCAAACTCAAACACAGAGATGTAGTCGTTAAAGGTGAGGTCGATGGTGGACTTGAGGGCCATGGCTTCCAGCCCAGAGCTGATGGGGTGGAACTCATGCAGGGCCTGACGGAAGGTCCTCCAGGGCACGATGGTCCTGCCAGGACAGGGATGACGTCAGTTACAACTGAACAAGTTACCACTGTTCCGAGTCACCACATTACAGGAACAGTGGAGACTAGGACTGCTAGTCTGGGGTCAAACACATCAAGACATTTACAAGGAAATCGTGTCGCTGACATCGCTTTTGGTTTGTGATTTTATGCTATTATTATTACTGACAAACTAAAACAACTGGCATAACAGTATGCTGATGTTATTATGTTAATAAGGTCTGCCAGGGTTAAGATAAGTTTAAGCTTGAACCATAACTCTGTCTCAAGCGAGCGCAACCCTGGGCTGGTGGGATTTTCGGTTTCAGAAACACTGATTTCAACAAATTCACTCAATCTCAAATTGGTTGACCTTAAAATGCACGTTCATGACAGGATTCAAACGCCATATTATATCGGACCCAAAATATTTGATAAATCAGGGAATTCCACAGCTGTCATTAACATTTCATAGCTTTTGTTGGTTAAGGCCTAGTCAGTTCATTTTCACTACGTCACCATGGAAAGGCTGGCTCTGCAAGACTAGTTGAAGCCATCTAGCGTTCACCAAATAGTGATAGATCGGCGATAAAAATAACAAAACATGTATTATAATATATTAATCTATTTCTGAAGAAAGGTGAAGCTCTAGTTTATTATAAAGTACTGTAGTGAAATACTACGAACATGTATCAATTCGCATTACAAAACAATGTGAACAAAGCTAACTTTTTTGGTTTTCTGCTGCGAGCCGTCGCAGGACACATCAAAAATAGATCCCACGGCGAAAACCAAATAAGCACTTGCCACTGCGGTGCAGCTAGACCCCGCAGCTCGGCTAACCGCTAGACCCCGCAGGTCTGCTAACCGCTAGACCCCGCAGCTCGGCTAACCGCTAGACCCCGCAGCTCTGCTAACCGCTAGACCCCGCAGCTCGGCTAACCGCTAGACCCCGCACCTCGGCTAACCGCTAGACCCCGCAGCTCGGCTAACCGCTAGACCCCGCAGCTCGGCTAACCGCTAGACCCCGCAGGTCTGCTAACCGCTAGACCCCGCAGCTCGGCTAACCGCTAGACCTCACGGCTCGGACACGGTAATGCTAGACCCCGCGACTCGGCTCTAAACCCCTGAAATGATAGAAAGAAGTTGATGCTACAGCTGTAAGCAGAGTTATCCAAACCTGCTTTGTACCAGGTTGGCTCCAGGTTAGGCCCACAGCATGGATCGCCATGGTAACTGAACTGAGAGGAGTCTAGGCATGGTATTCCCCTGAATTCTGAATTAACATATCCGGTTAACCTGGTAATCCAGCTTCTTGAAATAGGCCCCAGTTGTCTGAGCTTGCCCCTCTGGGGTTTGCTTTACAATTTTGCCTGGAAGACAAGAGGCTGTTGTTGTCATTGGTTTTCAGGTTGTCATTGATCATGGGCTGAAGAAATACTCACTTGTCCCCAAAGGAGCGCCTCCAGAAGTCTGCAGCGTCTGCTTTGGTGATGCGGAAGTTGTCGCCTTGGAAGAGGCCATTGGGGAAGATGGCCTTAAGCTCAGCCAGCATGTGGCTGAAGATCAGGGACAGCTTGGTCAGGTTTCGCCTGAGGAACAAAAGAGAGAGGACCATCATGTTAGTATGTGAGCTGTTGAGGGAACCAGGATCATAGACCGGTTACGTTGCTCAACACCCTACAATAGACATTTGGAGCATGCCTTAGCTAAAGCTAACTTAGAGAAAGACACAGAATGAAAGTGAAGCACCCTGAATTAATCCTTTCACCCTTAACAGCCTCTTTACCAATACTGGTCTTTTTATTTTTAGGAGTTAATAATGTACCTCATTCAGATTGGCTTTATTGTGATTGGTTTTATTGTGATTGATATGGATGCAAATTTTGTTCGATAATCTTAGGGTAAAAAACATGCAAGTTCACAACCACACATAAATTAATATAAAGACAAAATAATATATTTACAAAGCATGCTCATGCGTTTGTGATTTTGTGTATTTTTCTTCATCCACATTATTTTAGGTCCTATGAGCAGTGAGGATAGTATGGAACTAAAGGGCACAATTGATTGTAGTCTAAATTGTGTAGTTAATTTACAAAACATTATTGCATAATTGAGTATATCTTCCACGCTTCACACATCCATGTCCTAGTGACCCTTCATTTTCAGATTATTCATTTCATTATGTTATTATTTTATGTTATTTTGTTGCTTTCCTTAACAAATACAGCAAGTAGACCCGGGCAGTTTCATGTCGAACTTGAGGACCCGGGCAGTTTCATGTCGAACTTGAGGACCCGGGCAGTTTCATGTCGAACTTGAGGACCCGGGCAGTTTCATGTCGAACTTGAGGACCCGGGCAGTTTCATGTCGAACTTGAGGACCCGGGCAGTTTCATGTCGAACTTGAGGACCCGGGCAGTTTCATGTCGAACTTGAGGACCCGGGCAGTTTCATGTCGAACTTGAGGACCCGGGCAGTTTCATGTCGAACTTGAGGACCCGGGCAGTTTCATGTCGAACTTGAGGACCCGGGCAGTTTCATGTCGAACTTGAGGACCCGGGCAGTTTCATGTCGAACTTGAGGACCCGGGCAGTTTCATGTCGAACTTGAGGACCCGGGCAGTTTCATGTCCAACTTGAGGACCCGGGCAGTTTCATGTCCAACTTGAGGACCCGGGCAGTTTCATGTCGAACTTGAGGACCCGGGCAGTTTCATGTCGAACTTGAGGACCCGGGCAGTTTCATGTCGAACTTGAGGACCCGGGCAGTTTCATGTCGAACTTGAGGACCCGGGCAGTTTCATGTCGAACTTAAGGACCCGGGCAGTTTCATGTCGAACTTGAGGACCCGGGCAGTTTCATGTCGAACTTGAGGACCCGGGCAGTTTCATGTCCAACTTGAGGACCCGGGCAGTTTCATGTCCAACTTGAGGACCCGGGCAGTTTCATGTCGAACTTGAGGACCCGGGCAGTTTCATGTCGAACTTGAGGACCCGGGCAGTTTCATGTCGAACTTGAGGACCCGGGCAGTTTCATGTCCAACTTGAGGACCCGGGCAGTTTCATGTCGAACTTGAGGACCCGGGCAGTTTCATGTCGAACTTGAGGATGCATGTCATTGCGCAACGTACCTCCAGACAATAACATTAGGTTGGCGTAGAAATAGTGTTGTATTACTAGTAGCTAGAACAACCAAAATGTCTGAGAACGAGGGGATTTTGTTTTTGATCATGGGATAGTTGTGCCCTATCGATTCGACTCGGATTACACAGAAGAGCTCGCTTATTTGCAAGGGTAACAAATATCTAAATATTGAAGCAAGCAACCTAAAAAACAGCCTGGGGTGCACACCAAAGCCCGGGTGGGTGATGACCCAAAAAGTTCTGCTTTAATGCAAGTATAATTGCGAAATACTGAAAGCACAACCAATGACCTTCATTGACTGTTTTCAGGAAGTGTGTGTTTCTTGTTGTGATCCTTTACAACACTGCTGACATGACATTAGCAACCAAGGCATTTGTTACAAGGATTATCATCCATGTCACATTCCATTCGGAACAGAAAACGTAACTAAAAAGAATCCTCTACATGCTAAATTAAAAAGATTGTCACTACAGATGGCAAACCATTATTAGTAGTAGGAGAGTCCCCTTGTTTTATGTGTTGTGATCACACAGTTACCCTAAAGTGCAACAGGCGAGACCCAAGCAAGATCCCTATGGTGGCTTTCCATATAACTTACCCTTACTGGCATTTGAATGTTGTCATTTGCTTGTTTCCTTGGCTTCCTATTAGCATTATTACATACAGAAATTAACCTAACCAACACACGCACACTCACAAATCCAGAACATTTGCCCAAGCCGTTTACAAATGTTCATGAATTCAGACGCAAGGACACATATCGCTCGATCTTACAGTTTCAAGGGGGACAGTTTTTTTTCTACTTGCTATTCATGTTCCTAAATGATGTACATGCATATACAGCTGAATGTGCAGCAGACACAAATGTCCACTAGTCCTACAAGTGGCAGAACAAATAGATGTGTTCCAACAATGAATACGCCACAGTAGCAGTGATGACTATCAGAGGGTAAAGGGAGCGATGAGCAGTCAGATTTCTGTCCTTTTCACAGTTTCTGAGAATAGGGGAAGTGAATTCTGTCACATCTGCCAGTCACAAGTATGCAAAAAAGAAAAACAGAACGGAAACAATGATCCTTAACTGACATTTTCTCAGAAAATATAACATGAAAAACAGACCTAAAAGAGACATTGCCTGATTTGATTGATCATAATCTATTACATTGCAGACACAAACCAATGTTCATTTCCACTGTGTTAAGATTATCCTATATATTCTTCAATACAATCAGGTACAGAAGTTACAAAAGACTAAAACTCATTTTGAGTCAGTCTTGTTGCGATGCAAACATAACAAAAACCAAGGTTTTGGCATTATTGTATGTATTGCTGCATTTTAAAGCAATCAAACTCAATATCCATGTTGTCCAAACCCAAATTCAAAACTAGGCTAAATTAAATGATATTGTCCTTTCCCGACGATACAAAACCTTTAGCACAGTTGCACAGAAAATGTTCTACCCTGGCCATTTGGCAATGGTTATTGCTATTTCATAGTCAATATAGTTGAATGTATACAACCAGCCTATGAAACAGTTGGGTCAAAGGGGAACCATCACTTCACTATTTTCTAATACAAGAGTACTGCTTCATATATGATATGGAAAGAAACAAAAAAAGATATCAAAAATCAACTCAATGTTCAGCAAAACAAATCTGAAAATTTGACCGTTGACATCATTGGTCAGGGATTCAAGTTATCCATTGGTCAGATTATGAAAAATTACATTAAGGGTCCAACTTCTAGGCAAAGTTTGCAGAAATGGAGTTGATGTTTCAGACCACGTTGTTCTTTCATAACGTATGCATATGAAGCAGTACTTTCTTGCATTATAAAATACCCGAGTGTGATGGTTCTCCTTTAAAGTATTTTATTAGGTGGTGCAAGATAGCCTAGTGGTTACGGTGTTGGACTCACAGCTGAAAGGTTCTGGGGTTGAATTAATGTGCACAATTGATCCCTACCTGCTCATTCACTCACTAATCACATGCCCCTTAAAAAACTAAATAATTAAACAGTACGCAGCATTGGATAAAAATCTCTGCTCAATGACTAAATGGTGTATGTTAACAAATCCTAAAAAGAAGAGGCAGGCCTACCTAGGCTGAGAGTTCTCCTCGTACATCCTCTCCTTGGCTTCCTTGAATAGGCTGATGGTTTGCTTGATCTTGTTGGTCAAGTTCTCAATCACCACGCGAAAATACTCATTCTCCCCGAGGACCTCCATTTTGCCCTCGTAGCGTGACAGTATAGTGCGCAGGTGCTGGTAGGTGTCCGGCAACAAGTCCAATATGTACGGTGGGCTGTTTTTCAACGCCACCTTGGGGTTCTGGCACAAGCGGACCACCTGTTGGGGGAAATTGGAAAAGGTTTTAATTCACAAGCAAATTATCCCAATTCAATGAGTGTTTGTTAAGGTTTGTTACCAAAACATAATTAGGTTTTTTACACAAATAGCGAGGATTTTCTGGCCATAGGATGTTTAGAAGGGTATAGATGAATCCTGCAATGACATAGCTTGTTCATGTTTCAATTAAAGAATGAAATTCATCAAAACTTCTTAAAGATCTCTGATAAGAACAACGTTTCTAGTCTACTAGCTTTACAATTTGAAAAGCTTTCAACTTAAAAAAAAAAAAAGGCATTTGAAATGCAGAGCAGGGACATATAAAAAAATAGTGTGGTTACACTACCAATATTCTATCTGAATATTATTTTATAATTTCTGCTGAGAACTTGTCATTGCCACAAATCAATGGCACTGAATGAAATTAATCACCCTCCTCCTTGCTGTTGAAACAAACATTGGGATGATATATAGGTATATGCAAAACTATTGCCCCCTCTAGAATACAGCCAAATTACTAAATCAAAATTCTTACAAAAGATGTTTCATTGGGGTAACCGGTTATCTGTAAACTACTATATTCTCTCAACATCTAACTGTTCTTACATTCTTGTCTAACCTCTATGACGATAAAGGAACGTTGCGGGGATTGGCAACTAGTGAATACTTATTGTGCTCCTCTTACACCCACTCTCAATAATACAACCACTGTAGTTGGCAAAAAAAAGGGCATTTTTCCAATTTCCCATAAAAAGTCATACTACCATTTATTTTTCAACCTCTTTTAAGGTTAGCTAAGAATGGAAATGAAAATGTTTTAAATAAGCACAGTCCGTTAAAGACAGACAATATCATGGACATCAGGCCATCATTCTTTAATTGATCAATAGGTCTAGTGATTATTTAGCATAGTGGTAACAAAAGCTATCCTGGTGCCCACTGTTTGGTTAGTAGGCTGCGAGAAAGTCAGCACACTCATAAAGTGTCCAATGGAGTGCATTGTGACAGTATGGAGAGTAAATGTTGGCTTTTGGTTATCACTCCAGATTCCCTTAATTTCTTTAGTAAAGCAGAGATTTCTGCCCACATCTTCTACTGGTCATCATCAAGAATTAAACATGTGAGAGAGACAGACTTTATAGGAATTCTATTTTTGATAATCTTCCCTTAAATTTCTGTGGACATGAATAGAGTTTAACATGTAGTACAAGTATAGCACATTAAACAATTAAAATGGCTTTCTCCTTCAAGTATCCAGAAGTACACATTCATGGTGCTAGAATCACTCTGGGACACTTAATAACAATAATGTTGTTATCATGAGGGAAGTAGCAAGTCTGAAGTGTCCATTTATTAAGATGGAACTGATTAGACCAATGGTGCCAGGGCAAGACGAAAAGTTGTGGTTTTAATACATAATCCTACATAATCCTAAAATAGGTCTAGGTTACTAATATAATTGGTACTATTTATGATTTGCTTAATTAATGTTTAAATTGTTCCATGTAATGCAAGTTCTTGCTCGGTATCAATATATAATTTGACAAATAAGGCAATTGCAGTCAGATTTGTTTTAACATGTATCCATGTGATACTTTTTTAACAGTCTGATTGTTACGTTGTCTGTTACGCTGACAGGACGAGAACCCAAATGCGGACACTACGAGGCGGAGATGTGATATATTCCAAAAAGATTTATTTTACAAAAGAACAGGTTAGGGGTAGACAGGGAGAGAATAACGATATCTGTTTACTGGAACGAAGTAACTAACACGAGGTGGCTAAACAACGATCTGGCACCGGCTGCTAGGAAGACTGGTGATTAAGTAGAGTGCGGTGATTGTTTAATTGAAGGCTGGTGTGGAAAGCAGAGTGCACGAGGTGGAATAGCAGCCGGCGCCCCTAGGTAGTGGAAGAGGGTGTCATGACAGTACCCCCCCCTCTACGGACGCCTCCAGGCGGACGCACAGGATGGTCAGGGTGCAGACGGTGGAAGTCCTTAATGAGAGTAGGGTCAAGGATGTGACTCCGCGGAACCCAGGAGCGTTCCTCTGGTCCGTACCCCTCCCAGTCCACAAGGTACTGGTGGCCCCGGCCGCGACGACGCACATCTAAGAGACGACGAACTGTCCAGGATGGGTGGTCGTCGATCATCCGGGGGGGTGGCGGCGCTGGGGTGGGGGGCGACAGTGGGCTGGAGGAGACGGGCTTAAGCTGGGAGACGTGGAAGGTGGGGTGAACACGGAGAGACGAGGGGAGTTTGAGACGGACGGCACAGGGATTAACAATGGACTCGACAGGAAACGGGCCGATGAAGCGGGGGGAGATCTTCTGGTTGAACCCCTTCAGGGGGAGGTCCTTGGATCGAAGCCAAACTTTCTGTCCCGGGATGTACTGGGGGGCTGGAAGGCGATGCTTGTTTGCTTGCCGCTGGGAGCGAGACGATGCCTGGAGAAGCGCAGCCCGAGCGCGTTTCCATGTGCGCTGACATCGTTGCAGGTGGGCCTGGACCGAGGGAACAGAGATCTCTGCCTCCAGGGAGGGAAATAGGGGTGGCTGGTACCCCAGAGAGCACATAAAGGGGGAGAGACCTGTGGAGGCGTTCACAAGGGTGTTGTGTGCGTACTCCACCCAAGCGAGTTGAGAGCTCCAAGTCGCGGAGTTGGTCTCTGTGATGCAGCGAAGGGTGGCCTCCATCTCCTGGTTAACCCTCTCCGACTGGCCGTTGGACTGGGGATGGTATCCCGAGGAAAGACTGACCGAGATCCCCAAGGCTGTACAGAAGGCGCGCCAGACTTGGGAGGTGAACTGAGGACCTCGGTCCGAAACTACGTCCACCGGGATACCATGCTGACGGAAGACGTGGGAAACAAGGAGATCCGCGGTCTCCCTGGCAGAGGGAAGTTTTGGGAGGGCTAGAAAATGGGCGGACTTGGAAAAGCGGTCGATCACCGTGAGAATAGTGGTGTTCCCTTCCGAAGGGGGGAGACCGGTGACGAAGTCCAGAGCAATGTGGGACCAAGGACGACTGGGAATGGGGAGGGGACGAAGTAAGCCGGAGCGGGGTTGGGTGGAGGTCTTGTTGCGAGCGCAGGTGGAACAAGCCGCGATGAATGAACGGACATCCACGTTCATGGTTGGCCACCAGAACCGACGGCGAACGAAGTCCAGGGTACGGGTCACACCTGGATGGCAGGATAGTTTGGAGGCGTGGGCCCAAGAAAGGACTCTTGTGCGTTCTGAATCCGGGACGAATAAGCGATTGAGAGGACCATTACCAGGGTCAGGCTGATCTCTCTGGGCCTGAATTACAGCTGATTCGACCTCTAATGTGAGAGCCGCGACTAGGCAAGTGGGCGGAAGAATGGGCTCGGGGTCCGGTCTGGAGTCTTCGGGAGAGTGGAGGCGGGAGAGAGCGTCGGGTTTGATATTTCGAGATCCTGGGCGGTAGGTTAAGGTAAACCTGAAACGGCCAAAGAATAGGGCCCACCTGGCTTGCCGGGAGTTTAGTCTCTTAGCTGACTGTATGTATTCAAGATTCCGGTGGTCGGTCCAGACAACGAACGGCAGTTCGGCGCCCTCCAGCCAGTGTCGCCATTCCTCCAGCGCTAATTTTACGGCCAGTAGCTCTCGGTTGCCTACGTCATAATTCCTCTCGGGAGGCGTCAAGCGGCGAGAGAAAAAGGCGCACGGGTGCATCTTCTGATCTGAGGAGGAGCGCTGGGAGAGAACCGCGCCCACGCCGGTGTCAGAAGCGTCGACCTCCACAACGAACTGGTTGGCGGGGTTGGGTTGAATGAGGATCGGAGAAGAGACGAAGCGCTTCTTGAGGGCTGCGAACGCTGTTTCGGCCTCCGGAGTCCACAGGAAGCGGCTCCTAATTGAGGTCAAGGCCGTGAGGGGTGCTGCGACCTGGCTGTAGCCACGGATGAAACGCCGGTAGAAGTTGGCGAAGCCCAGGAACTGCTGGAGCTTCTTGCGAGAAGTGGGAGTGGGCCACTCGGTCACCGCTGAAACCTTTGCAGGATCCATCCTCACTTGTCCCTGGCCGATGATGTACCCCAGGAATGAAGTGGAAG
The DNA here is from genome assembly GCA_026745465.1 of Lota lota. Classification (NCBI taxonomy): domain Eukaryota; kingdom Metazoa; phylum Chordata; class Actinopteri; order Gadiformes; family Lotidae; genus Lota; species Lota lota. The sequence continues at coordinate 69,285 of JACYXH010000367.1, forward strand.
TGACGTGGAACTCGCACTTCTCAGCCTTCACGAATAGCCGGTTCTCTAGTAGCCGCTGGAGAACCTGCCGGACGTGAACCTTATGCTCCTCCAGCGACGCGGAGAAAACGAGGATGTCATCTAAGTAGATGAAGACGGAACGATTCAACATGTCACGAAGGACGTCGTTGACAAGAGCTTGGAAGACCCCGGGGGCGTTGGTGAGACCGAATGGCATTACCAGATACTCAAAATGTCCCAGAGGTGTGTTGAATGCGGTCTTCCACTCATCCCCCTCCCTGATGCGGACCAGATGATATGCGTTGCGAAGGTCGAGCTTTGAAAATATCGTGGCGCCGTGGAGGGGAATAAAGGCAGAGCTGATCAAGGGTAGGGGGTACTTGTTCTTAACGGTGATGTTGTTCAGGCCTCGGTAATCAATACAGGGGCGGAGAGAGTGGTCCTTCTTGGAGATGAAGAAGAAGCCTGCTCCAACCGGGGAAGACGAGGGACGGATAATCCCGGCTGCTAGAGACTCCTGGATATATTGTTCCATGGATACACGTTCCGGGCGAGAGAGGTTGAATAAGCGACTGCTAGGCAGGGGGGCTCCAGGAAGCAGATCAATGGCGCAATCATATGGGCGATGAGGTGGCAGAGACATGGCGTGGGCCTCGCTGAAGACCTCTGCGAGGTCGTGGTACGTCTCTGGAACCGAGGACAGGTCGGAAGGGGGTGGTGGCGGGGCTCGGGATTCAGAGGAACAGGGGGACTGTGCAGAACGGAGACACTGCGAAAGACAGAATGGACTCCAGGACGTTATGCGGCCCGCTCTCCAGTCGACATGGGGATTGTGAATCTGTAACCAAGGCAAACCCAGAACTACAGGGGTGAAAGGACAGTCTATCACATGAAGGGAGATATACTCACTATGATTACCGGAGATCAACAGGGAGACGGGAGACGTCCGACGCTCCACTCGGGCGAGAGGTTTCCCATTGAGTGCCTGGGCCTCTAGTGGAGACTCGAGAGGCGAAGTCTCAATCCCCAGTTGTTTGACCAGCTCACGGTCGATGAAAGACTCGTCTGCCCCCGAGTCCAGGAGGATCGAGAGCTGTTGGGATTGGTCCTGCCAGGATAAGATGGCGTCTAGTAGAGGTCGGGGAGCCGAGGGGTTGAGCGTTTGACTCACCAAAACCCCTCGAGTTATTGGCGAGCCGGACCGTTTCCCGGGCGAATGGGACAGGAGGACCGATAATGGCCCGACTGACCACAATACAAACAGGCCCCAGACCGCATACGACGCTCCCTCTCGTCAGACGTGAGGTGGGTGCGGCCCAACTGCATAGGTTCAGGTTCAGGAAAACGTGCGGGTTCATTTCCGGTTGAGGTAAATCCAGGGGGAGGTGGCCGGAAGACAGGAGAATACCGGAGTGTACGTTCGCGTTGTCGTTCACGCAGCCGGTTATCCAAACGAATGGCAAGGGAGATTAGGTGGTCCAAACTCGGGGAATCATCTCGAAACGCCAACTCGTCCCGGATGGTGTCAGAGAGCGCGCTCGAAAAAACTCCCAGCAGAGCCTCTTCGTTCCACCCACTCTCTGCAGCCAGGGTGCGGAACTCCACCGTGAACTCAGCGACGCTTCGCGTTCCTTGGCGTATCGATAGTAAACGTTGAGAAGCCTCTCTGCCTCTGATCGGATGATCGAAGACCTTGCGCATCTCCTCTGTGAATCTCGAGTAAGAGGAACAAATCTCCGACCCTCGCTCCCACAACGCTGTAGCCCAGGCAAGGGCATCGCCTTTCAGCGCCTCGATTATATAAGCGATGCGTGACTTCTCGGACGGATAGGTGAGCGGCTGGAGCTCAAACACAAGGGAGCACTGTACCAAAAATGCACCGCAAGATCCCAGGTCACCCTTGTAGCGTTCAGGAGCGGGGATGGAAGGTTCTCGGGAAGACGTCGGGGAAATCGAAACGGCGGGTTGAGACGCCGGAGTCCCGGTGGACGGTAACGACGCGCGGAGCTCGCTGAGCGCCTGGGTCACCCCTTGGAGAGTTGTAGCGAACTCCTGGAACGCCTGCTCATGTTGACCAAGCCGAACCCCTTGGTTGGAGATTACTTGCCGTAACGAATCAATGTCCGCTGGGTCCATATTGGCCAGATCGTACTGTTACGTTGTCTGTTACGCTGACAGGACGAGAACCCAAATGCGGACACTACGAGGCGGAGATGTGATATATTCCAAAAAGATTTATTTTACAAAAGAACAGGTTAGGGGTAGACAGGGAGAGAATAACGATATCTGTTTACTGGAACGAAGTAACTAACACGAGGTGGCTAAACAACGATCTGGCACCGGCTGCTAGGAAGACTGGTGATTAAGTAGAGTGCGGTGATTGTTTAATTGAAGGCTGGTGTGGAAAGCAGAGTGCACGAGGTGGAATAGCAGCCGGCGCCCCTAGGTAGTGGAAGAGGGTGTCATGACACTGATGTATATTGCCAATTGCTAATAACCTAGTATTTATACAAATAATATCCTTGTAATAATTTGTGTGACATTTTTCATAATCCTGCCCCATTAGTTCAGATGGAAGACTAAAGCAATGGATGGTTGCATCGTCTCCATTCTCACCTCTTCATCACTAATCATCCCCTTGTCTAACCCAGTGGTTCCCAACCTTTTTGGGACTAAGGCACACCACGATGGATCATCCGTACCAGAAATTCAAGGCACACGACTTAAAGTTGTGGGATGCACCATAACACCTGGATAATATATCATTTTATAGTCTTCTAAATCAATTCTGGACAATTGCATTGCAGTTAGTTACAGTATTTGGTCTTGTGGCTTTAAAGTGACGAATAATGAGTTTAATATAATGGATTCAAATAGAGGCTATTCGTCTTTCAAGTATGTAGAGTGAAAGTCACAAGTTAAAATAACCTGTATTCGACAAATTGACTTTACATACAATTTTGTATTATGATTTTAGAATGCAATGTTTATAATGATGAACTTAAGGATGTGCAAGATACCACTAACGGAGCCTACCTTTTTAGATAAAATGGCTAAGAAATTAGACAATATATGGTGTAAGTGACTAATGAACGCATTGACGAGAAAAACAACGTTAATGTTTGTTTATAATAAACGCTTTGGTTCCCACATCAGTAATGTCTACCAATTCCTATGTTGTCTACCAATTCCTATGTTGCATGTCTGTAGCCAATGACAAATCTCTTAACACTTAATGTAAAACACATCCTGTTTTAATAGCCAATTGGTATTAAGTGGCGTTAATAAGCAGTCCTGAGTCCATGGCCTAATTATATCTGTTGTCAACAGTTTACTAACGAACACAACTTCCAATCGCAAAGCCATTGTCTTGTATTGAATTGGAAAATGCAAAAGCTGCATAAGGAAAAATTACAAATGCCAGTTGCAAAAGGTGCAAACGTCGCCTTCATAAAAACTATTTAAGCAATCATACAAAGTGACTTGGACAAGTGCACACATTGATGCCAATAATCCCCTTGTAATGCTAAAGGTTGCCTTTATTGAGGGATAAAACAATGCCCCATTGTTTACACTATCAATACAGTGCTGATGTGTCCGTGTTTAACAACGGAAAGCCTTTGACCTAAGTCATGGATGTGGGTTTACCTTGTCCATTAGTTTCCAGCATTTTTCGACCATTTTCTTATCGACCACGGGAGGCTGGTGGGGCTGGAGCGGCTGCTGGTGGGGCTGAAAGGCGTCCTTCATCAGTCCAATGAGACCCGCGCCCCTCCTCGGATTCCCTGCCATGCTTTTGTCGCCTACCGGGGGTCAGCCCCGGGGCTTCTCGTTCGTCAGCGAATGTTAATTCTGGACACGTATTTCACTCCAAGCAGTAGTGGACTTTGCACATTCTCAGCAATGTATGCTAACGAACCATACCCTGTAGGTCTTCCGGGCGCTCGAGTTCACGAATGAAGGGGTTCGTTTCAACTGGAAGCGATGGATGCTAGCTAACGAGCTAATTTTTAAAAGGCTCTCTCGACTTCTTTACGCTGCGAAAGACAACCTTTTTGAAGCCATTTATTTTCGGTTAAATTAGCAAATGATCTACCAGGGCATTACACTGACTGCCAACACGGAAGAGATGGGACCCGTAATAACAACGGCGAATTTATGGGTGTGCAATTTATCCGGTCTTCTTCTGTATTTATCTGGACTTGTCATCAACTGAGCTTTTACATTGTGACGCATGTGTCTTACGTCACATCGGGGCGTAGATGCTAGTGCAAGACACAGTCTATCTTTGAAAAGGAATTCAAGTCTTTACAACAGAAACATGCGATTGTCATGTCATATTCATAGTTACTAATTACAGGTCAGTTTGCCACGAAAAACAATAACGGAATGCAGTAAAACAAAAGAATGCAGTCTCAGTGTAGAACATTATATATAACTAAACAGAAATAACTTATACAATCTCAATAAAATACAATTATTTACAGTATGGTTTTCGTGCGCGTTTAGTTTAAGGTTTTCTGATCGTTTTATATCCAACATTAAAACAATCAAATAAATGAATGCCTTTCCTTATCAATCAGTGATTTGATCATTTTACTAAATTAAATGTTCCTGTTTTATTATATTTTTACATCTGTGATCTACGTCTACCATGTGATTAGCCCTTTGTGACATCATAAAAAGTTTAATTTGCATGAGCATCTACAAAACAATTCTTAGATCTGTTCTTATACAGTGCTTTTTTTAATTACAAGCTAGTTGTAAGATCCTAAAACCATTACACACCAATATGTGAGATTTTAAGTCCAACTTAGTAGCTTATTGTTATTAATTTGATCATTTTTAGCAGGCACTTGGGTATTGGACGTTTTGCTCATTTTAACTTTTCTGCAACTCTTACAAGTGAATGAAAAACCTTTTTCATTGAACACACATATAATATGGGACGTTATCAATTGCTACTAAACTGTAAAACATTGTCCCCAAGTGTTGTCAGTTGATATGAAATATATTTCTAGGACAATACTGCTGGTTAGACTAGCACAAACAAATCCATAGTCCTGCTTACACAACTATCTCCAGTTAATTGATTAGTCCATTAAGTGCTTTGATAACGAGAAGAACAAAGCAACAGTTTTTACTCAAACCAAAGAAACAGCCCAGTCATTTTCACAATAAACACAGCCATTATATTAACAATTAACAAAAATATTCCGATTTATGAATCTGTCATAAAATAATAAGGTTATTTCAGGACTGGACTGATGAGCTTGTTGAAGATGTGATGAGTGAATAACTTCTACAAATATTAGTAATTCGTTTTTATTATGGTTCCAATTGCTGCAATTATTCTTTCCTTGCACATTCAACAGTTTGTTTATAAAGTTGATTAAGTTAAACCAGTACACTTAACACGCATCGGTATCACACGTCAACCTTTTGATGTCTTTTATTTATATAAAGGTCAAACAGACATTGGAAACAATACATCTTTGTTATTGTTTATTGCAATTTTTTGGTAATGCTATTGCAGTATTTTGTACAGAATAATTTCGGCCATTGGTGAGATGAAGCGAGTCAAGATTAAATTATTAGTCTCATTAGTACTGTTGGGATGAACGTTATCTTTTAGAAACAAGTCTTTATATTCAGTGTTGGATCCACGAATGCCTGTGTACATGTCAATTCCATAACAAAACCTAAAAAGAGCAGAGTGCATATGCTCGAGTGGCAGTTCAAAAGTTTAAAATAGTAGCAAGTCGTAAAATGTTTACATATGCATCACACAACATAAATCTCATTGACGTTGGATGAATTGCATGCGTCCGCAGCGTACTGAACTGAGAATCAACCGTCAGCCTGTAGTCCCTTCAACTCGCAGTGTGGCTGAAGCTCAGAGCCACGTCTAGCAGCCGAAGCCCCGCCTCTGCCTGCGGTCCCCCGGGCAGGAACTCCGTAGACAGCTCTCGGTACGTGCTGCACAGCCGGCGCGCCGCGATGTCCCTCCTGTGAATGGAGTGTTTCCATTTGTGGCGTGCCTCGCCGTACAGCACCAGCAATGACCTGCGAGGAAGATGGATGGCCACCTGTACCTCCTGATCATCCTCATCGTTGATTTTGTCCTCACTCCCTAGTCTGAGTTCTAGTGCCTGCACTGCTTGGAGGGACATGGTGAGCACGCTGTTCGAGAGCATGTTGACGGTCACCAGGCGCTCACCCCACAGCCACGAGTCGTCCAGGTGCGGGTCGATGGAGGAGCCACGCTCGGGGTGGTAGTCTAGGTTGCATTGCTCTACGGGCTGAAAGCCCGCCAGGACCGGCTCCTGCACCATCCTCTCCACCAAGGCCCGGCTGATCGCTGGCAGGCCCTGGAAATTGCCCAGACGCACCTTCCGCTTTTTGAAGTTCACCTTGGGCCCAAAGTCCTGATAACAATCAATGCAGTCTAGGTTTATTTGTTTTCTTTTCATTTACTATGTATGTATATATATATATATATATATATATATATATATATATATATATGTATGTATTGGTATAGATTATTATATTGGTATATATTGGTGATTTAGACGCAAACACATTTTACTGAATTATGCAGGCCAAAATGTATAAAAAACACTGCATTTATGTAGATTGATTGTAAAACACAACCTGTTTTTTACGTCCCGACTGGGACAGGATCCAGACATTTTTGTCCATCTCGTGCACAAGCACTTCCTCCTCCTGTTTAGACAGGAAGTCTTCCCAGAGGAAGACACCTGGAAAGGGGAAAGATGTGGGTTTTCCATCCTCACGTACTGCTAGTTTTAGCACGGGATCGTAGCAGAAATGCAGTTTTACCTGGAAGGGCAATACACGCTTAGATGACACAGAAGGATAAACAGGTGCTCGGGAACATGTGTGTCCACATCTAGAATAACACAATAAAGTAGACTACTGGTAGAATTGGGTGGATGTACCTCGTAATCAGGGATATTCTACAATCATGTCAGAGACATTAAATAAATGCTATAGTTGTTTTGTTTCTCTCGAGACTGTAACTGTGATTAGGGGTTATACTAATCAATTAACTTTGTTTAAATGATAAAACCACTGCAACGTCCCTGTTGTCCACATTAAAAGTGTTTGCACAGAAATAGGATAGATAAAACAAACTGTCAGAGGGATGTAGGCCTAGCAAAAGGTGCCAAAATAGCGTAGCGATATCCACATCATGGCTTATTAACTGCCAAATGTCAGAAGGAATGCTTATTGCCAGCGCTTTGGTACGTTATAGATTCCTCCCTCCGTCTAAAGTTAAGCGTTTTATATAAACATATACCTTTGCTTCGTTCCCTTTAAATTTATTTCCCTCCTTCAGTCTCTCACATAACAGACAACTTCGGATGCCTTTACAACCACATTTGCGGACATGAGCGTCGATATCTGTCGCGGTCATTATCTTAACTGACTGTATGATTCCAGTTCCGTATTTACTTTGTGCGTCACTTCCTCCATATGTGTCTTCTTCGTTCACAGCAGAGCTATATAGAGAGGCCATTGATGCCCCGTGTGGTTAATTTCGACCACATTTAGCTGGTAGTCTTATTATTGACTGGCGCCATGGACTGTCGACAGGGGACACGAGTCGTCAAGGCACCCTTTCATGTATCAAATAGGCCACATACTAATATATAGATGTATTATTAAAACGCTAAGGCCTAGACATAGAGGTAACTTCTCAGTATTCAAACTGCAACATAACTAACTAAATGGTTGGGTTTCAATCCTTACATACTGCACAAATTTCCTATATTTGGATGTAGGTACACCTATGTTTTTTGTTATGTGAAGTTCTATAGTTGGTAGCATAAACTGTCAAGAAGAGTCTGTTCAAGCACATACAAAGAGTCAGATATCCCCTAACATGGCAATTAAAGGCACAATATGTAAGATTTCGACTTTCAAATAGCTAAAAATGACTAGAACTATGTTCTATATTTTATTTTCTTATGTACTGACCCTATCCCAAAGGTTTTCAACCATTTCTAAACTCATTGAAATCCATACTTTTAAAATGGAAACGTCCCGGCCAATTTTGTCGAGTCTTAATGGCGTCATTTCCCCTTAACCACTAGCATCCTGGAAACACGGGAAACACAAAGAGTGAGGAAGGAAGTCAGCGAACTAGATAGCTAACCACTCTATTGTTGTTTTTCATTCTATTGTTTTTATTGCTCACTCGTGATGGATCATGATTATTCAGTCCAGTTTGCCGCGACTTCTGTTGCAGAAGCGGTCCCTGTAAAGCGCAAACGTGCGGGTGAATTTAACGGCCCAAGAAGATGATCTGACACGAGGAGAGAAAACTGAGAGAGTAAACATTGGTGCGGCTTTCCCAAGATGGAGAGCTTCGCGAGGAGCTAGGACTAAAGAGACGTGCAGTATATTATTTTGATGATACTGTTGGAAAACAGTGACTATCCTCAATGTCGATAGTGTAACAGTATTATATGACGATAGCACAATGCAGTTAGTCATATAGTAAGATCCTCGGGTTTTTATGAATTAGAACGAGTAACGTATTTGTATCGTGCCTCAGAGACACTGCAAAAACCTCACTAACGTTAACGTATAACGGGATATAACGTCCCTTTGTAAATAGATTTAATTGGGCTGGGGAATTACATTTGTTGGTGTGATAATCAGAATGCTATATGTATTATAACATTGTAAACTTAAACCTTATGTAGGCTATCAATCACTGATCCATACATAATAAGTAAATAAACACGCGTTTTGCGCTTGTCATTCATATGTTATGTATCCAGACACAAACGGTGGGGTGGTGAGACAAACGGGGTAACGTAACAAAATACAATGGTTTCATATGGTTTCATATTCCATCTTTGCAAATACTAAAGCCAATCTCAATGTTATGAACTGTTGTTAGTTCGTTAGTATCCCCTCCCTTCATTTTTTCTATCAATGTATTATCAGTTTGTGGTACATGCTATATATATATAAATACTTCACATTGTAGTTAGCAAACAGGAGGACCATCCATGTCAACTCCTAGTAAGAGACCTCGAAAGCCTGTTCAAGTCCTTTCTACCCAGCAGCCTCCACCATAGCACCACCTGGTGACTCACCATCAGGGGGTTAAGGAATACTGAATTATTAGAATATATATTCTCCACTTTTTTCTGGAGCCTGGAATTGAAGACCTTTCCATGTCAGAAATACAATCACAGGTCCTACATGAAAGGTGACGTTATATAAAGGGTATGTGGTGTTGGGTGTTTTAAATGAACACTAGGCTATACACTAAAGTCCCTTACCATCCAACAGAATGTGAAGATATTAGTTTTGATGAGGACTATGTATATATCAGCAGACTGTAATAGCATAACTTTGATATGCTACTGTTCTGTCTGATTGAATAGTAATATGGCCATGGTCTACATTTTTCTGAGATGGTAAATTATGGTTATTCCTTCTCATCTGAATGCAATGTCTTTGACCTCACAGGGGCCAGCTCTACACTACAAGAGACAAGAGCTGAACGAAAACTACAACCTTGTTCCTCCGAACCCATGTCCCAAAATCAACAGTCAACTGAACAAGCTGTAAATACATTCATCGCAAAGCAAAAATAATCTATAGATATAAATAAATGTCTTGTACTGTGTATAAAAACATTGCTTCTGTATTTAATCACACATACTCTTACTATTTGAATAAGCAATGCCTAATAAAGAAGGCAGTATGGAACCATATAATATATATTATAACAAGAATAAAATGTACAAAGAAATTACTAACCATTCACTTCTATAAAAAGGAAGATATTTCTAAAGAAGATAACAGGAGTGCTGTTGCTAACAGTAATTATAACAGTGCTGCCATGAACCCAGTGTGCTGGCCATTTGGGTCTGGGTAATGGTCACGTATCCTGAACACTCCTGCCGTGCCGCCTGCTGATGCCGTCCCTTACCTTTTTCCTGTGGCTGTCCCTCTTGTGTTTCCCTGTGATAGGTCTTGCCCCCTGCTATAGGGGGGACTCCAGGTCTCATCAACAGTTGACATTGATACATCCAATGAGGAGCTATCAGTCTTCCTGCAACATACAGTATTCACGTGTCAACAGAAGCACTTACAAAAATCTTGAGATACAGAGAGGACATGATCAGCTGACAATATTTATGTGGCTACATTGAAAGAGCTGCCATTGGTTTTAGCTAACTTTAGTACTTTTACTTATTTATGTTGAGTGTGTAAATTATTTAGCAATATATTTGTTAAATTAAAGCCGTCTTCATTCTGTAAATACCAAGTGTTGCATTCTTTGTGTGTTTCACTATACATACTATGGTTTATTACAATGCTTTTGTGCTTTACAACAAATGTTTGGTTTAAGACCATGACTATGGCAATGACTTCCAATGCAGGAGATGTTAAACATAATTAGTAAGTCAGCCTGTTGCACCAGCTGTGTCTCATTTCAAACTTGGCTTTCCAACACAGTGATAACTGTTACAGAAGGCTATTGTGATGGAAAATGACACAAGGCCCTATTCCGAGGTCAGCTCACTGAAACTAATTAGTTTTGATCAAGTTGTTATGTGCACGCTATAGTGGCCTATCTTTCTTTCTTTTTTATTCTAACTCCCCACAGCTGCATATTCTGCTGTTTTCCTGCATTGTGCTCTGTTCTCATGTGAGAAACTCCTGAGCAAGCTCCTCTCCCCAATTATGTGTCTGTTCTTGACTGCATATGCTCGACCATACGACCAGGTGTCCGGCCTTAACTGTGCACTGAACCAGTTACAGATAGTAAATGGCGTTATCTAGCGATATCTCTGAGATGTTCGCTCCACTCTACAAAAAGGGCTTCCCTCTTCTATTCAGGGCGCTTTTTCTCGAGAACTCTGCTCTGCGTGGAGTTGCCTTTGAAAAGGTCCTTTATAATATATGCTGCAGCATATGAAATAAATCAACTACGGATATCCATTTGTCTTAGCCTTTTATTCGAGCCAGCCACCAGTTATTTAATTTCCTACAACACTACATGCCTTATTTAGTGATGTGACATTTTAATATCGATCTAGCCTACTACAATGTGCTACGATATAAAGCTATAACAACGTTCACCACGCTGAACACGTTATTTTTTGTATGATTGTTTAGACCATGGATAAGTGCTGGGCTAACTTGCCCCAAGATGTAATTCTCCATATAACGTTATCTACAGCTGTTGTCGTTATCAACTCATCTAAACTTAGCAGGTTAACACTACTTTGACAGACGTTAGTTGCGGCTATTTCGTTACAATGAAATGACATTAGGCGATTAAACGTAACGTGAATAAAACTGTGACAATTTACATCCCACCGAGTACCCCCAACATCACGAACAGCTCACTAAAATGTTGTTGTTGTTCTTAATTCTTTATAATAATAATAATTCAAGTGAATTATTTTGTTCTCGTGACAAAGGCGTTACATCCACACAAAGTTCAAAACAGTGGTGTTTGTCCCACCCAAAATGTTCCAGGATTTAGCTTTCAAAAATATTAATAAATGTGTCGGTTCTCAACAAACCTAACGTTACTGACTAAGGGGAAAACGTTTAGCCGATTTAGAGACGACACGTCTCGGTTGTCATGGCAACGTTCAACAACAATGAAGAGCAAACTCCATTTTTCAATCCACGTCTGCGGGGGCACGCCTACATCCACTTGGACCGGAACATACCGGAACATACGTCACGGTCTGCCCAAAGTTTTGCCGGGAGCGAGTTTGCAGTATGGTTGAAGCGGGTAAGAATATTTAAAATACTACAAATCTTATTTAACTAGTACGGTATCTAACCTAATATGCGTTATATGGTTCTAGTGTATTCAAAATAAGGTCGCAAAAACCTTGCACGTCTCACTTAATTCTTAATTCTACTATATAATTAAGTAGTTAAGTAGTAACCCATGAGTGAGACACAGAACTTAGCAGTCTTTTTTTGGTGAGCAAGTTATGTCAACCTAGTTATGTTTTGTGCTATGTTCTTACCTTTCTTTTCAAAATATGCGAGGCATTTGTGCGAACATATTATCTGAATATTTCAAGTCAAGTCAGATTCTGGACACATTTAGTTTCAACATTGCATTATTTTAGTTTGCACAACTATAGGCTATATTAAACATTTGCTTTAAACAATGCTTTGTTTTTACTTTAGTAAAGCGATGGAGAAGATAACAGAAACGTTTTTATTGGAGAGGGCTTCTCCCAAAACCAAAACACTGGAACAAATCAAAACCTTGAAGTAAGTGTACGTGTTATTATCTTAAGCAAATTTCTAATATGTTGGCTGGAGTGTATGCCTACTACCATGAGACCCATTGCTAGTGTTGTTCAAAATGCCTGCCTACTGGTATACATTTGGCATCGTAACATTTCATGCCAACCGCTTGAAAACTAGCAATGCGTTGCCGAGTCATTGTGGCATATTGTTTGGTATTAAACACAATGGGAATAGGAAGAGTTTTCTTGATAATAAAAGACCTCCTGAATTGCTCTCCTTGTTACAGGCTGTCTCGGCTAGGGCTGAAATGTAAGGACCTTCCTGTGAAGCTGCTTTCCCGGCTCCAGTCGCTGGAGTCCTGGGATCTGTGTGGGAACCGGATTGAGGAGCTGCCCCGGGGCCTGGCCCTGCCCACCTTGCGCTCCCTCGACCTCTCCGACAACGAGATGGAGGACGTCACCACCCTGGACTCCCTCACCAGTCTGGAAGAACTCAAGCTTGAGGGCAACATTTATATCACTGTGAGGAACAGCGTACAGAAATAATAATAATAAAATACAGTAAAACGATTACACTATTCAATCCGTTTTCATTATTTGTATCGACTTGTTAATGCAATGCAATAAAGTACGTTCTGCAAGCAGTTAGATTTCCCACCGTGAAGTCCAATGTGCGTGTGTCCCTCAGGTGAACGATGAGTACAAGCTGATGGTGCTCCTGCCCAAGCTGAAGATGTACAATGGCAAGGACATCAGCAGCAGGGCCGATCACGTCCGCCACACCAGCAGAAACATCCTCCACAACAGGGTACGACAACAACGACAACAACCCTTATGCATTCTGCAAAAGCAGTTTTCACTTATAGCGTAAGTCACTAGACACATCGTCCGATTATAATGCCCTGCTTTGGTGTAACAGGTTGTTGCCATCTGGGACACAAAATTTGGCCTCCTGGACACGAACACCCAGAAGAAAGTGGATGACATGGAGAGAGAATTTGTGACCACGGCTCAATGTAGCATCCAATTCGGACGAAACTCCACCAAAGACTACACACGATGGAGGGTGAGCTCAGACATGAACATTTTACAGTTTGTTTTTCACTGGTATGTCAGTTAACGAAGGACAAGGAATAACTTCAGTTACTAGGCTTTTTGATATTTTGTTGCTATCTCAAGTTTGCCATCCATCAAACATTGGACACCATTGAATTTGAACTTTTGCTCTAACAATACAGAGTTAAAAAAATGCTCCTTGTATTTAGGAAGAAGAACCAATTCAAGTTGACTTAGGGTGGGTTGTCTTATAAGGTGGGCTTTTCTGTCTGTTGTGTACACTATACAAAGCTAGTATGATTGGTTTTTGTTAAATATTTAAACTTTTTTTTAGTGGACAGCAGGAACCTTTTAAAAGATGTGTTCTTATTTAAAGCCAATTAGCAGATCAATATGAAAACAAATGGTGATTTTAATGCACTACCTTTTGGGCTTCTTAATAATGACTCTAATATCAATTGACTTCCCTTCTAGGTGGGGATACTGGCCAAGGAATACCTGCGCTCACTGCTTCAGCGGAACGAGGAAGGTGACAAAAGCCAGGAGCCCATAAACACAAAGGAGAACAATGTAGGACTCTTAATGCTCGAATAGTGTTGCTATGATATTTGGGCTCTAATCTAGTCAATGTACAGTGGATATGTTTGGCTTAGTATGGTGAATAACTTGGCAATCATCCACCCTTTCTCAATGGATTTTAGTTATTTCATGGCAAATCCATGCTTGGGGTGTGTGTGTGTGTGTGTGTGTGTACACACAATTGTGTCAATAGTTTATTCATATACTGTTTCCAGGTATATACTTTACTGTTCACGATCCATATAATGCTTACGATATCTATTATTTTCTTTTCTTTAGGGGATTAACTCCCCAGTCAAGAGGAAGCAAGCTTTGGTGCTGTTACACCAAGATCTCCAGCTGACCCCTCGCAAAAAAGCTAGAGGAGACGCCTGCAGCTCCTCTGCCAAGGACACCCCTGGTCTTCTCCTCCTTACCCCACAGAAGACAGGCCCTGCTGGCGCCATCAGGGCTAGCCCACGCAAGGCAGCAGCCCCCCAGCTCGCCGCTAGCCCCGCTGTAAGGGCAAAGACCCCCAGGAAGAGTCTGGCCGAGCAGCCGCAGCCCAAAGAGGAAAGTGGCCGGCCCAAACGCAGAGCAACCGGAGACCAGGGTCACGCCACAAGCACGGGAACACCCATAGACGTGGAGGGGTCCCCCAGTAAAAGGAGCTGCGTTAGACCTCAGGTGAGCACCCGGATTCACAGTAATGTAAAATGTTGACAAGCGATTTGTTTAGATTTGATACACTATTTATCCTCAAAGGGGAAACTGGGTTACCCATGCACACAGTAACACAACTTCACTGTTGGATTGTATACATACATGACATCACAGAGGGCATAATCATTGCACGGTACACAACATGAGGTAAACCTTCCACTTGTCTTTATTATTGACATGTCCGTGTGTGTCATCAAAGTTGAAGCTGCCTACAAGGGAAGGAGGGGAGAGGGTGCAACTGAAGCCGCTCCACGTGCTCCAGTGCCACAGTAAGCGGAACAGCCCTGAAGACTTCAGCACCCAGCTGTGGGCCTGTGTCTTCCAGCCTCAGCCACACGGCGGCAGAGACACCAGCTGTAAGTCCACACCACCACAATGATCAACCGAAACAATCTCAGGCCTCACTCCAAAGCCACTCCCCCAAAACACACGACTAGCTCGCTAGCTTTAGCAGTAGGTCTACCTAGCCTTGTTGAAGACTCTGGTCATGTGCAATGAGTGCACGGGCAGAGTATATGCTGGTAGGAAGGTAGACATCGAGGTCGGCCATCCAATCATTTCATTCGGGCTCAAACAAATTATTAAACGGGCTCATTACAGGCTTGCAACACCTTTTTTTTTCTTCTTTTCTTTTTGTCAGAGCATATTGATGGCTGATGCGATGTAAAGATACTTTCAACAATGACAAAAAGGCTTCTATGATAAATTGCCTACACTAGCTTTAAGTTGAATATATCGATTTTCCATTAGTTGCCATGTACAACAACACGCACTATATCGGTATGTGTATGTACGGTAATCTGTTTATCAGCCTGACCCGCACTATGCTGTGCAGGTAAGCGTACTTAGTGGATTTCTCTGTCTCTTAGGTTTCACTGCAGGGGGTCGTCTGGCCGCCACGTGTGGAGGAGACTCGCTCTGTTTGATCGACTGTGAGACTGGGAGGATGATGAGGAAGTACAAAGTCCCTGGCGAGGTAAGACAACCACGTCTCGACAACCACTGCCTCACACACTTATTGAGCTAGACCGGTCCTGTCTTCTTATAAGATCTCTCGATAATGTTGCTCTCCTGATAGGGTTTGCTTAACGCTGTCGCAGGTGAGATTCGAGAGTTATGAAGAGGGATGAAAGAAGATTTTGAAGCTAAACAACCATAAACTCCCGCTCCCTCACCCCTTTAGGTTTCTCCGCCCTTGAGAAGCCATAAAATAAATACTGAAAAAAAAGTATATAAATAAACTGTAAGTGTTTGTGTGTGTGTGTGTGTGTGTGTGTACGTGTACCACAGACGACGAATGGTTAGTTTTCTAGCAGCATATTAAAATCGACACATCCGTCAACATCAGCCAGCCTTGCTGTGAACTCTATCAAGCTTTACGGAAGGGGCTTCCCTTAACGTGTGCGTTCCATGCTCCTCCTCCTCCTCCTCCTCCTCCTCCTCCTCCTCCTCCTCCTCCTCCTCCTCCTCCTCCTCCTCCTCCTCCTCCTCCAGGAGTTCTTCACCCTGGGCTGGTCCACGGTGCAGATGTCCAGGGAGAACGGAGCGCCGGCGCGGCCCTGCAGCATCCTGGCGGCCGGCGGCAAGCGAGGCCTGGTCAAGCTGATCCACCTCCAGGCCAACGTGGTGTACGGAGAGTTCCGGGCCAGCCGCAAGGCCCTGTCCACCCTGCAGTTCAGCCCCCGGCAGGGGAACCTCCTGTTCAGTGAGTGGTCGTCTCTCTTCCCCATTGAATTTCCCATTGACTGTTAGAAAAAAATATTACAGTTTAATTTGGAAACCAGTTTCATCTGTTAAAGTGTAAAAAAAACAAGGTTTTTGTAAAGGTGTGTTCAGAAATGTCATAAAATAATCATTTTCTCAAGTGACGAAAGTCAATGTATTCGGTTCCCATGTTTTTAAACGTGTGGATCTGTATACTCCCTATTCTGGCGCAGGGCTGCTGGCTCCCCTGTAAGCTAGGGATGCACTGGTCCACCGGCAATCAATTGGAACTGGACGGTTTTTGCTCCTTACAGTGATCGGTGACGGCCGATCAACTGCAAAATGTGCAGATACATTTAAAATTAATTTGCTAGTGATACATTTAACATAATTCCTCTTTAGAAAAGTAGGCCTATATCTTAAAGTTGCATGGGCTGGAGTTGTCAGACTGAATGACATTTGTGAGCTTTTTTCTAAATAAATAATAAGGATGTGATTGACTAGGGCCGTGTATCTTCTGTCGCAGCAGCGGGTCTTTCTAGTCATCATTTTAATGCTTTATGTTTCCTTTCAAAATTTTACCATAAGCTATTGCCGACGTGATCGATAACTTAAAATCATAACACTCGAGACACACTCTACGCCACATCACAGCAGGTAAAAAGTATAAATATTTGGCATCACACATTTACAGTTTTTAACTAAACAATTAATACATTTCTTAGTGAAAATAATATGAAAGCCGATAGGCTAAATAATTCTAAAATAATGTGTTATTACAATAATATGATCTTTATTATCTACCATAGTATGGTACGCTACTAAGTTGTATAGGGGCTGTGTTGCAGCACTGGGTTTATAAACCTGGCTGCTCCATTTTGAAAGGAATTTATGGAAAGAAAACAGGACAATTAAAGCCTATTTAACCATAAAAGAAAATCTGTGATTGGTATCGGATCGGCCGATCACACATTAAAAAACTTGGTATCTGCCTAAACAAAACTTGATCGGTGCATCTTTTCTGTAAATGCCCCTCCAGTTCAGTTTCAATAAGAGAAGGACAGGTATGTCGCATCAACGCTGAATCAGCAGACGACCCGGTAACCCTGTCAGCCAATAAGAAGCCGTGCATGCAGTAGCATGTGTTTAGCCTAGAAACGGAGTCATCCAATGCAAGCCAATGCCGGGGTTTGGTTCTCCTTTAATTCCACTTGTATGGCGCTATCTCAGAATCAGAATCAGAATCAGAAAAGCTTTATTGCCAAGTACGTTTTTTAAACATACAAGGAATTTGTCTTGGTGATGTAGGTGCACGTCACGTTCTCTATTACAGGTTAAACAGAACAAACAAAATAAGTATAAATATATGTATAAATATATACACACAATTTAGATTTACAAGAGCAGATTAAGTACAGTGGCATGTAGAGCCAGGGGTGGGGTGTGGAGAGAGTCAGGGTGGTTTCCGGGCCTTGTTAATAAGGCTAGTGGCGGAGGGGAAAAAACTGTCCTTGTGACGAGAGGTTTTGGTCCTGATGGACCTTAGCCTCCTGCCAGAGGGGAGTGGCTCAAAGAGATTGTTGCCGGGGTGGGAGGGGTCAGCCACAATCTTTCCTGCACGCTTCAGAGTCCTGGTGGCGTAAAGGTCCTGGAGCGGTGGCAGATTGCAGCCAATCACCTTCTCAGCTGAGCGAATGACACGCTGCAGTCTGCCCTTGTCCTTGGCTGTGCTAGCAGCGTACCAGGTGGTGATGGAGGATGTGAGGATGGACTCAATGATGGCTGTGTAGAAGTGCACCATCATTGTCTTTGGCAGGTTGAATTTCTTCAGCTGCCGCAGGAAGTACATCCTCTGTTGTGCTTTCTTGACGAGGGAGCTGATGCTCAGCTCCCACTTGAGGTCCTGGGAGATGATAGTTCCCAGGAAGCGGAAAGACTCCACAATGTTGATTGTGGAGCCAGAGAGGGTGATGGGGGCAGGTGGGGCTGGGTTCTTCCTGAAGTCCACAACCATCTCCACTGTCTTTAGAGCGTTGAGCTCTAGGTTGTTTTGCTTGCACCACTTCACCAGGTGGTCAGCCTCCGACCTGTAGGCGGACTCGTCTCCATCAGAGATGAGTCCGATGAGGGAGGTGTTGTCCGCGAATTTCAGAAGCTTGACAGACTGGTGACTGGAGGTGCAGCTGTTGGTATACAGGGAGAAGAGCAGAGGAGAAAGAACACAGCCCTGAGGGGTGTCATCTAGGACGTTTGTTTCACTTAAAGGTTAAAGTGTTGGTGAGTTGTTTGGTAACCTCATTCCCTTGCCTTGCAGCGGGGGCCTATGATAACAAAATCACGTTGTGGGACATCGGTGGAGTCGACAGCCAGTACAACTATAAAGCCAGGTGAGTTCATTAGAAGACTAGTCAAGCCTACAAGCGAATCACAAGGGAAGCAGGGTATACATGAAAAGCAACTGGAAGGACATCTTATCTCAGTACTGTGGTCGGTAGAGTGTGGTGCTGAAGAACATATGACAAGATATTAAAGAATATGTGTTCTGTAGTTTAACTGCAAGTAAAAGTGATGATATAACTTTGGCCACAAGCAGCACCACTCGTCAACGAAAATATCCAACAGCAACGAAGAGCAGATTTTTGTCATGTAGGGATAATAATTTATTCAGAGATGAAACCCATCTTAAGAGCTCGGTGTCTTGTCCTCACCGTCAAAACAATTGCAGCTCGCAGCTCCGCTCCACAGGCGGTTTACACAAAGCACTCTGCCATGGCCTGTGTGTGTGTGTGCTATCGCCCCCTAACCCCTCTGTCTTTAGTCAGCTAATGGTGTTGGAGTGCAGCAGCACCCCTCTGCACCTGCGCCTGCCCCCGGGGTCCCCCGACACCCAGCTGCTGGCAGCCACAGACAGCGGCCTGCACTGTTTCAACACCCAGCTCAACCCAGGCTCCATGAAGAGGTGAGATGAGGGGATTAATGGAAAGGACAGATCACCTCTTTAGACTCCATTCAGACTACCGTTCAGCTAGTCCATATTTCTTTGATTTACTTATTTTCGATAGGTCTTCATGTATGTCACTTTATTCAACCTATGTTTGAGTGATTTTACACAACAGCACTCAATGTTGCACTCAATTTCTTAAGGGTCTCTTCAGCCTGATTTTCCGTCATTATCTCCTGGTACAGTTAGAATTTTGAGCTGGGTTGCAGAATGTCATTCATGTGTTTGTTTTTGTTTGCATTACCTTAGTCTTATTCCCCACAACATCGGAAAAGGCTACGCCGTCTTAAGTGGCTTAATAGCCATAAAATATTGCTCATGCCTTCCTTAGGACCGCAGAGATGGAGATTACATTCCCCATATACGAGCAAAAGGACAAAGACCCCAGGTACCACTGTATCGACGGCTTAGGCTTCCTTACAGACGACATCGTGGGTAAGTCAGGCCCACCAGGAGTGGAATCTATTGGTTTTGTTCCTTTATTGTACATTTTGTTGTTGCAAAATCTATACCGATGCTTACTTACCGATCATCTTGCCTCGGTTTCATCGTTTCATACTGTATTTTGAAGGCTGATGGTATTTTCTGATCCATCCACAAAACTAAGTTGACTGTAAATGTTTATTATCTCTACACAGTGAGTCTCATTGTAAATGATTTGAAGGGGGGAAAAAAAAACAATTTCTGTGTTCTTTCTCCTGCTAGCCTCCAAGTGCTACCTGCAGCCGTCCATCTACCTGTGGAGCTGGGGCAAGACCCGGGGCCAGTCCCGGGACAAGAAGAGCGGTGGCGTGGCAGCCGTTCTGCTGGCGGAGCTGCAGTGGGCCACCACCGACGTGCCCTACCTGGCTCTCAGCACCTGTCCCGGTGAGAGACCCTCACACACACACACACACATATCTTTTTGTTGGGCTGTGCATTGCATGTGGCTGTTTGCCTCCCAACAGTCATGCTGGTTGTATTTTGTTATGGATCTCTTTTCTTATCACCTAATCATTCAGTTATTTAACCTTTTACGTTCTCCAAAGTAAAAGCATGGTCCTTATTTCAGTCCAGGCCGATAACGAGTGAAACCTTACGCGAAACCATCTGACATGGAGATCAGTCTGAACAACAAAGTTAAACAATTTCAAGTTTGAACGATAGAAGTGATTGAAACGATCACCAGGATCGAAGTAAACAAAAACAGACCTGGAGACAGCATATTTTCTCCTCACTGGTCACTCCCCTCCCCGCCTCCCTCTACACTGAAGTGACGAATCGTTTCGTTGTTGAACCTCATTCAGCATTATCCACCCAACATCACTTGAAATTCACTAGAACTTATGTCGGGTTACTTTGGTGTTCCTGTAGCAATACAAGTCTATGGATCATCGAGCCGCCCGCAAAAAGCAATTTTGTAATAATGATGTCTAATTATTACTTTGCAATTTGGGGGGCCACGGAGGGGCCAAGCTTGTAGTTACGAGCCCCATCCTGCCCCCTCAGCACCGCCAGTGCTCCAAGTGTTATAGTTTGAAGCCCGGCAGCAGCCACGCCTTCACGGTAGGCGTGGGCAGAATGACCCGCCACCATTCTAAGTTAACGGGAATAAATGTGATTCATTTTCGCAATACAAAGCCAATCCATTTTTTCTTCATTCTGATAGGATCTCAGTGGCTATTCATCTCCGTATTATGTATTTTACGAGCTCCTGTTTGTCCGTTTTATTTCATTAAAAGGTTATTAAGGATTGAACATTAATGAGTTTTGGCCTTAGACCATTGCGAGAGCGATTTGATAACCTGATGGGTGATGTCACAGACGCAACGTCCGTATTTTCCTATTTTGTACAATCTGTCGGAAGCCGGATTTACAGTCATGAGAGTGGATTTGTATCCAGTAAGAATACATGGTAGTGGACTCTCACCGCACCACTTGGACAACAACCCCTTCTTTCCTCCAAGAATGATGTGATGTGTCTGAGTCAAAGCGGTAGAGGGCACACTAAGCTTGCTTTACCGAGCTAACTAGAGCTCGGTTTCATCTGTGTATTTGGGGTACTTTTACATGTCCTTTCCAAATGAAAGGCACCTACTTACTTACACCAGTAGAAGGCATGCTGGGCTGGACCTGTGTGACTGTTGGTTTGTTAGGATGTACAGGAAGTGTGTGTTAAGGACTCTCTCTCACTATCTTTCTCTGTCTTGAAAAGCCCCACGAAAATGCAATGAATTGAACATACACTTTTGTATTTGCAAGAATCGGACTGTTTATGGGATCATTAGCTTGGTGAACTGGATCAGTGATTTAACCCCTCAAGCATTAAAGTTACTACCATGTGCGTGTCCTTCTCCAGAGGAAGCTTACCTGGTGTGTGGCGACCACAGTGGCAGGCTATGGACCTACAGTTTGCACAACCTCCTGCCAGCACACAATCATCAGCCCGGAGAACTTGTTCCCCCAACTGAGGTAACGTTAACATCAGACTTGAATGAATAGGCAGTAGGTGTGTCATCTCATCTGCGAGAGGTTGAAGTAGGAACGACATTAATGAAATCCCTATACAAGCCCTTGAAGTAGAATGCCTGAATAAAGAACATGTGACCAGAGGAAATCATTTAAATGAAAGAAAAACGCTTTGGAACAAAAATACAAATGTGAAATGTAGCCATTGAATATTATTTAAAGGAGAAACAAATATCAAAACAACCTATGCATTGCTTTGCATAGTGCTTGTTAGTCAGAATGCGTCACACGTTTTTTCGTAGCCGATACTCTGCCATATTGCGATGAGTTGTTGTACTGTAAACTCCTAAATCAACGTAAATAGATACAGTAACCTAGGCTAATGAACACTTTCCTTTCTGCCACATCTGGCATGAGAAATGCTGTGGCAGTTTTAAATTCAATGTCTCCCCATAATGACAAATCATTTCACCATTCATTGCTTGACAATGACCAGAAAATCATTACTACCAGCACAAGAACTAACATTCCAATGTTCCTATGCTTTCAAAATAGAGGCGGTCATTGCCATGCGACATCGCTATGTTGCATCTAATACATTTATTAAGACCTATTAAATAACTCCCTCTCTAGGTTAAACACATGGTATTGCATGCATCGATTCTGACTGGCTGATAGAGTTACTGGTTCATCTGCTGATGAAGTGCCCCTTACACCCCATTACACAAGGATCTTTGGCATTTGATGATTTAGTTTTGTCAACAAGGGTCTTTTGGGGTTCTTTGCAGGTGCTGGAGTGGCCGGCCCCGTTGATGAAGGCCTCCAGCCCAGTGGGGGCCCCCTCCATCAACAGTGTGGCCATGGGCCAAGGACTCTCCTACCTGGTGGCTCTCAGTGATAAGAACATGGTAGTCGTGTGGAAAAGGGAGGACTCGTCCTGAACAAGAAAAGGAAAAGGAATAAACACTTTCTTGTCAGCGTTTTGTTATTTAAAGGTTACTGATCGCACCACACCCTTGCAAAGGGTGGGAAGTGGGCTTCTTGAATTTGTGTGGATAATGAATCATTTGAATTAGGCATGGCAAAATTGATATTTAAATTTGAGGCTTGCGGAGTAACAAATGTATATGGTATTTGACAAAGTGGCTATTTTGTTATGAGAGAAGTGCAATTGTTTTATATTTTGTATGTTCATGCCAATTTATTTTACTGTTTTTAAAGGTTGTTTAATGTGTTTTTGTTGTTGGGCGTTAACTCTGATCATGTTGATAGAGATGCAGTTTATATTGGATCGGTGGTCGACTTAATTTCCATGTGTCAAAAAGGGTTAAACGGTCTTAACAAAGGGTTAAAACAAAGTCGCTTGGTTTAATGTTGCTGAGCAGCATTGGATTTTTCAAAGTAAAATGTGAGGTAGACATCTGACAAACTTGTTTATAGCAGAGTTGTTGGACCTTGCATAACAGCTTTAATCCTGTGACCAGAGTTTAATGCTTACTAAGAAACCTATCCCAAACCTTTTGGGAGGGTTGGGTTTTTTTTTTTGCAGTTGGGGCTTCTCTGAATTCAACCACAGTTTACAGAACATGTTTTCTTGTAATAGGGATTGTGTATCCCAATCTGATACACAATCAAAATAGTTGCCTGCCTGATTTCAGTCAACCAGTAACATTTAACATTCCAATAAGGGTGTGTTGTCTATTGTCCACTACACTGGACACTGAACGTTTTACTCAAATTTGATATAAAAAAATAATCACTGGTCTGAAAACTTTCCTTATTTGGGGCAATAAAAATATCAAACATTTAATCATTACCATTAAACGTGTACACAAAATTTACTTTTGTCAGTAAAAAGTGCTAGTCGGAAAATAAGCCATTTTGAAGATCAATTAAGGTTACACCCCCACATATTTGACGTCACTGAAATGACCTGTGTTAGACAGTGGGACTTAACACAGTGGTCTGTATGGCTTCCCAGATCCAAACCAAAACCCACTGCCCGCTACCAGTGGACCAAAAGGACGAACTATCCTTTCAACTATTCGTTTTACACTTTTTTACGATCCAGTACACTTGTGTCTCTAGAGACAGGAGGAGAATTGAGCCATTTTAGACTTGGGCATCTATAACAAAGAGGTACTTAAACCTTAAAGTATTATGTTGGATGACTTTTATTGGATCATTTAGAAGTGGAAATATCATCGGAAATTAATAATGCTATTACGTGATAGTAATGTATATGTATTATTGGTATTATCGTTTGTTTCTTTTCAATTTATTTATTTATTTGTGTGTTTTTTGGTGGGGAGTCAGCCTCAAGGCAGGTCAGCCTCACAACTGTTGCCACACAATAGGTGGCGGTAATGCACGTTTCGTTGTTTGTAAAGCCGCTCAGTTTGAAAGAAGAAGAACAAGTTACTCGACCGGAAAATACGTCACGGTCTGCCCAAAGTTTTCCCGGGAGCGAGTCTGCAGCATCGGCGAAGCGGGTAAAAAGCGTTTGAATTCTATTGAAATATTGAAAATACTACTTATAGTTGTATACTAGTACGGTATCTAACGTAAGGTGCGTAATATGGTCGTAGTGTATTGAAAAACAAGGTCGTAAAAACATCGCACCGTCCACTTAATTCTTAATTATACTACAACATAAAAGCTAGTAACCCATGAGTGAGACACAGAACTAAGCAGGCCTATTTTGGTGAGCAAGTTATGTAAACCTAGTTATGTTTTGTGCTATGTTCTTACCTTTCTTTTCAAAATATGCGAGGCATTTGTGCGAACATATTATCTGAATATTTAATTGTTCAAGTCAGATTCTGGACACATTTAGTTTCAACATTGCATTATTTTAGTTTGCACGACTATAGGCTATATTAAACATTTAATTTAAACAATCCTTTGTTTTTACTTTAGTAAAACGATGGCGAAAATAACAGAAAATATTTTATTGGAGAGGGCTTCTCCCAAAACCAAAACACTGGAACAAATCAAAACCTTGAAGTAAGTGTACGTGTTATTATCCTAAGCAAATTTCTAATATGTTGGCTGGAGTGTATGCCTACTACCATGAGACCCATTGCTAGTATTGTTCAAAATGCCTGCCTTCTGGTATACATTTTGGTTGGCATCGTAACATTTCATGCCAACCGCTTGAAAACCAGCAATGCGTTGCCGAGTCATTGTGGCATATTGTTTGGTATTAAACACAATGGAAATAGGAAGAGTTTTCTTGATAATAAAATACATCCTGAATTGCTCTCCTTGTTACAGGCTGTCTCGGCTAGGGCTGAAATGTAAGGACCTTCCTGTGAAGCTGCTTTCCCGGCTCCAGTCGCTGGAGTCCTGGGATCTGTGTGGGAACCGGATTGAGGAGCTGCCCCGGGGCCTGGCGCTGCCCACCTTGCACTCCCTCGACCTCTCCGACAACGAGATGGAGGACGTCACCACCCTGGACTCCCTCACCAGTCTGGAAGAACTCAAGCTTGAGGGCAACATTTATATCACTGTAAGGAACCGCGTATATATATTATTTTTTTAGGAAAACAATTATGCTATTTCGTCTGTTTTTGCTATCGGTATCGATGTGTTGATGCAATGCAATACATTCTACTAGCAGTTAGATTTCCCACCGTGAAGTCCAATGTGCGTGTGTCCCTCAGGTGAACGATGAGTACAAGCTGATGGTGCTCCTGCCCAAGCTGAAGATGTACAATGGCAAGGACATCAGCAGCAGGGCCGATCACGTCCGCCACACCAGCAGAAACATCCTCCACAACAGGTACGACAACAACGACAACAACCCTTACTTATGCGTTCTGTAAAGGCAGTTTTCACTTATAGCATAATTAACCAGACGCATCGTCAGATTATAATGCCCTGCTTTGGTGTAACAGGTTGTTGCCATCTGGGACACAAAATTTGGCCTCCTGGACACGAACACCCAGAAGAAAGTGGATGACATGGAGAGAGAATTTGTGACCACGGCTCAATGTAGCATCCAATTCGGACCCAACTCCACCAAAGACTACACACGATGGAGGGTGAGCTCAGACATGAACATTTTACAGTTTGTTTTTCACTGGTATGTCAGTTAACGAAGGACAAGGAATAACTTCAGACACTAGGTTTTTAGATATTGTGTTGCTATCTCAAGTTTGCCGTTAACGTTGAATTGAAACTGTTGCTCTAATAGTACAGAATGAACCAAGTTAACCATGCTCTTTCTTTTTGGAAAGAAAAACCAATTCAAGTTAACTTAGAGTGGGTTGTCTTATAAGGTGGGCTTATCTGTCTGCTGTGTACTCTATACAAAGCTAGTATGATTGGTTTTTGTTAAATATTCAAACCCTTTTTTAGTGGACAGCAGAAACCTGTGTTCTTATTTAAAGCCAATTAGCCGATCTGCAGACAATTAGCAGATCATATGAAAACAAATGGTGATTTTAATGCATTGCTTTTGGGCTTCTTAATAATGACTCTAATATCAATTGACTTCCCTTCTAGGTGGGGATACTGGCCAAGGAATACCTGCGCTCACTGCTTCAGCGGAACGAGGAAGGTGACAAAAGCCAGGAGCCCATAAACGCAAAGAAGAACAATGTAGGACTCTTAATGCTCAAAGTGTTGCTGTGTTATCTTGTTTGTTGAGGATATTAAACACTGTCAAACGAATGCTATTTCGATGCTGGTGCTGTTCTTGCAGTTTGATTTGGGCTCTAATCTAGTCAATGTACGATTGTGTACGAATGTACAATGTACAATTGTATGATTGGCTAATTATGTAGAAACTATGGTGAATAACTTGGCAATCATCCATCCTTTCCCAATGGATTTGAGTTATTTCACTGTGTGTGTGTGTACACACAATTGTGTCAATAGTTTATTCAAATACTGTTTCCAGGTATATACTTTACTGTTCACGATCCATATAATGCTTACGATATCTATTATTTTCTTTTCTTTAGGGGATTAACTCCCCAGTCAAGAGGAAGCAAGCTCCGGTGCTGTTACACCAAGATCTCCAGCTGACCCCTCGCAAAAAAGCTAGAGGAGACGCCTGCAGCTCCTCTGCCAAGGACACCCCTGGTCTTCTCCTCCTTACCCCACAGAAGACCATCAGGCCCATCAGGGCTAGCCCACGCAAGGCAGCAGCCCCCCAGCTCGCCGCTAGCCCCGCTGTAAGGGCAAAGACCCCCAGGAAGAGTCTGGCCGAGCAGCCGCAGCCCAAAGAGGAAAGTGGCCGGCCCAAAAGCAGAGCAACCGGAGACCAGGGTCACGCCACAAGCACGGGAACACCCATAGACGTGGAGGGGTCCCCCAGTAAAAGGAGCTGCGTTAGACCTCAGGTGAGCACCCGGATTCACAGTAATGTAAAATGTTGACAAGCGATTTGTTTAGATTTGAAACACTATTTATCCTCAATAGGGTAACTAGGTTGGGCACCCATGCACACAGTAACACAACTTCACTGTTGGGTTGTATAAATAGATTACATATACATGACATCACAGAGGGCATAATCATTGCACGGTACACAACATGAGGTAAACCTTCCACTTGTCTTTATTATTGACATGTCCGTGTGTGTCATCAAAGTTGAAGCTGCCTACAAGGGAAGGAGGGGAGAGGGTGCAACTGAAGCCGCTCCACGTGCTCCAGTGCCACAGTAAGCAGAACAGCCCTGAAGACTTCAGCACCCAGCTGTGGGCCTGCGCCTTCCAGCCTCTGCCACACAGCGGCGGAGACGCCAGCTGTAAGTCCACACCACCACAATGTTTGTTTTATAGTTGTGATTACAAAGAAGTTGAAACCCTTCAAAATGTATGTCCTAACAGAATCCTGGTCATTAAATGCTGCCTCACAACTCTACTGTAGACGGTACAGTGCTTTGGTCATTGGAAGTGACCCGATAGTTAAGGACAACTAGTTAAGTTCCAAGCTGATGTGTAGCAGTCTTTTTACCTTGACGAGCAATCAAAAGGCCGTTCATCTGGCATTGTCTATTTACATGCAAAAAAAAGTAGCCTAGCACATTTCGGTTTATTCACAACCCAATTTAAACATGAGTTAAGCGTTGAATGGCACATACTCGGGTGTGAATGGTTGTTTGCCCCTACTCCGCCCTGTCCTTCAGAGATCGATGGAGCAATTAAAACTAATTCCACATCTTCAGATCGGTGTGTTAGTGCTAATATGCAGGGCTGAAAATGCTAATGATGGTAAGCTACAGCCTGGCACAAAGTTACAAGAATAGGTATCAGTCTATTCTTGTAATTTTGTATCAGTCAAAATCTTTTTCTAGAACGTTCTGGTCAGAACAGGCAGCAACAGGTCATTACATAAATGTTACAAATGAACAACAAAAAACATTTGCCATAAAAAAAATAAGAATACCACCGTCATAAATATCATGAATATCACCTTCTTCAAAGGAGCATTTTAACCACATTAAAGCTTGGGTAGGCAAGTAGGAGAAACCAGCCAGAGTAAGCTAGATTTTTTTTTAAGGATCCAACCAAAACAATCTCAGGCCATGCTCCAAAACCACTCCCCCAAAACACACGACTAGCTCGCTAGCTTTAGCAATAGGTCTACCTAGCCTTGTTGAAGACTCTGGTCATGTGCAATGAGTGCACGGGCACAATTTCTTTCCTATTTTTTGGTCAGAGCATATTGATTGCTGATGTGATGAAGCGATACTTTCAACAAGGACAAAAAGGCTTCTATGATAAATTGCCTATGCTAGCTTTAAGTTGATTTTCCATTAGTTGCCATGCACAACACGCACTATATCGGTATGTGTATGTACGGTAATCTGTTAATCAGCCTGAACTGCACTATGCTGTGCAGGTAAGCGTACTTAGTGGATTTCTCTGTCTCTTAGGTTTCACTGCAGGGGGTCGTCTGGCCGCCACGTGTGGAGGAGACTCGCTCTGTTTGATCGACTGTGAGACTGGGCTGGTGATGAAGAAGTACAAAGTCCCTGGCGAGGTAAGACAACCACGTCCTGCCTCACACACTTATTGAGCTAGACCGGTCCTGTCTTCTTATCAGATCTCTCGATACTGTTGCTCTCCTGATAGGGTTTGCTTAACACTGCTGTAAGTAAGATTCAGGAGTTATAAAGAGAGGGAAGAAGAGAGCAAGATTTTGAAATTAAACAACCATAAACTCACCCCATCCCCGCGCTCCCTCACAACCTAGGGGGTGAGGGAGCGGGAAGGGGGGGGAGAAGCTACAGGTTACGAAAGTGGCTTCCCTTAACGTGTGCGTTCCATGCTCCTCCACCTCCAGGAGTTCTTCACCCTGGGCTGGTCCACGGTGCAGATGTCCAGGGAGAACGGAGCGCCGGCGCGGCCCTGCAGCATCCTGGCGGCCGGCGGCAAGCGAGGCCTGGTCAAGCTGATCCACCCCCAGGCCAACGTGGCGTACGGAGAGTTCCGGGCCAGCCGCAAGGCCCTGTCCACCCTGCAGTTCAGCCCCCGGCAGGGGAACCTCCTGTTCAGTGAGTGGTCGTCTCTCTTCCCCATCTCTCTTGTTCTATTACTATACTATGATCTTAATTATCTACCATAGTATGGTAGGCTACTAGGTTGTATAGCTGTGTGGCAATTCAAGCATATTTAACTATAAAAATAATCTGTGATTGGTATCGGATCGGCCGATCACACATTAAAAAACTTGGTATCTGCCTAAACAAAACTTGATCGGTGCATCTTTTCTGTAAATGCCCCTCCAGTTCAGTTTCAATAAGAGAAGGACAGGTATGTCGCATCAACGCTGAATCAGCAGACGACCCGGTAACCCTGTCAGCCAATAAGAAGCCGTGCATGCAGTAGCATGTGTTTAGCCTAGAAACGGAGTCATCCAATGCAAGCCAATGCCGGGGTTTGGTTCTCCTTTAATTCCACTTGTATGGCGCTATCTAGGACGTTTGTTTCACTTAAAGGTTAAAGTGTTGGTGAGTTGTTTGGTAACCTCATTCCCTTGCCTTGCAGCGGGGGCCTATGATAACAAAATCACGTTGTGGGACATCGGTGGAGTCGACAGCCAGTACAACTATAAAGCCAGGTGAGTTCATTAGAAGACTAGTCAAGCCTACAAGCGAATCACAAGGGAAGCAGGGTATACATGAAAAGCAACTGGAAGGACATCTTATCTCAGTACTGTGGTCGGTAGAGTGTGGTGCTGAAGAACATATGAATAAAGAATATAAGTTTTCTGTAGTTTAACTGCATGTAAAAGTGATGATATAACTTTGGCCGCAAGCAGCACCACTCGTCAATGAAAGACGTGACAAAATATCCAACAACAACGAAGAGCAGATTTTTGTCATGTAGGGATAATAATTTATTCAGAGATGAAACCCATCTTAAGAGCTCGGTGTCTTGTCCTCACCGTCAAAACAATTGCAGCTCGCAGCTCCGCTCCACAGGCGGTTTACACAAAGCACTCTGCCATGGCCTGTGTGTGTGTGTGTGTGTGCTATCGCCCCCTAACCCCTCTGTCTTTAGTCAGCTAATGGTGTTGGAGTGCAGCAGCACCCCTCTGCACCTGCGCCTGCCCCCGGGGTCCCCCGACACCCAGCTGCTGGCAGCCACAGACAGCGGCCTGCACTGTTTCAACACCCAGCTCAACCCAGGCTCCATGAAGAGGTGAGACGAGGGGATTAATGGAAAGGACAGATCACCTCTTTAGACTCCATTCAGACTACCGTTCAGCTAGTCCATATTTCTTTGATTTACTTATTTTCAATAGGTCTTCATGTATGTCACTTTATTCAACCTATGTGAACAGCACTCAATGTTGCACTCAATCTCTTAAGGGTCTCTTCTGCCTGATTTTCCGTCATTATCTCCTGGTACAGTTAGAATTTTGAGCTGGGTTGCAGAATGTCATTCTTGTGTTTGTTTTTGTTTGCATTACCTTAGTCTTATTTCCCACAACATCGGAAAAGGCCACGCTGTCTTAAGTGGCTTAATAGCCATAAAGTATTGCTCATGTCTTCCTTAGGACCTGCAGAGATGGAGATTACATTCCCCATATACGAGCAAGAGGATAAAGACCACAGCTACCACACTATCGACGGCTTAGGCTTCCTTACAGACGACATCGTGGGTAAGTCAGGCTCACCAGGAGTGGAATCTATTGGTTTTGTTCCTTTTATTGTACATTTTGTTGTTGCAAAATCTATACTGATGCTTATTTACCGATCATCTTGCCTCGGTTTCATCGTTTCATACTGTATTTTGAAGGCTGATGGTATTTTCTGATCCATCCACAAAACTATGTTGACTGTAAATCTCTACACAGTGAGTCTCATTGTAAATGATTTGAAGGGGGAAAAAAAAACAATTTCTGTGTTCTTTCTCCTGCTAGCCTCCAAGTGCCACCTGCAGCCGTCCATCTACCTGTGGAGCTGGGGCAAGACCCGGGGCCAGTCCCGGGTCAAGAAGAGCGGTGGCGTGGCAGCCGTTCTGCTGGCGGAGCTGCAGTGGGCCACCACCGATGTGCCCTACCTGGCTCTCAGCACCTGTCCCGGTGAGAGACCCTCACACACACACACACACACACATATCTTTTCGTTGGGCTGTGCATTGCATGTGGCTGTTTGCCTCCCAACAGTCATGCTGGTTGTATTTTGTTATGGGTCTCTTTTCTTATCACCTAATCATTCAGTTATTTAACCTTTTACGTTCTCCAAAGTAAAAGCATGGTCCTTATTTCAGTCCAGGCCAATAACGAGTGAAACCTTACACGAAACCATCTGACATGGAGATCAGTCTGAACAACAAAGTTAAACAATTTCAAGTTTGAACGATAGAAGTGATTGAAACGATCACCAGGATCGAAGTAAACAAAAACAGACCTGGAGACAGCATGTTTTCTCCTCACTGGGCATCCCCAGTGAACTTGACTCAGCATTATCCACCCAACATCACTTGAAATTCACTAGAACTTATGTCGGGTTACTTTGGTGTTCCTGTAGCAATACAAGTCTATGGATCATCGAGCCGCCCGCAAAAAGCAATTTTGTAATAATGTCTAATTATTACTTTGCAATTTGGGGGGCCACGGAGGGGCCAAGCTTGTTGTTATGAGGGCATAGCCTAATAACTCATTAAATAACATTAATGAGTTTTGGCCTTAGACCATTGCGAGAGCGATTTGATAACCTGATGGGTGATGTCACAGACGCAACGTCCGTATTTTCGTATTTTGTACAATCTGTCGGAAGCCTGATTTACAGTCATGAGAGTGGATTTGTATCCAGTAAGAATACATGGTAGTGGACTCTCACCGCACCACTTGGACAACAACCCCTTCTTTCCTCCAAGAATGATGTGATGTGTCTGAGTCAAAGCGGTAGAGGGCACACTAAGCTTGCTTTACCGAGCTAACTAGAGCTCGGTTTCATCTGTGTATTTGGGGTACTTTTACATGTCCTTTCCAAATGAAAGGCACCTACTTACTTACACCAGTAGAAGGCATGCTGGGCTGGACCTGTGTGACTGTTGGTTTGTTAGGATGTACAGGAAGTGTGTGTTAAGGACTCTCTCTCACTATCTTTCTTTGTCTTGAAAAGCCCCAAATGCAATGAATTGAACATACGCTTTGTATTTGTAAGAATTGGACTATGTTTGTGGGATCATTAGCTTGGTGTCATTGAACCCCTCAAGCATTAAAGTTACTACCATGTGCGTGTCCTTCTCCAGAGGAAGCTTACCTGGTGTGTGGCGACCACAGTGGCAGGCTATGGACCTACAGTTTGCACAACCTCCTGCCAGCACACAATCATCAGCCCGGAGAACTTGTTCCCCCAACTGAGGTAACGTTAACATCAGACTTGCGATGACTCAAGAGTTGTATTACTGCAAAATCCTAAATCAACATAAATATATACAGTACCCTAGGCTAATGAACACTGTGTTTCCGCATCTTGCATGAGAAACGCTGTTAGTTTCAAACTCAACATCTCCCCATAATGACAAATCATTTCACCATTCATTGCTTGACAATGACCAGAAAATCATTACTACCAGCACAAGAACTAACATTCCAATGTTCCTATGCTTTCAAAATAGAGGCGGTCATTGCCATGCGACATCGCTATGTTGCATCTAATACATTTATTAAGACCTATTAAATAACTCCCTCTCTAGGTTAAACACATGGTATTGCATGCATCGATTCTGACTGGCTGATAGTTACTGGTTCATCTGCTGATGAAGTGCCCCTTACACCCCATTACACAAGGATCTTTGGCATTTGATGATTTAGTTTTGTTAAGGGTCTTTTGGGGTTCTTTGCAGGTGCTGGAGTGGCCGGCCCCGTTGATGAAGGCCTCCAGCCCAGTGGGGGCCCCCTCCATCAACAGTGTGGCCATGGGCCAAGGACTCTCCTACCTGGTGGCTCTCAGTGATAAGAACATGGTAGTCGTGTGGAAAAGGGAGGACTCGTCCTGAACAAGAAAAGGAAAAGGAATAAACACTTTCTTGTCAGCGTTTTGTTTTTTAAAGGTTACTGATCGCACCACACCCTTGCAAAGGGTGGGAAGTGGGCTTCTTGAATTTGTGTCGGTAATGAATAATTTGAATTCGGCATGGCAAAATTGACATTTTAAGTTGAGGCTTGCGGAGTAAAAAATGTATATGGTATTTGACAAAGTGGCTATTTTGTTATGAGAAAAGTGCAATCGTTTTGTATTTTGTATGTTCATGCCAATTTATTTGACTGTTTTTAAAGGTTGTTGAATGTGATTTTGTTGTTGGGCGTTAACTCTGATCATGCTGATAGAGATGCAGTTTATATTGGATCGGTGGTCGACTTAATTTCCATGTGTCAAAAAGGGTTAAACGGTCTTGATGAGAAGTCACTTGATTTAATGTTGCTGAGCAGCATTTGATTAAGTAAAATGTGAGGTAGACAGCTGACAAACTTGTTTATAGCAGTGATTGGACCTTGCAGAACAGCTTTTATCCTGTGGTCAGAGTTGAATGCTTACTAAGAAACCTATCCCAAACTTTTAGGGGATGCTGCATTCAGAACAAGTTGGGGCTTCTCTGAATTTGACCACAGATTACAGAACATGTTTCCTGTATTAGGGAGATAGTTACACAATCAAAATAGTTGCCTGCCTGATTGCAGTCAACCAGTAACATATAACATTCCAATAAGGGTGTGTTAAAAACAACTGATCAGCAAAGCCAGTGTCCACTACACTGGACACTGAAAGTTTTACTCAAATTTGATCTTAAAAAATATTTTGATATATTTGATATTATTCCTAAAGTGCTTAACTATTTGGGGCAATACAAATATCAAACATTTAATAATTAGTATGAATCGTGCAAACAAACTTGACTTCTGTCAGTAAAAAGTGTTTTTGGTACAGGAAGCCATTTTGAAAATAAAAGAATTCACTGAAATGACCAGAAATGACCTTTGTGTTAGACAGTGGGACTTAGCACAGTGGTCTGTATGGCTTCAGATCCAAACCAAAACCCACTGCCCGCTACAAGTGGACCAAAAGGACGAACTATCCTTTCAACTATTCTTTCTACACTTTTATTTACGTAGCGTGTGAAAATATTAACATTGCTAAATAACCTATCCCTACGCACATTTGTTTAATTACGCCTACTCCCATATTATTTTTACTCAACTATTCCGTCCAGGATAAAATAAAGTTGACCTTGATTAATAAAGTTGATCTTCTGTTCACTTTCTAACGTGTTACCGAAGGGGCTACAGCAGTTGAAATGGCATTACGGTTATATTGGCTATGTTGTTCTGTATCACGTGTCAATCCAGTACACTTGCGTCTCTGTAAATAACAAACACACATTCAATACAGATCGATCAACCGCCCACGTTTATGCTCCACCTGGGCGTGGCATTCAGTTCCAGCTCTGCCTCTAAATGTGATTGGCTGAATTGCGATGTCCTTTAGCAAACTCACTTCACTACTGGTCAATGCGTATAAAGCCCTTTCTGCATCCTCCTGTACCCTATCTGAGTACTGTATTTAGCGTCGTGCCTTTGTGCACGATTACAAACTGGAACTCCATGGCCTCATAGACCTTTTGTAGACCTGCGTAAGAAACAGGACAGTCCTGTTCACATAAAGCTGTCGCAAAATGCGTCGGACGGCGCTGGAGATGCTGGGCTGTGGTACCTATCGGTCCAGCCCGAAGATGAGCAAGCTTTTGCTGCTGCCACTGGCGAAAACAATCGCCCCGATGTCAAAGACAGACAGCGTGAGATTTCGCTCTACGTCTTCCATGCAGGGATACTCGGAGATGGCAAGGGAAAGGTCCAAAACAGTCACGACGTTTTACAACCAATCTGCAATTGACATTTCCGCAGAGAAGGTAAGAAGCATTGCGTTTGTCAGAATTGCTCCTTGAAGCGAATGCACTGTGGCCAGCATGCCGCTAACTAGCTGTAGCTTGTGTGTAGCTTGTAACGCTAACTGTTAGCAAGGGGTGGATCATAGAGGGGTCACATCCACAGACTGTATCGGTGACATCCACCATAGGCCTACGACCATCTCCTTGTTTTCTTTCTTCTTTTGTTTTCTGTTATGACAGCCTGCACTAGTTAAGTAGTTAACCATATCCATCTATGTCTTTTCTAAATCTATATATGTATATAGCTATATACAATTTATTTATATCTAGCTATCTATATACAAAGAGATAGGCAGAACACATTATATGCATTCGTTTCCTGTTATAGGTATAAGATATCGGCAAGAGAGCCAGATATTAGTCATTTCAGCTATTCCTCTCCCCCCACCACAACCCTCATTGTCTACCAAGTCCACTAGGATATGTTTCATAACTAGGTCTCTCTCCCCAGGCCTCAGTCCGTTTGACACCAGCCACACTGTTGTATGCTGGGAAATCACCTGATGGACAACACATCTTGGTAAACCTACTGCTGTTGAGGATAACCTACCAAATAATTGGATTTGATCCGAGACAGATCAAATGTGAAATAAATGTCATTATTATTACTTGTAAACTTGTATAGTGTATATATACTTTCGGTGATCCGCGTGTGTGTGTGTGTGTGTGTGTGTGTGATCACAGAGCAGCGCCAAGTACCTGCACAAGGAGCTGCCTGTGCGCATCGCCCATCGGATCAAAGGTTTCCGCAGTCTGCCCTTTATTATCGGCTGCAACCCCACCATTCTCCAAGTGGTGAGTCTACAGCTAGTCCCCTAGTTGTTTTCTTTTAATGAAAGCTAAAGTTTAGATACGTTTAAACGGGGATTGAGAGACACTCTGCCAATATGAGTTTTTGTAGGCCTTATCTAGGAGTTAAAAAAATGAATTTAATGTACTGTCTTACTAGTAGAGAGAGAGATGCCCCATCCACCCAGATTTGAGCTCATCTGCCATCAGACTTTATATATATTTATGTATGTATCTATCTATTAGGGTACATCAGGAATGCAAGGGGCAGAGTTACTCCTCATTTCCTGTTTTGTTGCAAATCAACTGTGGGAGCGGAGGAAGCTTTCAGAAGAGGATTTTGATAAGTGTATTTCTACAGTGGCCAATCTACACAGTGTTGGTTTTACACTTTTTAACAGTTTACTACTGCTGGCCAAGTTTGTGTGTGTCAAATTAGGCGCTTACAGATACCCGCCTCAAGCAACATGAGTGGTTGAAACAACTAATAATAGATAGATAGATAGATAGATAGATAGATAGATAGATAGATGTGAGAGAGAGAGCACACTGTAGAAATACACTTATCAAAATCCTCTTCTGAAAGCTTCATCCGCTCCCGCGGTTGATTTGTGGTTGGTATATCTCCGTAACAAAACAGGAAATGAGGAGTAACTCTGCCCCTTGCATTCCTGATGTCCTGTCCCAGGCTCTGTGACATCTCCCTTTTTGACTGAGGTTTTTTAGTCCCTTGCCATCGATGGTAGCCATGCCTGTTTTTTCTTGTGGTTCCGCCGGTCAGGTTGTTTCCAGCCAAGACCCATTTCCGTGTAACGCGCGCACAGATCCCCGCCCCCAGGAACATGATTGGTCGAAACTAATTTGAAGCTTCCAAAATCAGACCAAGATGAACATCTGAAGTCTGATTTAGGAGACTGGTACATGGCGTTTTTTTCCGTTGGCACTTTTGGCCGTACCGTGTCGTGCCGCACTGATTAGCGTTTCCTCCACCACGCTGTGCTGTGCCGGACCGCGCCCGAGATGGACCATCTTCCGAGGTCGGGCCAAAGTGAGCCCGCCCGGCCTCCAAGCGGGCTGCGGTGACGTCAGCCCTGGCTGCCGTTCGGAGCGAGAAGTTGTCTCTCAAATTGTAGGAATATAGACGTATACAAATACAATAATCGGTGCGTTCTTGTGTATGAGACGCATCGCCATGCGAGAAGAGTATGGCTACACTTCTCAACAGCTTGATTCTTTATTATTCGTTCGTTCCTATAACTAGTATATGCGCCCAGCTTAAAAAGGGTAATGAAGGTTCAATAGAACACACGCGGTGATGTTAGTTTGACGATATTCTCTTACAAAACAAAATAGCTTGTTGGAATATGACCGATTTCGTTCAGATTATTCTTGGTATAAAGGCTGGACATTGGACAATATTTCACACATTAGATCACTGTTATCGATATTCCACATGCTTTTTTTCCTTATATCAAGGACATCATGTGGCACTCGGGGAAACATGTGTGAACCATTGTCCAATGTGTAAACAGGACAAATATGAAATAAATTGGCTCTCAATGAGCTAATGAGAAGAGGAAGTAAAAAAAGGGGTAATATTTAACGTCAAACTGAATTCATCATCGTGGATATCATTGTGTGTGTCGCCGTCCGTCTGAAACAACCAAAACATATGAAACATATCTTAAACGAATCAGTCCAATGCTATGGTAGGCTATAATATAAAACTAAATAGGCAATTAAAGTGTTGTTGTATCATCGACTCGAGACAAGCACGATATCAGTTAAAGACACGCCTTCAAGCAGGGCCCGGTTGTAATGGAAATGCAAATCCCAGCTGCGTCCCTAATGGGAAAACGCCATAACTAGAAAACATGTAGTCCCTGAGAGAGTGTTGACATGTTTCATAACTCAAAGAGATGCACTCATGCGAATATTTGGCATCAGATATCGATCCAAAGTCAGACTTGTCAATTGTGTGTCTGTATCCACACTACAATACTATTTGATACAAAGAGTCACATTAAACATGTTTAAACAAGTTACTTGATATGATGTGATATGATGGCTTTTTGACACATAGAAGCATCTTGTTGCAGCGGCTTCTTAAAATATTAAGAAACAGATTGTATGTAAGAATGTAAAGGTAACACTTTACAATAAGGGTACATTAACTAACCCTTAACTAACATTAGTTAATGCAGTAATAAGCCATATCATTTAGCATTAGCATAGGAGTCAGGGTGATGGTTAGGGTTAGGCTTTGGGTTAGGGGGATAGCCATATTAGCCATATTAACCATTAGTTAACTGTTAAATAATTGTTAGCTAATTGTCAGTTAGTGCTTATTACTGCATTAACTAATGTTAGTTAATGGTTAATTAATGTACCCTTATTATAAAGTGTTACCAATGTACATTGTATCAGTGAGTTGTGTATGGCCAGTTTGAGGTCTTTGTCAGATTTGTTTTGGGCCAGTGGGCTGGATCCTTGTCTTATTTTTTCACTCTGCTGCTTGCATAACCCACTTACCGCCTCTTGGATGAACTTTTGCCTACTTCCTCCCTCCCGCCCGACACTGCTGAGTGCAGTCTTTATGATGCTGTTCCATATCAAGCTTTGTTCTAAATGAATCCCAGATGGATGGGCTATGCGCAAAGATCTGTGGTCTGTGATGTACTTTACATGTTATGTAATAAGTACAATGTTGCCATTACTATTATTTGCTTTTAGAGTGTTACACAAATTTACACATGATTATTGCATTGTATTAGTAAACAAATCTTGGCATACTCAAGGAAAAGAGGTAGTGTGTGTGTTGCTCTAGGAGGCCCCTATAGGGGCTGGGGAAGAATATGATATCCCAGGTTCAGAGTAAAGTAACTTCCCAGAATTCAAATTCCAAAAAGCCATGGGATTTCACAATTGGTAAACCCAACTCCAGAGGTACCACTGATGAGGTGGCATCAGGTGGCAAGGAAGAGAGAGAGAGAGAGAGAGACCGGTTGCATCTGGGACATGTGAGGCAACAGACAGCCAATGAGTGGATGGCATGCCAACCATTATCCCCCATAACCCCCTTACCCCCTGTCTTCTCTCCTACAGCACGAACTCTACATCCGGGCCTACCACATGCTCAGCGACTTTCCCATGGTGAGACACACACACACACACACACACACACACACACACACACACACACACACACACACACACACACACACACACACACACACACACACACACACACACACACACACACACACACACACACACACACACACACACACACACACACACACACACACACACACACACACACACACACACACACACACACACACAGGGATGGTACCGAAACCCGGTATTAATTAGACCCAGAGTACAAATTATTGAAGTCCGTAGTATCGATAAGCTCCGACGTTATCGGTTCTGCTCTTGGTACTAGAGAAATGACGAAAATTGATTGTTGGTGGAGTTCATAAATTAAATCTGAAATGCTCTAAAACGATTAATATGGCACAGTAAAAATACTGTCAAGAAAAGTCCTGCATTACATTTTTCTGTGTTTCGAATTCGATCTGAAACAACGGGTATCTTATTTATTGCTATTAACATGACATTTATTAGCACAATGTACTTGGATTTACATCTGTTGAAGGTGGATTTTGTAAATTACATATAATGCTGGATAGTTTAATGAATAATAATCCATCATATTTTATCTACTATATTTTGAGAGTAAAATCGATGACGCTTTGTCAAAAAAACAACAAAAGGAACCGATAAGAGTACCGTTTAAGTACCGGATCAATAAGCAGTATCGCTAAGAGTAGTAGTACCGTTAAAATCGTAACGATACCCATCCCTACACACACATTCTCTTGCATACACCGAAGTAGCAATGTAGAGCTACGTTCAAGTTCACACGGCTTTGTGAGCGTGTATTTATAACCAAGTGTAACCAAAGTCCTGACACGTGCGGGTCTTCCAGACTCAGGCCACACTGGTCTGCTGTCAGATGCTGAACTTTGCCTAAGCTAGTCGCTCAAGGGTGTTGAGCACATGGCCCAATCCAATGTTGGACTCCACTACTGGTGGAGACTCGGGTGCAGTAGTTTGTTTTCTCTTTGTCTTTCTCTCGTTGCCATCGATCCACGGGGATGTTTTAGGCATGCGTAGGAAAACATCACGCATCCTCTGTGATATGACTTTATACTCGTAATATTATTGGACAATAAGGCGTTTTTTTTTCCTTCTGAAAGTGCAGTGATTATCCGACCAATGAGAATTTGGTCGAACAAGTGCATGTCGATCGACCAACCGACCAGGACTTGACAGCCCTAGATCCTGGAATGTATAGCAAAACAAAGTGGGTATATCCATCAGCTGTAGTGTGATATCCAGCCCTGAATTGATCCATGCCTGATAACACGCTGTTTTCAGTGGGCGTTCCATTGTTGATGGGTCTTAATGGAGACTGCACAGCAACTTCTTTTTGGTTTTTATTTTTTGTATTATTGCACAACAGACTTGCTTGTCATAACAGACACACTTGTCACAACAGACTTGCACAACAGACTTGCTTGTCACAACAGACTTGCACAACAGACACGCTTGTCTGTTGTGCAATAAAGTGCTGCTTTTTCAATGTCTGGGAACCATTCCAACATTCTGCACAAAGTTCGGCATACCATCGGTAGTAGTATAGAACAGGACGTACTGTGCTGACGAGAACCATTAGTCACGGCTTCATTAGTCATGATGGCTCATATTTTCTCTGTAGTGACCTAACGATGGGCCTGCGGTGAGAGGAGGCAGGTTTCAGGTCTCAGGTTTCCACTGTCTGTGATATTCCCCAGTGAACTCCCTTTTAAAAGCGGGAGCCTGAACTCTTTAACTCGACACCTGTGTTTTCCTACAATGAGGCCTCTATTGCGAGATGTGAGAAGGGTCTATTGCTTTGTGCTGAGAATGCATGTTGGATAAGTAACATTAGAAAATAGCTGGCCTCGTCAAAATTAGAAAATGATCTGCTGTTTCAGTTGTGATTGGCTCACTCAATGGATGCATCCAGTGATTGAATGTGGCAGATAGCACGGCCCCCTTTCACCATGCTCTTTCCCTTTTAGTTTTTTCTGATGCAGTCTTTAGTGTGCTGTACTGTTTGAAGAATCACGTGTCGAGTAGCGGACTATTTCTAGACTCACTTCCCAAACTGTGTCCCGTTATTGAAGATATAATGCACCCAATTCCAACCAGTTGTTTCTGAAATTGAAAACGAATAAAATCCAATAAAACAGTGCATATACTTTGTAAATCATGTAAGCAGGGCGGTGAAGGGCAAATGACGAACATGTACACATACGGGCCTGAGGAGGAGATGCACAAGGAATGTTGTTGACGTTGAACACTTACACCTTTGACTCCCACCGCACATTTTCAGACGCGTTTTTTAAATGTGTGAAAAAGATTTCATAATGCTATGTTACACATACATATACTGCCAGCCTATCTTTCTGAAGGTAACTTACTTTAAAATTTAAATTAAAATTCGTACCATTAGCCAGTTGGTTTTGGTTTGCAGACTAAAAATGCAAGCGGTGCATAGACTACTTATTAGCAAAAGCTAATTTTACACGTTCATTCATTCCTGGGCCACAGCAAAGGAGTTGCCCGTTCCCATGTGACACATGCGTGGGTTGAACTAAAGGCTGGTGTGTCCTTCTGAATAGATCAAGGACCAGGAGGTGGAGGCCAGCTTCAGTAAACTCGTGCAGCAGCTGCTGGACGACCACAAGGACGTGGTTACGCTGCTGGCCGAAGGCTTCAGGGAGTGTCGTAAACACATCCAGGTAGGTCAACATCCAGTCACCAAAGCGAACGTTTAGATCCCGAACTGATGTCTTCCTGTTTATACGGGAGTTCTTCAGACCGGTGGGCCATTTGGAAAGATAGAGCTGGGATAGTGTACTAGTAAATAAGCATAGAATCCACTTAACATGATTTATAGGACATTATTTACAACCAACAGCTATTGTAATTTAAAGGGGAAATAACGCATTACAGGAAGAGGAGACCTGTTTTTAATAAATGGTGAACAATGCATTTATTTTAAAACAGAATTCTGGAACAAAAACTAAAATAGATTATTTAAAAAGTGTTTTTGCGTAAATGCCTGTTGTGTTGCCGGTTATTGTTTTGAAAGAACAGCATTTTTTTTTCGTCCATAAGTTAGTTAGTAAATCACCCTTTAGTGTACATTTGGTGTAATGACAGATTGCGCAGACGTAAACATTGAAAACTGTTTGCGACATTGTTGCGTTGCGTGTGCACCAAGGATTTGGACAAACTACGCAGAAGCATGTGGTCAAGACTTGCGCGTGACTTAATGTGGGCGGTTTGGACCGGTACACAGAGTACAGTACAGTACAGGTAAACCAATGCCAAAAAGAAACGAGGCCAATGGGAGGACATTTTTACATTGCACTATGGCTGTTTTATCGAGCTGAAAAAGAGGCTAAACTGTACATTTTCATAAGATAGTCTTATTGAGTACTCATGCAGAAGACATAGAGGTATGTAGTGTCCCAGATAAGTCATTGACAGCTGCAAACAAACATTTCAGTCAAAGGATACAGCTGGTGTCTGACTTCCCTTGTTATGCCAAGAAATGGATCCCAATCAGGGAAAGGCAATTTTACAACCTATAGCTATATCTGTATAGATATAGCTATAGAGAGAGAGAGTTAGATAGAGAGATAGATATCTCGTGTTATTGCTCTGCCCATTTAGAACTTTGTTATGGCAAAATGAATGCTGACGTTTTGTGTTGTCTTTCAATGTTGCCTCTGAGAAAACAGAGGCATCTCGTTTACTTGCATCACTAAACGAGAAGTGTAGCCCTTTGAAACGTCCATATTGCGGACTGGACTAATCCTTATAACTTGTATGCATGGTCAGAACCAATACAGCTTAACTTCCTCTAATGCGTCATTTCCCCTTCAACTATTTATTCGACCTTCCCATGGTATGGTATAGAGGCATGTTTGATGTCTAGAGTTTGAGCACCGACGCATTCTCTAAAACTAGCTAAAAGTCGTTCTGTTCGTTATCTAACACGACATCTCTATAGCCACTCTGTAGCCACATTTATTTTTTATAAATGGCTACAAAGAAACAGAAGAAAAAGTTTATTAGCGAACTACAGTCACTTTATGGAAAGGCCAAATGTCTTTTGGTTGGTTGGAGGATGAACCAGTGTTTGTTGTGGGCTGGACAGGACGAGACCATCATCCGGAGCTTCCTGGACACCACTCTATGCTCTCGCCTGGGGATCCGGATGCTGGCCACACATCATCTCTCCCTCCATGAGGAGAACGTATGTAGCTGGCTTTTGCTCGTGAATGGGATTGTGTGTTGAACGTTTATTTTCTGTGGGAATTCAAAGTCAGTTTTTGTTCTTACCTTTTACCTGTGCTCGTGCTACCTAGGTTTTAAACCATTGTGACCGCCATTATGTAACAATGGTTACTTTTCCATTGTGACAACCCTTATGTAACCTTGTGACATTTCCACTGATGGCAAACAATACTGTTTAAAGCTAATATTTGCTTTTGAATGTAGAACAAAGCTGTAAAGGAATTGAGGAAAACGAAGTTTTCACACTTTGTTTTTGTTTCTTCTTCAAATTCTCTTAATGCATATTCCAGCCTGACTTTGTGGGCATCATATGCAGACGTCTTTCCCCGAAGAAAATCATTGAGAAGTGGGTGGATTTTGCAAGGTGAGTGCTCTGTTTGTCTAGTGTGGTTATTGCTGGGTGACCTTCCGCTGCTGTATGAGCGCTGTTTAAGCTCTATATTGCTGTCATTAGGCTTCTGTAGATAACATGGGATTACACTTGTTGGTGGATAAGATTGTGCTTGACCCCGTATCTCTTCTCCCCCGTTGTTGACAGTTGAGACCCGTTAAGAAAATAAAGTAAAATGTAAAAAAATAAATAAATAAATAAACAGTGTATGGTTGAAATACTTGCTGGCGATGATGCAGGATTTTGGTAGACTTTTCATATTCAGTAGAATGTTCCGCCTTAGTGATGACTTGCATAACGGTGAAGAACCCAAAATAATTTCGCATGGCTCCTTT
Organism: Lota lota; assembly: GCA_026745465.1. Lineage (NCBI taxonomy): Eukaryota > Metazoa > Chordata > Actinopteri > Gadiformes > Lotidae > Lota > Lota lota. The sequence goes on from JACYXH010000367.1 coordinate 113,411, forward strand.
AACTTGCCATTGTACGACACATACACAATGATGACTCCCCTTCAATCTCAATTCTCCTTATGGTTGGTCTTCGTCACTGTATTTATAACTAAAATGGATAAGCCACATTGTGAGATTAATCTGACCGATGTCTGACATAAATGTTGTGTTTAAATAAAGGTTTACATTTCTGATGACTCACTGGACTGATGGGATAGAGGCATAGACCTCATAATGATGCCGTCATATCGTGTTTTCACATCATTGTCAAAGTCGGCAAGTATTGCAGGGTGTCCCAAAACAAAAATGTTTTTGCCTGTGTGTATTTGTTGTTGCTGTAATCAAAAAAGGTCAGGGAATTGATGCAAAATCGAATTGTAAGATAACATGAAGTCACTGTTCTTTAATATGTGACATGTTTGTATTGAGAGGATTTCGTCATTGCCCATATTGTAGCCTGGTGTGGGACTTGTGGGGTCACGAGAGGTAGGGGACATTCACCCTTCACGTTTGTGGATGTAAATCATACTTACTGACCTTTCAGACCACAGGAGTTTGCCGTCCAAAAAAATCCCATCAATCCCGTCACGAAAAAAACGGACCCCCACTTCAGTTTGACATTAATGTTAATTCTGCAGTTAAAGTTCTGTATGGAATCCACCTTATTGATGTAGGTCTAAGTTGGCCCCAGAGGCTGAGGGCCAAGCTCTACTGGGGCCCTGGCTTAAAACGGTTAGAAAAAGGTTGTGGTATGCCGCAGGGGTCTAAAGTCTGCCTCCCCCCTGCCAGGCGGCTGTGTGAGCACCAGTACGGTAACTCTCCCCGGGTGAGGATCAACGGCCACGTGGCCGCCCGGTTCCCCTTCATCCCCCTGCCCCTGGACTACATCCTGCCTGAGCTGCTCAAGAACGCCATGAGGTGAGACCACACACACACACACACACACACACACACACACACACACACACACACACACACACACACACACACACACACACACACACACACACACACACACACACACACACACACACACACACACACACTGTAATGATGGATCAATCATTACATTTGTTGCCGTACACTGTCCAAAAGCACCATAAAACCAGCGTTGATCTGTTGCTACGGTCTGCTTAAGGTTTCCACAGTTAAACCTGCATTGTCCTTCAGGGTTCGAGAGATCCCTGCTTGATATGCGAACGCACTTAACAGGTTTCCACAATCTCCGAGAATTGGCCATGTAGCGACCTTGGTTGCTTTGGATAATGTCGCAAATGATGTTTGATAATAGAGTTGGGAAGGAATTGTAAAATAAAAAAACTACGACTTAGCAAAGTGATGCAAAATGCATAATTGGCAGCACCCCATTGTAAACGAGATAAAATGACACAGGTCCTTTTTGTTGTTTGAAGCACATTATTTAACAACCCTTTCCCACTAGCCCAACGTCGATATCAAATAGCCTACCAGTCTCACTAGAAGGATATCAAAACCTACAGTGGATTCAGTCCCATAATAAAATACTTTTAAATAAAAACAAACAACCCAATTAATTTGGTTTACTAATTAAAAGTAGTTTAATTCTATTTGCAAACTGTGATCATCATTCCTCTTGGTGCCTTGCCTTTTATATACTACAGTAGTGGAGTGGTGCTTTTTCTCTCACTAACCCAACGACTTGTACCTGTTTGTCCAAACAGAGCAACCATGGAAAGCCACCTGGACACACCGTACAACGTGCCCGACGTGATCGTAACCATCGCCAACAATGATATCGACTTTGTCATCAGGTGAGTTGGGTACAGTACAGGGGAACTCCCAGCCAGCTTGCAAGTTGGCCTTTTTGAATTGTCCAATTGTCAAATAGAAATGGGGATGGATAGCCGTGGGCAGTGTAGAATATCCTAGAAGAATGGACAGTACTGGCAAAGTACAGCAAAACGACACATTTTAGGATTCAAATCTGTCGACCCCTAAGACCAGTCGGATTCACCCCGACTCCGTCTGGAATCGGGAATCCGTCCTAAATATCGAACGTGTTTGATATTTACGACCGGAATTAGGTCCGATCTGAATGTGATCCTTTAGTATGGGCCGAATAACCATAGCCTGGCATCGCCAGACGAATTGCAAACTGCAAATAGTCTTGAACCTCCCCGTTCATTTTCGATTTCCAAGGGGCGTCACCAACGGGCGCAGACCAAAATGCCTATGGACGCGCAATTGGATAGACTTACTACCAATCATTGCACCGAAACGGGGGACGCAGCACTGAGCGACAATTTTCTTTTTAAACAGACAACATGCTTGCAGCAGAGAAGAGCTGTGATTGTGTACCATCGACATATCTGTGAACCAGTGTTGCCGTTTAATACTGTCTCGATAGCGGAATCAACAGACCGTTCTACATCAGCGGCAGCCATCTTTGTTGTTGTTGAAAAGGCCTCTGCGGCGCTCCTCTGCACCGTCATCGTATTTATCCGGCCTAATATTAGATCAACGGTTGTGATTGGTCGGTCTATCTTGTACCAGGCAGAAATCTTTTTGTATTGGGAGGGGAACCAGAACTTATCTGCACAGCAAATGAAACATGAGTTTGCGAGATTCGTCTGGTTCCCAGGCTAGAATAACCAGCGAGCTTGTCCACGACCTTAATCTATCAAAGAGAAATGTGTGACGCTGCCCGGTCTTCATATCGTTGGCAATGATCGTCAAAGCCTTGTAGTGTGTTCCCGGCTTCACTCTGTGTACTCCCCTCTCTTCCGGCTCGCCTGGCAGGATTTCTGATCGCGGTGGCGGCATCCCGCACGGCAACAAAGACAAGGTGATGGACTACCACTTCAGCACGGCCGAGGAGAGCAACCAGGACCCCCGCATGAGCAACCTCTTCAACACCTTGACCAACAGTGGACCCCAGTCTGGCCCAATGCACGGGTAACGCGCCATGTGGAGGATGGAGGATGTTCCTTATGGATCACATAGAATCTATTAATAGTGTCTTGAAGTTCAAGTTCATTCATGTTGTCAGATGCACAGACCAACAGAGTCAGACTGGGCACTGACATTCTTAGTCACCGACAACTACCTATTAAGTGAATCATATTCTAGAAAGATTGAATAATGCTAGAAAGAAAAAAATATATATAGGATGGATAGATATCTTTTTATTTTATAAAGGAAAGCCAAACCCTAAAACAACTTATTTTAGTGATTTATAGTGATATGGATTGATCCTGGTCCAAATTGTGACTTAATTGCAAGTAAAAACAAATGGACTCATAACGCCCTCTATGGGCTAAACACATGCTATTGCATGAGTTTGTTGATTCTGGCAGTTTGGGGTTACCAGGTAATGTCAATCAAACATTCTGACATCACCCCACCCACTTGCTCCCATAGAACCCAAAGAGTCTTTTTTATTTATTTTTACAACCGTAACACGTACACACTGATCTATGTCTCGACCAGAGACAGAATTTCCCATTTAAAAAATAAAATAAAAAGCTACTTGCAATGAATGGATGCACACAATGTGTAGTAAAGGTGTCTCTGTGGCTACACACGCACTATATTGACCAGGTCTCTGATGGACCACCTCGTCTCCGCAGGTTTGGCTTCGGGCTGCCGACGTCCAGGGCCTACGCAGACTACCTGGGCGGCTCCCTCTCCATCCAGTCCATGCAGGGCATCGGGACTGACGTGTACCTGCGCCTGCGCCACATCGACGGCAAGGGAGAGAGCTTCCGCGTCTAACGAGCCGGGCCTTTTGTATAACGAAGACGACGAAGACCCCCCCCCCCCCCCCCCCCATGTGGAATTAGGATGGGCAGTATTTTCATTTTTTTTCCATCCCACGTGGGGTTTTCCCTTTTTTTGGGGGAGGGGGGGGCGTAGGCGTAGACAGTTTTTCAAGCTATGTTGGAAATGGAGTAGTGTTTGTTTTTGCTGTTCATTACCAGTCCAACACCTGCATATCCCCCTTGAAGGACATTTGGAGAAGATTGAAGCCACTAAAGAAGCTAGAGCATGTGCATTAGTGGTGATAAGTATTGCCATTCATAAAGCGCCATGGACAGAGCGATGATATCAGCCCTAGAAATGCTTTGGGGGGGGGGGGGGGGGGGGGGGAAGAATTCCTTGGGATGGACTTATTTTCATGAGGTTTTGAATGCAGCTGGCGGGAAATAATCTTGCTTTTTACACTCAAGTAGACTGATGATGATGATTGTTATTAATATAATTACTTTGTTTTGGGCACAAATACAGATGCAGCACATGTGCTCAGTGTTTAAATTCAGTGATGAATTCTAACATTTCTTTGCAGTCACACGTTTTTTCTGTTCGTTATTTCTCTTTAAGTGTGTTTGCGCTAAAGACTTTTCCCAACCGCAATTGAGACAATATTTTTCTACTGTTTAGTAGAACGGGATGGGGGGATTTTCCATTGGGATGACTGAAGACCAGTTTGAAGACAAAAGTAGACTTCAGCAACCTTACTCAAACCCACCCACCTCAAATCATTAAAACAAATTACACCACACCAGATGAAACGGCAGAAGTAACTGCTGAATTATCGATATCAAACTGTTCCAGGATGAAGGAGTATTTTGTTGAATTAGTGGTAGTCGTAATAGTAGTGTTATTGGCAAGGTCTCACGTGAGCATAGAGATCAGTTGCCTTACTGTGTGATACTGGTCCTACCAATTGATTTCAGCATAACTTTGTATTTCTGTTGCCTTTTGTTCTACATTGACCGGTTCAAGTGCTTTTCAACAATCAAGCTATTTGTTTTGTTTTTAACTTCCAGAGAATAATATAGTCACTCAAAGGTATGGCTTATTTATAGAGCTACTTGGAGATTAACAACTATATTTCAAATAAAGAAATTTGTTGTGGTTTGCACTCCCATCCAAGTAAGATCTGCACTGTATTGTATTCTGGGAGGGGACCGAATACGTCTTGGATGAACCTCCATCCTACCAAAATATAAGAAAAAATACAAAGAAAACATGATTTGGCTCGAGGACACCTGTTAGTAAAGGCAATTTGCCTTACTGATCCTCTATTGGGCATGTTGGGGGACCATGAACTCCAGGGAAACTCAATTGGAACATGGCATGATTGGCATTTGAAACCATTTCTGCTCACAATATATGTCCGTGCTTTTCACCAATCTAATGTGACAAGAGTCCCCACAGACAGTTTAAGTGAGTCGAATATAACTGAATGATGGGGAAATGCATGAATTATCAGACACGCCTTGAAAACAAGGTTATTTAGTGGAAATTGTTTTCCTTGTAACTCTGAAATGATGGGACTAACAAATTGTACAGCATATTAAATGTACACTTTTAAAAGTGAGCAGCAAGTGACTCAAGGTTTTGTTGTGTGCTGACTGTCTGCCCTCTGCTGGCCTGTAGAAAGAACTGCAGACAACAAAAAACAACTAGAAGCTGTTTATCACAAAATTGCCAGATAACCAGGGACGGCTAGGTCCTTTTAATATACTCGCAACTCTCTCTTCCATTTTATAAATAAACATAGTAGGTATCAACCTACTACTCAAGTAGGTTGATTAGGCCTAATCAAGGCCAAATGTTACTGATCAACTGCCATGGACTGTTTTCTGTGTTTCATAATTATACATTTCACTCAAACAGCCCATTTAAAGTTAATGGACTTATTTGCCATTATTAAACTACATTGAACACCAATTCATGTTTTCCCTTTCTTTAATGTCTTAGTTGCTGTAATGTTGGAGGCTCTTAACTATGACACGCACAGAATTAGTCCAGGCCTTTACTCTGCAGTCCACTTGCTAGTAGGAGAAAACCTGCTGATGTGATTACATCGGATAGTGAAGAGCAGCAGGACTGCTGACACGCCACTCTATATGTGGCTCAGCTATGGACACTTTCTCACATGTTAGGAACTCTGTGGCTAACCAGGGCAACTCCTTCCAGTGAGTGAAAGAGAAGCAACAAGAACACGCTGAAGGATGCAGACCTGTGACTTTTATTAAGACGTCCAAAATAATTCTTAAGCTCTATGTTGCAGGATGTTTGTGTCAAAACAGGATTGACCTGTACAGAAACAAAAAAACGGCATACAAATGATGGCAACGTGAGACACAATGTGCATACACAAATACACACTTTGCAGGCACTGCCAGTTAGGTCAAGGCAACCGTTTTAGTCAAGAGATCTCAGGTGGTATGGGACATCAATTTTGACCCAAGCGCAAGTATACACTGTCTTGGTCCAGAAACCTGCCAGTGCTTAATCACACAGTAAACATATTCTGAGTTTGAACAGTTACGTTTTAGGTTACACATGAAAATAAGCATATTGGAAGTACAAAACACAAAATTTGTTTTTGGCATTGATAAGCATCACAATGTTTTTTCTTCGGAAATTTGACCGACATAACATTGTTATCGTAAGAGCTCAAACTAGACACACGCTTGTTTCAGTCCCATGGCAAAAATTGTAACGACTTGTTTCAAAGTTCATTCATAATCCCATACTGTCCCAGGATCAGTTTGCCTACTTTCACTACAGACTGATCCTGGTAAGCCCAAAATAGCTGTTAAAAAGCTTTGTCTTAAAAAATCTGTACATTCGTCTGGGCTAAGCCACAATGGTTTGGGGGGGGGGGGGGGGGGGGGGATTGGGAGCCAAGCGATGGATACATTTTTTTTTGTTCTTAGGAGAGCACTTAGAACTTAGACTACCCTAGTGAGACATTAACCTTTACATGACCGCAGACTTACAAACATGGTCTGGCCTGTTTGGTCTTCAAAGTTGTAAGTTGTTCTTTAAAGCCAAAGAAGGACCCCTTAAAAGTTGTTCCACTCTAGAGGTAGCCAAAAACATTGAATTCTAAAGCAAATGCCAGAGCATTCGATTTTGTAACGTGCTGCTATGTAAATCAACGCACAAGTAAATCAAAAGAACGAGTCAAGTCAACTCATGAAACAAACTAGAGCACACAGTCCATTCCACAAATCAATGACTCATCTTGACCTTAATAAACAAGAGTCTGAAAGTGATGGCTTTTTTCCACTGTAAGCAATATCTCTCAAACAATCCAAGCGCTGATAGCGACTAGAACCAAATGTTATCTAGAAGAAAAGTAACAGATCGGTAACACGAGGGACGCTTTTATTTCCTTCTTCTCGACCGCCAGGCGTGGCTGTCACAAGCGTGGAGGCGTGGCCGTCACAAGCGTGGAGGCGTGGCCGTCACAAGCGGTCACACGACCTGCAGGCTCCTCTCGTGGCCGTCCAGCTGCACCTTGATCTTGTGCAGCTCCTCGATCTCCTGGTGGTGGCGCTCCGTCTTGTGGCGCACCAGCGAGCGGTAGAAGTGCACCGCAAACACCATGAAGATCACGCCCACGGGCACCATGATGATGGTGGATGCCAGGGCTGCGTGCCAGCCGCTGGCGTCGTCCACCCTGCCGTTGGTCGTGGGGGTGGCGGTGGCTCCAGGCCCCCCGCCGCCAGCGTCGGGGACCCGGCTGCAGTTGGCGGCGGCCAGGGCCAGTTCGGCCGCCGTCTTGGCCAGCGCCTCCTGGCTGGGTCTGCTGGCGTCCACCGGCAGGAACTTCATCCAGCACAGGAGCACCACCTCGGCCAGGAAGAGCAGGATGCCCAGCGCCGTGGAGAAGCCCCAGGCCAGCTCGATGTAGACGTGCATGCGCACGTGCGGAGACTCGCTGACCGAGTTGAGGTTGTGGATGTTGCTGACCGCCTCCACGTTGGGCAGGATGCAGGTGCTGATGAGCAGTGCAAACAGGTGCACCGCCACCAGCACGGTGGTGCACACGCTGAAGGCCACGAGGAGCGCGCGGGGGTAGTTGTACTCCATGTCCAGCTCCACCTCCACCATGGCCACCTGCAGCGACACCAGGTCAAGCAGAGAGCGTGTGTGTGTGTGTGTGGGAGACTTCTTTTTAAATGGACAAGATACCTTAAGGGAGGCTTCTCTAAAAAGACCGAACTAAGAGTTGGAGGTAGAATCCTGCCAGAATAACACTTATATTTAGTAGCCTGGTAAGAGATGGGGGGAGTTATGGGACATTCTTTCTAAGCACATATATACATAAATGTATATAAATGTAAAAATAGCAGAGTTTGAGCAATCTTTTAAAAATGGTGATCATCTGCTAGAAGAAGGCTAGGAAGTTATTCTTCAGCCCCATCCTTCCCGTCTGTCTTGCACAAAAGAAAGAAAAGAACGAAAGAAGACTGCATACAAGTTAGCGGACTGCCTCATTGGGCCCTGCACGGGACTTACCATGGCGAAGCCCGACAGGAGCGCGGAGGTCCGGCTGGAGGCCTTGAGCTTCGCCCGGCTCAGGTAGAGCTTCCTCCAGGACAGGGCCTGTACCGAGTGGTGGTTGGAGCTCACCAGCTCCAGGTAGCTGCGCCGCACCCAGTCTCGGTAGTCCATGCCCCCACCGTCCGCAGGCAGGTGCTCCGAGGCCGCCGGCGTGGGCGATCCCATCGGCACTTCCAGCTCGCTCATGGCCGCCACTGGGGGCGGATAGGAAGAGGGGGCATGAGTCACAAGAGCCGCTCAGACTACGGATGGTGGATGATGTCTGTCTGACAGATTTGAGGATGGGATAATCAATTTAGCTTGCTTTACAATAGTGCCATGAAATTCCAATCCTGTATCAATGGTAAATAAATGGGAGAAATGCCCATTGTGCTAGCATTATAAAATCCCTTCAAAGTAAAAGTGAAATACAGTGTTCCCTTATAACAAAAGATTCCTTAGCTTAAGAGGCCAGTTTCAGAATGAATACAAAATATGATTTACTCCCATATAGTTAACACAATATCTATTTTTCCTATATCTGTATTTATAAAAGCGCAATATTCTTCACTGATCTAACCTTTTCATTTCCCATTCCAAGTGCTTTATTCTGGATTTTAAATGTTCACCCAAATCCACCCAAACACTTAACAAGAAAGATTGCATCATACAAATACCCATAGCTTATAAATCAGTTGTCTCACAAATCAGACTTTAGATTACTAATCTAACGTCTGATCTGGGTGAAAGGGGCGTTTAATTTTCTTTCGCTTCATATTTATTTCCACTAATCATGTTGCTGGAGGCACAGAGGTAAAGTTAGTTTACCTCTGTACTAATTTGATATTCAAATTTTGGCACATTCATGTATGGGCTCATTAGGGAACTGGGAGAAAGTATTTAATTATCAAGAGAAATTTAAGTTATTATAAATTATAAATGTTTAAAGAAATTAAAATACCTTTGTGATATCATAAACAAAATACATAAATAAAACATGTATATTATTGGAACAATATCTGTTCTACTTCCACAAAAACCTTTGGTTTGTCCATCAAGCTAATCACAATTTAATAGAAACCAAAATAAATCACTAAATATGAGCATGAACAAAACAAGCTTACTTTGGACTTTTTTTACTTTTTAAATTACTTTTGAAATAGTCAACAGAGTCCCACCAAACCTAAGCAAAAGTATTCTAATACTAACTGGCCTCCTTCCACAGTCTTTGATTTGGTCATAAATGTAATAGAATGATCTCTGAATCTCTGTGGTCAACTCTGCGCCTTTTGTTTCCGTTTCCAGCCTCGGTGACTTCCTGTGCCATCTCAAACTTGTTCAATCCATGTAATCTCATTACAAACCTAGATATTTCAAAGACAGAGACCTAAGTTATAGGCTTACCATAAAGAATTAACACATCATCTTTAACCTTATGCTAAGGAAAGACCACATGTTTTAGCAATTGATAATTAAAACCCCACAGCATGGACCATCTCACCACATTCCCTATGGCTTCCTGTACCTATTTGAATACATACTCTACAATCCTCCCTCGCCTCCAAAGTGCTCCGATGTCTGCTTACAATGCAGTTCTCCTCTCAACAGAGGAAATACATCATGAACCATTAAATTGAATAAAATTTGACTAATGACACAACCCTGTTGGATCCCATTAGCCACTTCATACAATGTGAATACCTTTACCTTGAATATTTAATCAATTTTTTTTGCACATTCGGCCTGTCACCCCTAATTTATCCAATCAGAACAATAATCCATCCTGTTTCAGGGTATCGTATGCCTTCCCTACATCAAAATAAACGGCTACAAAAACGTCCTTTTCAGAAAGAAGTTTCGAGATTAAGACTTCAGCAATCTCCGGCAAAGGGTTGAAACGTCCTGTACAAACTGAATACCTAATGGCTCGTAATCATGGGCAACAACTAGTATTTCAGTGATGTGCAACGGAATTTGGTTGAAACGCTGTATGTGTAAGCGGATAAACATTTTGGGGTCTCAAACATTTTTTAAACAAATAATGGGGTCACAAATGTTCAGACCATTGCCCTAGGGGATTTGAGTTACTCCTTTCCATATAATCCTGTCTGAAACACTACAATGGACTATTCGAAGAAAAAAAAAAAGAGATCTGAATAACATACTGTAATAATTGCATTTAAGATACCTGTGTGTGTGTGTGTGTGTGTGTGTGTGTGTGTGTGTGTGTGTGTGTGTGTGTGTGTGTGTGTGTGTGTGTGTGTGTGTGTGTGTGTGTGTGTGTGTGTGTGTGTGTGTGTGTGTGTGTGTGTGTGTGTGTGTGTGTGTCGCACGGCTGCCCGTATGCACCAGAATAATGTATAAACAAACCCAGGGCTTGCACATCACAATGCACTTTGGCTGGTGATACTCCGCCATATTCAGAGGACTCAGGAGAGTTGTAGAACTGTCAAATCCTTAAACAACGTAAATATACCATAACCGAGGATAATGAAAACGGTGTTTTGCTACGTCTCGCACGAGAAACGCCGTGGCAGTTTGAAACAACAATGTCTCTGCATAATGTCAAATCATTTAATGGTTGATTGAAATTACCAAAAGAAAATCAGGCGGTCATTGTGATGTATTTTAGACTGGGCGTATTTTACGGGAGGTTATGCATACTAGCCTATAGCACGATTACATTTAAAGCTAAGACACTTTAATATGACGTCATATTACAGTAGTTCTTAACGCTTTTAGCTAGATTACAGCTTGTTAAAAACAAGTAGAGAGTGACACGGCCGTATCTGTTCCGCTAGACTGTACGGGGGACAACGCTTCCTGGTCCATCAGCAAATGGGCTTTTTTGCTGCTAAAGAAATACAAGACAGAAGAAAACGAACGTCAATATACCAATAGCTTGTATTCGACGTGTTATGAAGTCACAAACGATGTCAGCAACGATTCCGTTGGACAACAGATTACTCACCCGTTGGGGATGTCTGGGGCGGTGACTTGTGGAAGTTGTAACAAAAATATTCGCCCAACTTTATTGTCAAAGAATTGACTGTCAGGTTGACATCCATGCACTCAATCACCAAATGAAAGCCAGTGTCCATAGAGCCAGTGTCTACCGTGTCAACTAGCACCGATGCACTCACCGACGTGTCCCTGCGGAGCATCCAAGCTGGCCGCTGACGGCTTCTCACTCAACTAGCGGGTTTTAGCTAACAACAAAAGGACGATACATTTCCTAACAAGACGGATGATAGAAACTATCTAAAACATTTTGTTGAGAATATGGCGGGCAAATCCAATAAGTCTGTCTTATACATTAGTCGGGGGAAAAAAAGAAGCTATAGGCTATAAACCAGAAGTGCAACTTCGACTTTGCTAATTAAGAGACAGTGACTGGTGCGCCTCGTACCAAACAGCTTCATTCAGATTCAGTTAGCTCCATACAGATTTAGATAAAAGAAACCAGTATTCATCTTACCGGACTGCCACGTGCTTTAGGGAAAGTGTACATCAATTATTAGGAGGGGTGAGGCTGCAAGGTGTCTACTACGCGGGTTAGCCAATATTTATCTTCTTCTTCTTCTGTTTTAGTGGCGGTTTAAAGACCAGCTTTATGCAACATGGCCGCTCCCAACTGGACTGGAGTGTGGATCAGTGTTCTGGCTTTAAGTCAACTAAAGAAATAAACAAAGTCGAAAGAAATTAACTAGATCAAATGTGTTATGTTGAGCCCCGACTTCTGCCGTAAGCGTACCCTGCAGCCCTTATCGTGAAGCAAGAACTCATATGCCAGATTTTGAAACACCCGCCCTAAAGTGCCATTCATTTCACTACAACGACAGCTTAGTTTGCGGCATGGGCGTCGGATTGATGCAGAAGTACAGGTGCCAAAAAATAGATGCTGGCAGCTCCACATCCCCTCAGCCCTTGGCATTACGTAACAGCATACGTCGCACGGAGGCCACTTGAAGAGCAAAGGTAAAGTGGGCGGGGATGTAAATGAAGAGCACCTGCCCTTGCACACTTTCAGCCCAAATTATCATTTTTTACAAATCATCAGAAGTACCTGCAAACCCATACATGGAGCTATACACGTGTTACTGTGACAAATCAGTTGAATATATGCAAATGTTTGAGTACTAACACTTGTATATAGACGACATGTTGGCGTTTCAATAAGTATTGATTGAAAAATGTACTGTCATTACCTTGCTCAGTGTATTAATCGTCTCCTTCGGTGGTAAGCAACCGGAGTTCTAACTGGATAAATTTTCTTGCACCAAACGCATAACTGCAATGCATTGTGGGTCACCTCTGGCGTGACCACAGTTGTTGACTCGTTGGTGGTCGTTCTCGCCAAGTTCACTTTGTTTTTTTCTTACCCTTCCTCTGGCTCATGATGACACTTTAATGAAGTTTAATCAAACAAATACTAATAATGCTATTTATCATGATCAAGTAATGCTATACAGTATACTATACGAATATGCAATAAATGAAAGCTACTACTGTAAATTTAACAGGCAGTGCAACATTAATGATTTACAATTTACACAGACTTCATGTGGGCGTTCGGACAAATATAACCTAATAAAGCCACTATGGCGTTGTTCCACAATACTACACTGGCCCGGCTCGGTACGGCGCGGCAGCCCAGCGCCGCTGGGATTTGCATTTCCATCACAACCGGGCTTCCCGCTTGAAGGCGCGTCTTTAACTGATGACGCACTTGTCTCGAGTCAATGACACAACACTTACACTTTTATTGCCTATTTGGTTTTATATTACAGCCTAATAAAAACGGATTGATTCGTTTAAGATGCACTTAATATATTTTGGTTGTTTCAGACAGACGGCGACACACAATGATACCCGCGATGATGAATTCAGTTTGACGTTCATTATTCCCCCTTTTTTGCTTCCTAATCTCAATAGCTCATTGAGAGCCGGTTTATTTCATGTTAGTAGTATTGTTAGTATAGTATTAGATATTTCCCCGAGTGCCACACGATGTCCTTGATATTAGGAAAAAACCGGGATGAATATCGATATCAGTGATCCAATGTGTGAAATATTGTCCAATGTCCAGTCTTTACACTAAGACTAATCTGATCCAAATCTGTCCTATTTCAACGAGCTATTTCGTTTGGCAAGATAATATCGTCCAACTAACATCAACACGGTGCACTTCCTTGCCCTTTTTAATTAGGCTTATAAAGTTATAAAAAAAAACCCACAAAAACACAACATAATGTTGGAAGAATGAAACGACTCATTCAGATTCCACAAACACTCTTTTCTTCCGCCCTTGAGGTCTGGCTATACATTTTCTTTCAGAAAATTCTATAGAGAAAGCGGATGTGGCCTTAAACAACCACATAGTGTTTATGACAGCGACTGGCTACTCCACTTCAAACCATGCAGTGATTGAGCAAAGAACATTCACTGTACAATTTCTCCAGGAAATTGTTATATTTGATAGTTTTACGATTAAGTTTGGAGAGGGGTTTCTCACCTACTCTCTCTCCACCTTCTCTCATTCGGTCTGCCTGTCTCTCTGGTTGTCTATCACCCCTCTGGGGTAAGTCACTCTTCCTCACTCCTGCTATCTTCATCTCTCTCTCCCAAGTGTCTCTTATTCCGTCTTTATATCTCTCCCTCAATGTCTCCCTCTCCTCTGGTTTCTTTATATCTCTCCTGGTCACAGACATCGTTCAATACATGTCACACACAACATTCAATACAGACTTCATTCAGTCAAAAACCTGAAGTAGATGCATAACTTGGCTGTAGTTGAATGCATAACATCAGTTGATTAATCCACAACAATAGACTAATCAGCTTTTCAAAGCTCCTCCTTAAAAGCTTTTTTGCTAGGTACTCCACTCTTGCTGGGCCAAAACGACACTTCCCTGAGCAAGCATGCAACCTTTTAGTGTCTCAGACTAAGTGAAAGGTTTCTTGTGTTTGGCCAGAATCCATGCAACACGCAGTGCCGCTACGGTACCCATCTTCTGCGCCATACAAAAATGACCAATGCTAGCTTGGCTCAGTTGGAAAGATTTCAACAATGCCAAATATCTTTTTTTTCCCATTCCGACGATTCCTCTGGAAAACGTGCCATGCATTGAATTACATTGCCGCTTCACATTGTAATCTTTCTGTAAAGATCAAGGTCAAGGTTAGTTTTATTGTCTCCCATGGGTGAGTTATTTTTGTGGAGCAATGGCTTACCAACAACATAACAACAGGACATCACATCAACTTACTTGTAGATCCCCATACAGGCAATGCATAAATAAGACAACTAATATAAATATACTACCTCCACTAATACACACACAGCATCCCTCATGCATCTTACCACAGAAAACAGCAAGGGGGGGGGGGGGGGGCTAGTGAGACGTTCCAGATATTCAAGTTTGAGATTCGCAATGAATATCCCTCCAATACCCATACTACCTAGTATGCCAGAAAAAGATTTAGTATGTCCCAATACAAAGTATGGAAAATGCAGTATGCCAAAAAGACCAGGATGTTGTACTACATCCGGTTGCATTTCGCAGTATGCAAGCCAGTATGCTTTTTTTGGCTTTTCTGCCCCACAATCCTCTGCGCAGCAGAAGATATGTCACGTCGACGGAAAGTCCATGGGTGGCACTACAGGTGTGCTAATCAGTGAAATCACCTGTAGTATGTCCCAATTGTATGCAAACTGTGTGCAACAGTACGTACTACAAGTAAAAAGAAAAAGTATGCGATTTGGAAAGCAGCCTCAGTCTGGCCTTTGCTTGGCAGCAATATATTTACACGTATAGGCGGGGCCGTCGTTAAAAAAAACTCCAGCTAATCTGGGTCACGCTGTTTTGTTGGAACTGGTAAAGCAACGACATATTCTCCTCTGATTAAAGACTTCTGTGGACTTGTCTATTCATCTTTCAACATCGTTATGCAGTCTATCTCGGAGCAATCCGTTTTGATTGCTCCGTAAACTTCTACACTTTCCTCAGGTGCCGCCATTGTTTTGAAATTCTGCGAACTGCGGCGCTCCTGAATTTAAACTACCGCCCCCTAGTGCTGATTGGTCAGATCGTTTTTTTCAGATAACTTTTCCAAAGTTTTGGAAAAGGATTTAAACCGGCTCAAGACCAGACCTTCAGAGAGAAACTGTTTATTAGCTGACTTTGAGATGTATATTATTATACTTTTTTTTAAACATTTTATCAACAAGGTATTTGGTGTGGTGGATACATCCCTCTAATATGTTATGGTTATTTATTCTATTTATTGTTTTTAGATCCTTTACTTTAAAATCGGCCGTGAAATAGGCCGGCTTTATAAGCATTGCTTGCCCTAGACTCAGGATTTGTTCACCCCTACCTAAACACAGGAGTTGATCTAAATTCGATTCATGTTGGATATCGATTAATTTGGATCCACGTGCTAGTTCATCCGGTCAATTAAAAAGAGTAGAATAGACCAACACTAGTCTTTTTCCATCAACGCTTTCTCAAATAAACATTCCTTATTAGACATTTTTATATTCATCTTGTCCATTGTCTTACCGATGGGCACACTAAATCTAAATTAGCCCGTTTGGGGTGAAAGTGAGTAAAGTAATGCTACGGCTCAAGGCGCTATCTTGTCGGGAACTATATTGCCATAATAGACGTTTGCATCTCACAATTCAACACGGCGGAGACGTTGCACACTGCCGCGTTCAAGTCAAACGAAAAAACTGGGAGGGGAAAATCCCTTTGCTTCTGACAGTCGAATTGTCCTCATGTTGCTGTACTTCCGCGTTTTGTAGCGCTTAATAGGAGGGAAGTTGGGGGGGAAGAGAGAAATAACCCTTTCAAATGTCAAACATGCACACTTAGGCTGGCTTGTTTGGGTTAATCATATATGTATGATTGGCAGCTGTTTGCATTAAATGATTAGACTTTCGATATTGAGAATAATTATTTATATTAGTAATTGCCATGCATACGCAGCTATTATGTATCTTGACAATAGTATCTAAGACGTCGCTTACACAATTCTGGAATTACTATTTATTATACTTTTTCTCTCCGACTGTATTCGAACGCGTCCTCTGTTAAGACCTTGGAATTCCGTTCTCCATCTTCCTACAGTGCTCATTTGAGGCAAAATTGAACTTCCTAGATTTCACGGCCTAGGTGTTTCAGGATCATCTACTTTGGAAATCAAGCCTTTGCATCGCACATAAGGAGGTATCTTTCATGTTTCATAAATTCGTGTTGTTTTGTTTGGATTAAGCTACTGTCAAGAAATCTAACGTTAGCTTGATATAAAGCATTTTAGGATATGGCTGCCGATAATCGATAGATGTACCTCTAACATGATTGGCGTTTTTATTATAATTGATCGTTTTCATTCTTACACTAAACGACCATGAAGCCAATACTTAGTGCGTTTCATCTGACTGTTTTGAATGATGTATTAGTCGTATTAGCATTTCCTTAGCATGCCTTAACCACTGCATGCTAATGTCTGCTAATGTAAGCGAAGTAAAAGTGTATGATATCAAGCAGTCTGTAGGGTTAAAGATATACATTGTGTGAACTCTTAGCTGTTGTTCTGTCACCTTGTGTTTATCTTGCACCGTGTGTACATGAATGGAACTGTCTGTTAAAAGGAACGAATTGATAGTACAAACTGGACTAGCAGAACGGCGGCCAAGTCATTTACGACGCAGTCAAGGTAGCGTTCCAACTGTTATGGAGTGCGCAGCTGTCACCGGTATTACAGTAATAGCGATGGGACTTCATTAAATACAATTCCTGAACTAAAAATCAGCAGGCATTGGTTACACATCGCAATTGCGTAATATATTGAAAGTAAAATGACACTTTGCACATTGCATTTGACATTACATCACATCTGTATGTAAATATTGTGGTGAGCTAAGTTATGAACAGTTGGCAAGAAAGAGGTAACTCGTTGCAACGTTTATCTAGCATAGCCATAACTGACTTAATCAACGCAAAGATCACTTGGAAGGTATTCAAACAGAGAGACACTCGGACAAAAAGTATAAAATATGTGCAAATTAATGGACAGATATAAAGAATGACGTAAAACAACAGAATAACCACTTAACATCACTAACACTTTCAACTGTTTCTAAACTGGAACTGGAATACTGGAACACAAAGCATGCTGGTACAAAGGGGGCGGGGTAAGCATGTCAGTCCTTTGCAACTTAAATGCTGACATCAAAGTCCTTAAAGCGACAGGGAAGCTGCCCACGCCGACCCCCCCCCCCCCCCCCCCCCCCCCCCCCCCCCCGAATCTGTTTGGTCACAGATCCATGTCCCCCATTGACCACAACACAAGTCTGGCTGGACAGGTTACCGGTCGTTGGCAGTGCTGAGCCGGGTGAGCTGGATTGGTCCGTGGGTTTTTGTCGTGAGCCTGGGGACACTAGGGCACCAAATGGCCCCGGTGCAATGCCACTACCCGTCCCCTGACACGCAGCTTCACCCGGCACACAACATCAGACAGCTGCTCCAACACCTCCCAGGGTCCCATGGTCCCACCCAATGTCTGGTCAATTTGATGGGCGAGACACCCTTCTTCTGAGTAGGACAGTACTCGCCCTCTCCGGGGGAGGAGGAGCGGCCCCAGAAATGGATGTCATACGCCCGCTTTGCACCGGCATCTTCCTGGAGCTGCCTGAGCGCAGCGCTGCTGTGCACCCAGTGCTTTGCTGCACTGCCGACCAGATGCACCCACAGGACCAGCAGGTAGATGCCCTGGTTATCTACCCGCTGTTGTGGTGAGGTGGCGATGGATTTGAAAAGGTCTTGTCACTCTGAGGATTGACGGGGTGTCGTCCTGGTTTTCCTCACCCCCAACCTCTAGCGAGAACCTCAGCGAACAATTACGTTCCAAAATTCCACACTGATCGCTGAGGAGCTCCTTGGGAGGCGGTGGCAAACTGCGGCATCTCGGCGGTGAATGGTGGCAGAGTGTCGCTGGCAGTTGAATGGCGGCAGCTTCCTCAGCCGGCTGGCCCCCAAGACTTCAGCGGGGAGGGGACTCCTCCCGTTACCGAACATCAGGTTCAAAAGCAGGGTACCACTTGCGGTAAATGCTCCTTACTGGCGGCGACGGAGTAGCCGGTCTTCTCCCCGCTTTGCCCGATGACGCTTCAGTTTGATCCCCCGCCAATGAAGCCCTCGATCTCGCAAAGCTCCTTCCTGCTCGCACCGTCTCATCTCATCGAAATCCTCTACATTTATTTTTAAATGTGGCAACTTTTCCTGTATCCCTTGTTGAAAACAACTTAAAGCATTTACAATTGTTAGGTGCAATTCTTTCTTTCTTCACAATTTAACATGTTATTGACGTTAATATATATTTTCTATTAATTTAATTATTATTAATATTATTTATTATTATTATTATATATATATTTGTTCTGTTTTACTTTCACCTTTCCTTTTGGGTGTATATTTGTAGGAACGAAGGGAGGGGGTATTCTTGTGTGATTGTATTCCTTATAAAACTGAAAATCTATTACAATAAGGAAAAGGTTTTCTAGTCTGTGGCACGCTACGGCAATGATGGAGCCATTCCTTCCGCATTTGAATTTTCGGTCAACACCACTAGACCAAGGGCTGCAGATTGCCCCATTCGTTCCCCGCTGAAGATCGCTTTATTACGGAATGTGAATTTTCTAACTTGAAAGGTTTGAAGAGGGAGCTATGCGATGGATCAATCAAAAGTTCTTTACTTAGACATTATTTAACGAGAGAACCACTGCTTCACGAGGAGACGTGTTTCATGTTCATCTAAATATATTCAAAGCAAAACCTGATTGGCGACGTCAAGCTTTCATGTTTTTAATAGGTTCAGATCTCTCAGTTCAAAACCATTGAGATTACTTTGAAATCAGCGACTTTTTATTTTGTGCCTTTGTCATTGATACTTGTCCTATTCCACACCTATTCTGGTGTCCTAGCTTTTTATCAACATTCATAGTCCTATAATCGAATATACATGTGGCAATCTGTCCAAAAATATTATCATGGTCTCTGCTTGATGCTAAACAGTAAATGAGCATGATCCATCATGGCATATTTAGTTATAAGTCTCACAAACTAACATTGTGAGAACTTCCTTTTAAAGGTCTGTTTGAACAGGACAGCAACTGTGACTAGAGTTGTTCTTTCTAATCCAGTCCAATACTGTGTTATCTTTGTGGATGCCTGTGTGTCTTTCTCCTTTCTTCCAGCTTACTCTGTGTTTGTCATTCATAGACTTGAAAGACCACAGTCATGACAGACTCCAAATATTTCACCACCAACAAAAAAGGTAAATAATCAACTTGATTTCTATCTCACTGGAATTATTTTAAATAGGCCTGTACTGTATTATTTGTATTCTATGTTGAAATATGATGGTGTGTCCTTTTTAAGATAAGCTCATCACACACCCACTATAATTATTTTGTTGTTGCTTTTGTTGCACTTCTGGGAGACACCTTTTTCCATTTAGGGGCAAGGTTCTGTTCAGGCTTTGGCTCTCTCCACTCGTTACAATCAGATTGGGGGTGGGGGGGTGTAGTCAGAATGTTTGATTCAAGTTACCTGGTCACCCAAAACGGTCACCAACAGTTATGCATCAACCCATAGAGGGCGATTTGAGTTGCCCTTCTGGGTCCTTTTCAATGTTAAAGGAAAAGGTTTGGTTTTCCTTTAACATTGGATGTGGCTTGCTTGATAGGTGAGATCTTCGAGCTGAAGGCGGAGTTGAACAATGAGAAGAAGGAGAAGAGAAAGGAGGCAGTCAAGAAGGTCATTGCTGCCATGACGGTGGGGAAGGATGTCAGGTACAAAAAAACACATTTTAAAAACTCTGGATTAACATTTTATTTTTCGATAATATTAAGGAATTACAATTTTTGAGATTTTAATCCATCATAAAACATGTTACTGAAAAATACAGTGAATTCTTACATGATACACATTTGTGTTTTTGTTGTTCTTGCCATGTTTATTTCAAATGGGTTTCTATAATGTTTTCTCCCATCAGTTCCTTGTTTCCAGATGTGGTGAACTGTATGCAGACTGATAACCTGGAGCTGAAGAAGCTGGTTTATCTTTACCTGATGAACTACGCCAAGAGCCAGCCAGACATGGCCATCATGGCTGTCAACAGCTTCGTAAAGGCAAGCCCCCTCACGAAGTCATCCGTCAGTCAAAGTCTGATGGATCGGCTCTTTGTCTAAACTAAGGTCTTGGAAACTGAAAGATCGGCGATATTGCAGATTAGAAATTGTAACCAAGCCATTGCAATGCCCCTCCCCCGTGCACCTCCTAGGACTGCGAGGACCCTAACCCTCTGATCCGCGCACTTGCCGTGCGCACCATGGGATGCATCCGAGTAGACAAGATCACGGAGTACCTGTGCGAGCCCCTGAGGAAGTGTCTGAAGGACGAAGACCCGTACGTGAGGAAGACCGCAGCGGTGTGTGTGGCCAAGCTCCATGACATCAACGCCCAGATGGTCGAGGACCAGGGCTTCCTGGACTCCCTGAGGGACCTCATTGCTGACTCCAACCCCATGGTGCGGGCTCATACTTAACAATATCCCTTTATTACATAGTTAAACGTATCGTTGACTGTCCAGTAATAGTACACTCATTATGGAATCTTAGTGGAAGCAAATTAATGGCGCCGTCCTGCACTATAGATGGCGCTATAGTGTAGTTGCCTATAGTCAGTTTGCATGAACTATGTTCTGTTCTGTTTGGCCAAAACAATGACGGACCTGTACAACCCAAACCCCGTTAAACCGCACAAAAGATAGAATTGCACTAAAGAAGTCACATCATCATATGATGACAGCAGCTTGTTACTGTTGAAGAGCTAGTGGGATACACTTCTAAACAGCGATTTTAATGTTAGCCAAGTATATCAACTATCCGTTCAAGACGCAGCTGGTTGTCTACGTGAATGCGTGGTTAAAAAGTAAGTATATCTCCGGCCTTAAGCGAGAGATAGAGAAGTGCGTCATTTTAACCAGCTGGTGATCGGTACTTATTGATGTTTGTCACACCTTCTCGATGATATAATGGTATGATGAATACGCTAAACAAAGTACCTAAATGATTAAGAAGAAAATTTCCTTTTGTTTAAATGTATATATTCTGCAATATTATGAGGATGAACAATTGCGTCGGTACACAATTGCATCAGCCACCAAAGGCTCTTTGATTTAAATCTAAAAAGTGGAATCAGTGCATTAACTGCTGGATATCTAAAGACTATTCCTGCAGCTTTACTTCAGCTTCATTGCGTCCTAGTAGCATTGGTGCAAGCATGCGATCAGTTCATCAATATCGACAATATTCCTATTCAACCCATAGGTTGTGGCCAATGCAGTTGCGGCTCTGTCGGAGATCAGCGAGTCACACCCCAACAGCAACCTGCTGGACCTGAACCCCCAGAACATCAACAAGCTGCTGACGGCCCTCAACGAGTGCACGGAGTGGGGCCAAATCTTCATCCTGGACTGCCTGTCCAACTACAACCCTAAGGATGAACGAGAGGCCCAAAGGTAGATCAAACAGCCTTGTTGCAAAAGAGCTCCGGGTGTCATTTATAAATGTTGATACCAGGAGCTATGACGCATAGATCCTTTCTATGTCTAGTCAGAAATGAGATGTTTGTCTTCTTTGTAGTGTCCTCTCTCTAGAGGTGGACCGAGGTAGAGATCTTTCCCAGATAGGATCACAGAAGCTCGCTTGTGCTAAATGTGCTCAGACACGGCTGAGCTGAGTGGCACTGAGACTCCCATTTGAATAATGAAACACGTCGACCAATCATGGGAGTGGCTGTACACGGGCTCTTCTCCATTACCCACACACACACACAAAGACACGCAAAGAATAGCATACACACACACATAACCCAGATAAATTAAAACAAAAGCATTATGTTACAAATAAAGAATGGGTGATGGAGGATGTTTATAGACTGTCTGTTAGAAGAGAAGACCTACAAGAAGACATGCAGACTTGATCATCAATAAAAAAATGTATTCCACCTCCAGTGTTATTGCTGTTGCCGTTGTAACTAACAATCCTCCATGATCTCAAATGATCTTCTTCTTTTCTCCTCCTCCCCAAGCATCTGTGAGCGCGTCACGCCCCGGCTGTCCCACGCCAACTCTGCGGTGGTGCTGTCCGCCGTCAAGGTGCTGATGAAGTTCCTGGAGCTGCTGCCCAAGGAGTCGGACTACTACAACACCCTGCTGAAGAAGCTCTCTCCCCCCCTGGTCACCCTGCTCTCTGGGGAGCCAGAGGTCCAGTACGTCGCCCTCAGGAACATCAACCTCATTGTCCAGAAAAGGTCCGATTACATTCTTTATTGATTTATTTTTGACCGATTTTGTGGCTGAATTGCGATGCAGGATAACTGTTGTTTATGATGTTATTTAAGGAAGGACATGAATGCATCGTTAAGTCGTTATCTCCTCAATGTTTGATTATGATACAATTAATCCATCAACAGAAAAAGTCAAAGAATTGGGAGGAAAAGTATTAATAAGAAAACATACTCATTTATAACATTCCACTTACCATGAAGTGGACTGACCATTACTACCATAACTGGTGGCCAGTCATGGTAGTAATGGTAAGCCAGTATCTTATGGTGATAGGCCTTAAGATCGATGCATCAATCTTTTTTTTTTGTAAACCCCATTACGTATTCCTTATTATTATATTATTATATATATATATATATTCAAGCACTTTGGTTGTCTCAAAGATGTCTAAGTATCTATAACTAAATCATAATGATTGATATTTGAAAATGCATCATTACTTAAAATAAACAACCATCAACTGGCGAGAGTCCAATGTGTATGTGGGTCCCACTTCGTCCAGGCCCGAGATCTTGAAGCAGGAGATCAAGGTGTTCTTTGTGAAGTACAACGACCCGATCTATGTGAAGCTGGAGAAACTGGACATCATGATTCGCTTGGCCTCCCAGGCCAACATAGCACAGGTACAGTATTTAAATTAGGACGAAACTGAATGGAAATGCCGAGGCATGCCGTTTGCAATTGTGACAGATGATTGGAAGGAGATGGAAGGACGCGGGTGACCCCCGCACAGTTGGCAATAATGAATTGATGACAAATGTACAAGATGTGACTAATCGCTTTCAATTACTAAAGCTGTCAATGACATTGAATCATAGAAAAATAGCATGATTCAAACATTTGTACAAAAAGGAGGGACATGTTTACAGATCAACAATAATAAGATGGCAGAAGAAATTTACTTGCATTTCGCATAGTTTGAAGTTCAGGAGACTCGTTCGTAATAAACATTGAAGAGACCAGCACGCGTGGTATTTATAACTGTTGGTTGTGACTAACAAATACCACACCCAGGTTCTGGCTGAGCTGAAAGAGTACGCCACGGAGGTGGATGTTGACTTTGTTCGCAAGGCTGTCAGGGCCATAGGACGTTGCGCCATCAAAGTTGAGGTAAGCTGGAAATTCGGCTGCAATGTGGATGCAAAAAGGCCAAACATGACGTGAATACATATTGCTATGTCGTCCGTTCTGACGTGTGAGTCAAGGTAATAACCCCAAGATGGGTTCCTCTTTACTGTTTACTTCCCTATACAGCAATCTGCTGAGCGCTGCGTCAGCACGCTGCTGGACCTCATCCAGACCAAAGTCAACTATGTTGTCCAGGAGGCCATCGTGGTCATTCGGGATATTTTCCGCAAGTATCCCAACAAGTACGTGCTACTGTGTGAATACAACTGAGGAGAAGCCTGTCCTTCGTTTAGCGCATGGGAATGATATAAATGTATTAACCAAAAAAGTTTTGTAGGGACCAATGATGTTATATCGTTTTTGATTAATTACAGTGAATCCATGTTCCCCAGGCCCCAAAAATTACAATTTCTTCAACGTTGTCCCTACAATAGTCAAAAACATTAACCGGCCAAGCAATTGGTTTATTACTTTAAGCAATACTTTTTTTTTCTTTTGCTGCCAACATGGTCAACTCTTGGTGGTAATGGCTGGGGGCAGGTGTTTAATGTTGGACCCTGTTCATGGGCCCCTTTGCCTTCCAGGTATGAGAGCATCATCGCAACGTTGTGCGAGAACTTGGACTCCCTGGACGAGCCGGACGCGCGCGCTGCCATGATCTGGATCGTGGGCGAGTATGCCGAGCGCATCGACAATGCGGACGAGCTGTTGGAGAGCTTCCTCGAGGGTTTCCACGATGAGAGCACGCAGGTACAGTTTCCCACGGACCTCTTGGGTCGTCTGCTTCATTTGTTTGTAAAAAAAAAGAAAAAATCTCCTGTTTTCACGGGATGTTGTTGTGTTTTACTGAAGTGAGGACGAGGGTAAAGAGAGTTTCCTGAAGCCCTGTTTACATAAGAGAAATACCTCGATTCTACGACCGTTATTTCATTTAGATTGTATCTAAATAAAAATAAGTATTTGTTAACATGTAAGGCACAACTGTCTCAGCCTGTTTATACGTAGGGGCAATGTTCGAGAGATGCCCCACTTGATATGTCCATGCACGTACTGTTTGCGCAGGCACATACAGGCTTCAGGGTTGTACCGCATCTATGCACATTCTCCAGGAATGGGCGGTGACGTAACAACCTTGGTACCAGTTACACAGCTTTTGACCATTTCCAGGGAAACGGAAAATAAAAAAAAATAAAGTGAATGAGAGTGAATTGGAAAGTCACTGTCCCTTTTTTATTTTGAGAGTTAATTTACCCATAATAGAACCACATTTAGATTCTATCTTTCATTTAGTTGGAAACCGTGGTATAGTCTCAATATAACACTCGAGAATAAAGCACACCCTCTCAGGTAATATTGCTTAAATGATGTAGAGTGTGTATCGCTGACGGATGTTCCTTCCTCTGTCTTCAGGTCCAGCTCACTCTGCTGACCGCCATAGTCAAGCTGTTCCTCAAGAAGCCCTCTGAGACCCAGGAGCTGGTCCAGCAGGTCCTCAGCCTGGCCACTCAGGTGAGCGCATGTAGGGTAGGGCATAATGTGGATAGAAAAACATCATAAAGCTGTTAAAGATAAACAAAACAATTAAAAGTATAGTTATTTTTTATAGAAATATAATTTATGAACTTCTTTGTTGTTCTACATATTCTAAATTTTCTTTTGGGGTTTGGCTGTTTTCTGATTGGAAAGTACTTTTAATCATATTTGAATGTGTAAAAGGCCTTGCTGGAGTTTGGACAATACCGGTCTGGGTGATCAAACCATTGTAACCATCTCCCCTGGCCTCACCGTGTTACCAATACAATTAATCAAAATGATTTGGTTGTTCCGATTCTGCTGAAGAGCATTTAACGCAAGCGCTCTCACCGCAAATATAAACAATAGCATTTAGCACTTTTGGTCTTTTGGAATCGGTTCACGTGGCATCAGTATGATGATCCAGTATCCAATCCGCAAGATGGGGACCCCCCCTCACAACAACCTTGCCTCTTTCCCCAGGACTCTGACAACCCGGACCTGCGCGACAGGGGCTACATCTACTGGCGCCTGCTGTCCACCGACCCGGTCACCGCCAAGGAGGTGGTG
Source organism: Lota lota (assembly GCA_026745465.1). Taxonomy (NCBI): domain Eukaryota; kingdom Metazoa; phylum Chordata; class Actinopteri; order Gadiformes; family Lotidae; genus Lota; species Lota lota. Next base: position 139,346 of record JACYXH010000367.1, read on the forward strand.
CTCTCCGAGAAGCCCCTCATCTCGGAGGAGACGGACCTCATCGAGCCCACCCTGCTGGACGAGCTCATCTGCCACATCGGCTCGCTGGCCTCCGTCTACCACAAGCCCCCCAATGCCTTTGTGGAGGGCAGCCACGGGATCCACCGCAAACACCTGCCCATCCAGCACAGCAGGTCAGACGCCACGTCAATGTGTTGTCCATGGCCCTGTCCACAAACCATTGCCTCACTCGCTCAGCTGCTAGAATATCAGCCTCCTTTCTGACCCGAAAGGCACACGTAAGCTCACGTGACCCGGGAGCCAGCACTTCAGCCTGCTCCTGCCCCTCCCCTCAGACTCAGGACCCTCAGGCGCTGAATGGCCCGACGGCCGTCCTTGCGCTCAATAACCACACTCCCTAATTAACCAACACCTTTTAGTGTGTCTGTATGTATTCAGGGGCCTCCTGTTGAGTTTCATTAGAACCTCTTGTGTGTCTGTGTGGTGTGTTGAACGTGCGCTCCATTATTTGTGAAAATGATTGCGTGCTTTGAGGACGATACAATGACTATCTAAACAGGGAGCTTAGCAAACAGGAGCTCCCTGTCCCTGTTCTGAAATTGAACAGGGACAACACTGAGGAACAGGTTACTGCAAATAATTTTGTCTGAACGGCTGAAAATGGGCCAGCTGTTAACCTGCCACTCTCTTCGACCAATAAGAAACTGCAATGGCTTAACCTGTTGTATGCCGACTGTACTTTGAATGACGTCCTAAACAGTATTCCAGACAGGTTCTTTTTGTGTTGCAAATTGATGATGCTTTTAAATCATGTATCCCCGGGAAGGATTTCCTGAGAAAAGCATGATCCATTGAATGCCTGAAGACGGAAGGGCTTGGTGGGAAGCCTACAGGCTCCCACCAACGTACGAACACGTTCCAGCGTGTTGAATGACTCTCATCGCCCATCCCTTATCGTACCCCCCCCCCCCCCCCCCCCCCCCCCCCCCCCCCCGCAGCACTGAGACCGGGGAGAGCCCCGTGAGCAGTGGGCCCGCCGCCGCCATGGACCAGACCCACGTGATCCCCAGCCAGGGGGATCTGCTGGGGGACCTGCTCAACCTGGACCTGGGCCCCCCCGTCAACGTACCCCAGGTATCCTCCATGCAGATGGGTGCCGTGGACCTGTTGGGAGGTGGGCTGGACAGCCTGGTGGGTGGCTTTTTTTTCTGATTTCTTTTCTTGTGTGATACATCTTTTTCTTGACAGTGAAAGAACCTTACTTGTAACATGTCGCACAATGCAGTCAACAGAGCTGGTGTTTATTTGAATGTATTTAATTGTTTACGATAATGCAAAAGAGCCCCAAAAACCACCCACCCAAGCCCACGAGAAGACTTGCACATCATAAAACGTGTTGGTTCAGAATAATACAAAAGTCTAAATAAAAATATCCAAAAGAAACGGATACCCCTTATCGGAATTCACTCCCTTTCTCTCGCCACTCAGCACTAAACACGTGTAACTGAAACGGAGTCCCGCCCTCTCGCTCGCCAATAATGCACCCCGTTCCATGCTTTCTGTCGTGAGACGAGAACGCCTTGGAACAAGGGTATGGGTGGTTTCCGGAGGTAAACTATGCAGCCCATTAAAAAGACAAGCAAAATTGTCAATACGACCTTTAGAGAGAGAATAAAACATTTCTCAAGCTGGAGAAAAGAACATAACAGCTCTGAGCCTTGAACCTTCTCCAAACACACATTGTTCTGGATAAACACTGGACAAATAGGTTTTCATGTAATGGGCAGTGAACTTCCCTGAACTCCCATGGCACACCATCAATATAACATAATAATAATAATGTATTATGTAAGGCATTTTAATGAAGTAGTGTTCTATTCGATCTATCTATATAACATAATTGTAATGTAAGTCTAATAATGAGCCTCTCAGTTGGCGAAGTGAGAATGTTGGCAGACATTTATCGGTACATTTATATGCGTGTTAATGTTCACATTTCATGCAAAGGATAGGAACCGTTGCGGAATACTCTCTGAATAAAATGGTAGTTTAGCTTCCGAACAACTCCGGAGGGCATTCAGAATAGCCCAATGCACCGAAACATCTGCATCACGCCTTCAGCCATCGCTGCATAGAAACGCGTTTTCCATTAACCCAGCGACCTAACCTGTAGACCTGAAAGTGTTGACATAAGTGGCGGGGGAAGCAAGGGCTCTTTGATCAATATGTTATGAACAACGCCAGTCTGTGGTGCCATGTTTCTTTGAGCCTCTGGCTTTGCAGGGGAACAACGATACAGGATGGAGGAGGAGGTTCTCCCTAGTGCAATTTAAATGACTTCTTCTTGATGGCTTACTTTTGTTGTTTGGAGAGTTACATTTTCTCCTGTTGTTAACCACAATAAGCTCACAAAAAAGTGATTCTAACAAACCCCAAAATCACAAGGCTTACTCTACAAAGCCTGCTTCAGTGTGTACCTGTACATGTGCCAAAGAAAATATGGGACTACAATTATACACCGATCAAGCAACACCTATTTCTGCGCACACACATAGTGTATAGAATACTATTCGGTACTCTGTAGGATGGTACCATTCATTTGCCTCCACGAAGGTAACATTGATGTTTCTGGCTTAAATCAAACAATAATAAATACATCAAAGTATTGCGGAAGCAAAGAATCCTGATTCTCACATGAATTGATTTCCCCCCATCCCTAAGGGCTAATCTGTTGGTCACTGTTTCTAAACACATATCTCTATGTCTCTCGCTCTCTCTCGCTCTGTGTGTGTGTGTATGTTTGGAATGCTTGGGGGGGCCTCTCTTTTATTCTCTCTCTCTCTATAGCTCGGGGGAGATCTGGGCGGAGGTGTTGGGGGAAGTCCTGCTGTAAGTTCTGAACCCCCCCCGTGTTTAAGCCGGCCATCTGCATGCTTGCTTGCTTTAATTCAGTCAGCTCTGTCTCGCTCCGACACTTCCTGCAGTTGACAAAGCTTGAACATGCTTTGTGGCAGCTTCTAATGAACTCGACGCATACCTGCGCCTGTGGTTGTTTGCACTGATGTTGCTAGGTGAAAGTAGGGAGTTAAGGTTGACATAATGATGCATGATCAGTTGAAACAGCGTCTACTGCATGGCCTGGGTAAGGGGCCAATTGCATCTTCCTATTTTATGTGGCACATACAAAGTCGTACATGTACAAATAGCAGTGAAATGCTTACATTGCCTGCTCCTTCGACTGTGCTTAAACAATAAATATAATAAATACACAATAATTATAAGTATTCGAGTAAAGAGATAAAATAAAACTACTAGTGTGTATTGAATTGAGCAGGAAAAAATCATCTTTGACCACATAATGTTGATCTGATGAACCTCTTTGATCTGCAGGCTTACCGAGTCCGCGATCAGCCTTGGGCTGTAATGTGGATTCAAGTGTCCCATCAAATGTTGTGATTTCATCTCAACCCTCTAGGTGGGACAGAACTTCATCCCATCCTCGGTCCCAAACACATTCGCCCCATCACCCACACCTGCCGCCCTCAGCAGCGGCCTCAACGATCTGTTTGAGCTCTCCACAGGCATGGCCATCACCACCGGAGGCTACGTCATTCCCAAATCCGTGAGTTGAGGCCAAAGTATCATCAGTGTCGTTTTGGACGCTAGCATATTCACCGTTGAACTTGTGATATGAGCCGCGGAAAGAAATAACACCATGAATACAAGGTTTACAGTGAAATGCAGCACGCAAACGCTCACCTGTACTCTGCTACACCAGGCGTGTCCGTTCAGACACCAGTTGCGCAGAGTTCAACGCAAATGGCCACTGGTGTCTAGTTGTTCTGCTGTGCACGCTCATTGATTAACATGATGGGAGCAGATTAAAAACGCTTTCCATCTGCTCCCATCATGTTAATCAGATGGATGCATTTCTTTACAGGCTCTGCTAGGCAGAGGCTCGCGAAACCATCTTAGCTAAACGCTTGTAGTCGGAAAATGTAATTGGAAACAGACTCGTCTGATACAACCAAATTATATTAATAATGATATTTATTTGTATAATTATTCTTGGCAGTCTAAGGCCTTCACTGAAGGCCGAGAAGGTCCTGAGAGAACGCCACTCGTATGCATGTACACATAAAATCGACATAGCTATTAAGCGGCTCATGAAAAATACAGACATGTAAGACATTATCTTCTCAATGTTGTGTGCTAGGTGTGGCTCCCAGCTGTCAAAGCCAAGGGTCTGGAGATCTGCGGGACTTTCTCTCGACGCCAGGGACACATGTACATGGATATGACCTTCACCAACAAGGCCCTGCAACACATGTCTGACTTTGCCATCCAGTTCAACAAGAACAGGTGACAAACAACGAACCCAGTTACTCCAGCCATACACATTGCCTTAAAAACCTGCCTTTGAATATGTTGTGTGTGTGTGGTAGTTTCAGTCACCTCAATTTGATTGAGTGTGTAACTGTTGTTGTGTGTTGTAGTTTTGGGATGATCCCCACCAGCCCCCTGCCAATCCACACCCCCCTGATGCCCAGCCAGACCATCGAGGTCTCCCTGCCTCTCAACACCATCGGGCCGGTCATGAAGATGGACCCGCTCAACAATCTACAGGTACTGACTCGACACCTTCAGACAGAACACTGCTTGGACCATTGGACCATTGACGATAAAGTCTATCATACAATAGAAAATCGTGTGCATGACGGTTCCCCTTTTTAAAGCATACACATTCAGGACACACACGCCAGTAAAATAAAAACATTGTTCCAGAAGAATTGATCAGAATCAGCATTGCATGCTTGGTTAAACAAAAGCATGTCCTTCATAGCGTGGACGCCAGATCTAAGCGCTGCTTTGGTTCACGTGCACACAGGTGGCAGTGAAGAACAACATCGACGTGTTCTACTTCAGTGGGCTCATTCCCCTCAACATATTCTTTGTGGAAGACGGAAAAATGGGTATGTGTTGTAGCCCTAACTCCTGAACAGGAATTTAATGTTATACAGAGTGTGACTTAAAGGTGCTGTAGGTAAGATTTGAGAGAGCAAGATTTTGTAAATAAGCAAAACAATGTCCCCTCCCCCTTTTGCTCTTTCCCTCCCTACTTTGCTCCGCCGTTGAGAAGTGCTGCAATCACACACCTGTAATTGATAGGCAAGATGGATTCCCTGAACCAATCAGGGCAGAAATGCCCTGATTGGTCCGAAATGAGCCGGGACTGGTCTAAAATCTAAATTCTCTCATGCAGAGCGAGGTGCAATCAATCGGAACAGATATTCTCACAGCGTATTTCACTAACTGATAGCTGATGGATGGCTATGGCATTTCTAACAAATCACACTGAAATGATAGCCCTTACATTTGACCTACAGCAGCTGTTAATCCTTTTAGAAGCCTGAGACAAGGGCAGGTGTGAGCCAGGTGTAACAGGGATGACTGATGGCGAGCATGAGATACATTGTTCTCCACAGAGCGTCAGGTGTTCCTCGCTACATGGAAAGATATCCCCAATGAGAATGAGCTGCAGTACCAGATTAAGGAATGCCACCTGAATGCAGGTATGTGTTCTACGTTTACTTGCAAGTCCTTGTAATTCTTTCCAGAAAATGACCAAAATGTCCTAAAGTGTCATTTTGTGTTATTATATTATGTTGCGGGTTGTGTTGGGATATTATCAAGGGTAAATGATCCCCAGGGCAAAAAACGAATGCATTAAAAGTTCAAGATTTTACGACATTGTTGGATTCTTATCAGATTATGGTCTTCACAGCTCATCCTAGTTCATGTTATCCAAGCAGTACATTTTCCCTGATACATGTAATGTCACCCCCCCCCCCCCCCCCCCCCACCACCACCTTTCTACAAATCTATAAAAAGACGGAGAGAGATAAAGCTATTACGATTTTTCCGATAGATTTCCGACCTCCAATTTGCTCGACGTAATGAACAAAAACAAAAGAAATCCTCATCTTTTCCTTTCAGAGAGATTAAAAATCCTACAGGTGTGCATTGGCTGGCAGCGGAGTGGCTGGCAACCTGTACAGCCGCAGCAGCCGCCCACGTTATAAGAGCATGAAGGACATGAAGCATGAGGTGTCATGCAGGACATGTGCTACACTCAGGTTCTCCAAATAGCCCATCCCTGTCCCTGTAGCGTGTGGTTGAACAGCTAGTCACGCCAAGCAGCAGTAGGGGTCTACTTCCCGTAGTCAGTGTGTTTAGTCGTACAGTCATACACGTAACGTTGAAGCATGAAATGAAGCGGGATCGAGGGATGTGTGTTGATACAGATGCGATATGCTCGTTGGCTCCAGGCCGGAGGCACTTTATTATTAATATTCTCCATGACGTCCAATGACGTTTCCCTCCTACCGACCCTCGGCTCCGCCTGAGCCGTTGAGTTTTGTCTAATGAGCGTTCCGTCAGCCTTTGAATTTGGCTGGGAAACGCCACTCTAATAATCACTGTCTCAATGCCCAAACGAAATAAACCTCAGTCCTCAATGGCGACCTCCGGCGTCAACCGGCCACTTTCCATCATAAATGACGACATTATTCTTTGTGCATTGATTGTTATCAATGTTCAAAGAAACGGTTTGTGACGCGCCCCCTGGAGCACATAATGGCAACGCTGATTGGTTTTAACCTCTTCAGATGGAGGTAAATTCAGCAATGGGATCCTTCTTGTTTGTTGTTGTAAGCCTCTTTTCAGACTTGAGTTATGTTGTGAATTGAACTACCACTCCAACAAGAGCTGTATAACCCCCTCACAAAGGTGTGGGTAGCAATAACAAAAGGACCCAAATAAGGCCGTTATCTTTTTTGCACGAAAGAGGCGCGATTATGGAGCCTAACCCTAACTCTAACCTGATACACTCTGCCCAGAATCGTGCTGTGATTGGTTGCTGACGCACTGCTTACTAAACATTACCATCTCTAACCTAATACCTTAACTTAACCATCTCTAACCATATACCTTAACCGTCTCTAGCCTAATATTTTAACTTAACCATCTCTAACCTAATATCTGAACTTTACCATCTCCAACCTAATATCTAAGCTTTACCATCTCTAACCTAATACTTAATAGCCAAGTATCTAAACATAACCATTTCTAAAGCATAACCATCTCTATCCCAATAGCTAAACTTAACCATTTCTAACCAAATACCTAAATTTAACCATCTCTAACCTAATACCTCAATTTAATCATCTCTAACCTAATACCTCAATTTAACCATCTCTTACCTAATACCTCAATTTAACCATCTCTAACCTAATACCTAAATCTAACCATCTCTTACCTAACACCTCAACTTAACAATTTCTAACCTAATACCTCAACTTAACAATTTCTAACCTAACCCTAAACGTAACCATCTCTAACCTAATACCTACACTTAACCATCTCTAAGCTAATACATAAACTTAAACCTCTCTAAGCTAATACTTAAACTCAACCATCTCTGTCCTTATTCCTAAACATGACCATCTCTAACCTTGTGAGCCAATCACAGCGCGATTCTTGGCAGCGTGTGTGGGGTCTAACCAGGATCTACAGGGTGTGATCCATAATCCCTTGCGAAAGAGCAGTGAACCAATGAAAATGTACCGTGGTCTTGCAGACACCGTATCGGGCAAGCTGCAGAACAACAACATCTACACAATAGCCAAGAGGAATGTGGAGGGCCAGGACATGCTGTACCAGTCCCTCAAGCTCACCAACGGCATATGGATCCTGGCGGAGCTCCGGATCCAGCCCGGGAACCCCAACTACACGGTAGGAGATCTCCCCAAGAGTCTTTTTTTTAATTTATTTTTAATTTTATTTTTTACAAACCACTGATCTCAATTGAGTTGACTCCAGCTAGCATTTGAGTCAGTCAGGAACTGCATGAGCATAACGTGTTTCATGCTGTCCTCCTGGCACACGTTTGGTTGCTCTTCAATACTGAGTTCCCTCCGTTCCTTTATGTTTATGTTCATGTCCCTTCTGGTTTCCACAGCTTTCCTTGAAGTGCAGGGCTCCCGAGGTTTCCCAGTATGTCTACCAAGTGTACGACTCCGTCTTGAAGAACTGAGGACCACCTTTTTACCCCCCCCCCCCCCCCCCCCCCCCCCCAACCACACACACAAACACACTCCACACTCCACAAAGCTCACAGGCCCATCCCTACACTCCCTTACCCCTAGAAAGAGCGCTTCCCCTCTGTCGCTAAAACCGTCATAAAAACGTAATTGCCAAACTGAAAGGAAACCACAACCACAGTGAAATGGGGACATCACGAGACACCATGTAGAGAGAATGGTGGACCGTTTGAATCCCAATAGCTCTGGGGCTATCGGGCTGAAAACACGGGTAGGTGATTTTCCCTAGAGCCTCTGCAACAAACAGTTAAAACATTAACATGTTGCGCCAAGACTAACCAAATTAACACTTTGATTCGCTCTCGGCAATCTCAGACTAGTCCCCCGCAACGCACCAATCTGTAGGGGTGTCTTCGGGAAAGGATATTTGTATCTCCTCCAATTGGTTGTACCCGCTCACTGTTGGCGTTCCTTTTTGTTTTGAGCAATTACTAGTTGTCCTCATCAACGTGGAAGTACCCCATTTCAGTTTGACCTTGTGAAAATGTAGCCACTATTCCAACTTAAACTTTGGTGTCTTTTAATGTTGTAATCCGTGCTCTATAGTGAAATCCTGTTAGTAGCAAAACCATATATATGTCTTTTTTCCACAAAGCCATTGGTGTTTTTGTACTGTGAAAATTGTTTTGCTTTTCTTTTTAAAGTGACTTGGTGATTACTATGGACTGACCTCCCCTATGCATTCCATACTTAATATTCAGTTCTTAGGGCTGTTAAGTTGGTGTTGTTCTCTTGACATGCAACAGTGAAAAAGGAATAGTCAGGTTGCCATGGTGTTTTAAGAACTAGCATTCTGTCATTGGTTATTGGACCACTGTAGAGCACCCCAAATCAAATAGTGATGTTTTTATGAAAAGTGCCAATTTGTTCTTATTTTCCTTTGCACCAGTACACCACTAAATCTGTAAAAGCATATCTTGGAACAGTGGTAGTTCAGCTTTGTAATTGTATAACTACATTTCCATTCTCCTTTGCCCTGCATCTACCTCTGCATTATGTTCATTTCTTTGCCAATTTTCAGGATAATAATTCAACAATTAATGTAATTGTTGTTTTTTATTGCTTGTGCAATTGCTTTCTGCAGCATTACCAAAAGCAAAGGCCCATATATTATTCAAGTGAGTTACAATTAAATGCCCCATTTTCTTCACACACATTGCTATTAAAAGCAATCCAGTATAGGATTTTTATGCAGAAATATAATGGCATTTTCTTTAAATGAGAAGAGACATTGCCATTTTTCTAATATAGCATCCGATAACCTAAATTGAATTTGATTGAAAGTAAAAGCTGATAGTTTTTAAATGTATGTGCCATGTTGGAAACGAAACGGTTAAATGGATATTGTTTGGTTGAATTGCAGTATAATTGCAATATACTGTTGCCATGTTCTGTGCGAGTATTACATGAACATAGTTCAATAATGTTATTTTAATGTGTGTTTTTTTCTTTTCTTCGATTGCTTAATTTAAAGATGCTGTAGGTGAGATTTAAGAGCTATAATTTTAGTGTAATTTGTTAGAAATGCCATAGCCATCCGTCAGCTGTTAGTGAGTGAAATGCTCTGTGAGAATATCTTTCTGGGTAACTGCGTGCCTGCCTCTGTATGAGGTCATTTAGATTTGACACTTCGCCAGGCTAATTTCTGACCAATCAGGGTATCTCTTCACTGATTGGTTCGGGGAATCTTGCCTGTCAATCACAGGTATGTGAATATAACACTTTTCAATGGGGGAGAAACTTAGGGAGGGAGGGAGGGAGCAGGGAGGGAAGGGATCTTTTTTTGGTTGTTGAAAAGTCTTGCTCTCTTTACAACTGTAAAATCGTACCTACAGCAGCTTTAAGTCAGGTAAGCTCATTAATTACTGGGATGCAACTGTTTCTTTGCACTCATCCATTTTACAGTTGGAGTTTATTAAATTGACACCAGCAATACAGAATATCTAGATTGAGCTATCATGGCAGATTGACAACATTGAGAATTGCTAGCAGGGTATCATATATCTGTTGTACTTAAATAATAAATATATTGCAAATTATGTTACTGTAAACCCCCCGCATACCAATAAAATACCCTAATTATTATCTCATTGTAAACAGCACTGTACGTTTTTCCAAGTGCCAAACCATATTGGTGATTTTTTTTCTTAAACCAGCCAATAGGGTCTGATGGAGTACAAAACATGCTCCCCTACCTAGTAGGGATACACCAATGCAACTTATTTCAGACAGAGAAGGCAGACTAATACGAGTAGGCGTATGATAAAAGTGCTATTTTCATTTACCACAATAGCCGGAGTGCTGATTTTGAAGTAATTGTTTGTTTTTCAGTTAAAATATAAACAAATTACTGTAAAACTATAATAAATAAGTTATTCACATGGCAGGTTGTGATTAATCACAATTATAATCACAATCAACTTAAGTGTACTTATTTTATGTTAATGTGTGTGGGCTAAATAATACATATATTTGTGTTGTGGGAATAACAAAAGAAAAAATGAATGATAAACTGACTGATTTGTTTTTTAATATATTCAATATACAGGGTTAATTTAGAAATGGATAAAATACAAAATTCCTATACCTTTTTTTTTTCATCCAAAATGTCGGCTACATTTTGGCAAAGTGAAGAGACTGTAAATTAATTTTTAGCCGAGACTAATGTATAATGTAATTTTGTCAAAAATTAACCAAGAAAAGGGTGTGGGCCTTAGAATTTTTTTTCCACTGCGCACGAAGTAGATATGGCTGGAGCTCGCTCCGCCCACAAGAGCGATCTCCGGGAAGAACTAAACTCTTGGGTTTCGTCACTGTGACCGCACACATATTCCAGAGCCTGGCGGTAGGACGACGTTGCGCTCAAATACGTTTCAAGGACTATTTTTGGTTCATACAGACAAGCGCTTTTGGCAAACCAGTTTGGATTTCTGTGTCAGCTCAAGCTCTCCTCCGTTCAACAGGTAAGCGATGTAGTTGGGGAAGATGGCTCCTTGGTTGTAGCCTACATACAGTCCTAGAGTTGGCCTACTGTGTATTACATTTTGTACGAGAGATCATGCCTAGATTAAGTTCTATATTCAAATTGTTGTTTCGTTTTCCCCCCCCCCCCCCCCCCCCCCCCCCCCCCTAATAGTAGCCTGTGTTCAACTGATTGTGAAAAAAAAAACATTTAAATGTGTTGGACTGTAGACCTACTGGAGAGTCCAATACATAGGCCTAGTTCTTACATTTAGTTAAAATGCTTTTATGGTAATGTGCTAGTTATAATGGAATTTGGTGAAAATGCTGCTTTGTATTTAAACCCCTTTTTTGATTCAAAAGGTGTGACTTCGCCATGGATCCAATTTCTTCCATTTCCAGTGGGCATCGCTCCGCTCTCAAGGTGGGCAGCTCCAGCGCGTTGTCTTTTGGATTCTTTTCTTCTTGCTCATGAGTGGTCGAACCTGTGTTTTATTTACGGAGTTGGTGGACCGATTCGTACTTCAAATAGCCTACACATAGAAATGATCGACCTCAGAGAAAACCCGTAGCTCTTCATAGACACACACACACACACCACATTCCCAAGGTCTGTCGTCCCCTTGACAACCAAAGAAACGGCTTTGAAGAACAACACATTGGGGAGAATGTTCATTGCGACGGGGCGTATTTTATAGGCTGTTTATAGGCAGCCTTAACAAGAACACACCCAATACTTGAATAACAATGCTTGCCCTACTGTGTTCAGAGCTGAATGTGGTGTTTAATGTAACAGCCTTAAATGTAACATTATAATTGATGTGACCCAGACGCGAGCGTGTAGTTGATGTAGCCTCTACACGTGATCGATGGGTCTGTTGCGCAGATTGTGGTAAAACAAACACAACGTTGGATGCTTTAATAGAAGAAAACAAATCGATTTAGGCTTAGCCTATATAAAGGAAGGGCAATGTGATAACATGTAAACGTGTCACTGTGTGCCATGTGGATACAGATGTGCTAGTGAAAAAGCAGGAACGGTCCAGGATGTTGAGCTTAGTAATAATAATAATAATAAAAGAGTGCAGAGGATAGGGACTTGAGAATAATTTTCCGCCCACACTCCGATGAGCGCCTGAACAGCCTTGCTACCTTCAGGGATATTTTCAAGTAGCGCTACTGAACAGGAACTACCATATATGGCCTAGTGAACGAGCTTGGCACGGAGTCCTCAGGGCAAAGAGTTAAATAAGGTGCGCTAGAAAACAAGGTGTGGCTCATGTTTTTTTTTTATGTTTTGACTGGGTTATCTTTAAAAGAAAATGTAGAGGACCTTTACAACCCCCCCCCCCCCCCCCCCCCCAACTAAATTATTCACAACTCCAATGTTAAGCTTATAGTCACTGGATTGTAATCTTACTGTGCGTGTGTGTGTGTGTGTGTGTGTGTGTGTGTGTGTGTGTGTGTGTGTGTGTGTGTGTGTGTGTGTGTGTGTGTGTGTGTGTGTGTGTGTGTGTGTGTGTGTGTTTTCTACAGCGACAAATGGCATTTGACATGTTTGAAGACTCCATGTCCCTTGCCATGGGGTATTACTTGACTCCTGGTCATGATCAGTCACTCCAAGAGGTTCCCTCTGGCCTGGAATGTGTGTCTCAAGGTATGCTGCGGTACAGTTCACCTCTGCATTGCCATCAATCACGTCGCCCACACACGTCAGCAAACCTTTGCCTGCACATGTTTGGATGCTACTAGTCTTGTACATAACCATTACAATCCCCTAAATCAGATGTTATTTGGCACTCTTAATCCTCTCAAATGGAAACATGTTGGCTGCGGTTATTCAAGAAACAATGATTCAGTTCATGATTAATGCACCTTTTGTCAATAAACCATCCATTCCATGTTTTCCGAAGAGCTTGGGGCCTGCTCTGTGCCGATGTTAACCCCATGCAGCAAAGCAGTGATGAGTCAAGCCTTGAAGGACAGCTTCAGAGGCTTTAACAAAGTCCAGCAGTGCTTCGGCATCTCTGACGGTGAGTCAAAATGTTTTTATTTACTGTTTTCTGGGCTATTAGTCATAGCGTTGTAGCAGTAGATGATGAGTTCTTGCCTTTGGCTCGTTTATTGCATTTCGATTTGTCTTGGGATTTTAACGACCATTCCAGGACCACCATTGACACATTCATAAAGACAATTTGTTGAGACCTGAAATTAGATTGATAATCCAGACTATAAAAAAGATGTAATTCAATATACAGCGGATTTTCTTTTCCTCTTGAGTGACGTCCTTATGGCACTGCAGGTTTGTAATGAGAAAGCTCGTAAAAATGGACCCTAAAGTTATCTCATTCCAGCCCTAGAATCCCTGCCACTCTTTTTAGTTTTTACCCGGCTGACCATGAATTTTCGCTAAGCCAATCATAGTCTTGTTAGCAAACTCTAAAGAAAATATGGTGACGGAATCTGTGTAATCATAAAGCTACAGAAAAGTCCATGTCTAAAGTCGATTCTGCTATTGAAGTCGCTTTGAAAAAACCACACAGAGATATCGGCTTTAAAATCAACAACAGAGAGCCACGTCACTAGTGGAATCGTTATCCGCTTGGTGATTGGTTGAGGCGGAAGCAACCCCGCCCAGTCTATGAAAACGGCTCAGACGGAAGAAACTTCAGACCAAATTATAAAGTGAAACTGTATAGAAATCAGGATGATGATCAGGCTAATAATAAAGTACAATGTGATGCTTTTCCTTGTAGACCCACGGAGATGGACGAGGCATCAAGTCCTCCAGTGGCTGCTGTGGGCTGCAAGTGAATTCAGCCTGGCCCACCTCAACTTCTCCAGGTTTGAGATGAACGGTCATGAACTGTGCACATTGGGGAAAGAGAAGTTTCTGCAACTGGCGCCTGACTTTGTTGGGGACATCCTGTGGGAGCATCTGGATCAAATGATGAGAGGTAGAATATATATTTTTTTATTCTGTTTTAGTATTTTAACGCTATTGAGACAATGTGTAGTAAAGCTGTAGTTATGCGTTAGTCACTGACTTATTCAGAGCCAGTCTTCCTTCATGGTGTTTTGATGAAGGAAATGTTCAGTTTAGTGGCTCAACATTCATTAACATTTTTGAGGGCAGCTTTGCGTTTGATCACTTCCATACAGCGTAACATATTTTCATACTTTTCTCTTCAGAGTCCCAGGAGAAAGAGATTGCCTCCAATAACCTGAACAGTGTTGTCCCCTCTTTAGACTTTGACTGGATGTGCGCTTCTGGTAAGGCTCCAGCCCTTCATTGCTCATTAACTACATTTCAATGTTGGTGTCACAATGAGTCCTAAACGTTAAGTGGTCTGCCTGACACTCATTCCCTTTTTAAATCTCTCTCTCTCTCTCTCTCTCTCTCTCTTCTCTTCTCTTCTCTTCTCTTCTCTCTCTCTCTCTCTTTCTCTTCTCTTCTCTTCTCTTCTCTTCTCTTCTCTTCTCTTCTCTCTCTGTCTCTGTCTCTGTCTCTGTCTCTGTCTCTGTCTCTGTCTCTGTCTCTGTCTCTCTCTCTCTCTCTCTCTCTCTCTCTCTCTCTCTCTCTCTCTCTCTCTCTCTCTCTCTCTCTCTCTCTCTGCAGATCTTAGTAGGGATGACAATGGTGGTGCCACGCAGGTACCAAAAAGCAGCGGCAGCCTCCTCAGACAGCTGTTTGAGAGCCCTGATAAGACATTGCCTCTGATCCAAGACCAGAAGGACTCCACCGTCTCCGAGAAACAGTGGGACAATGTCCAAATGAGCTATGTTACAGGAAGCCCCAGCTTTTCCAAAAACTGCTCCACATCCAAAACCTGTAAGTTTGCCCACATTAGAGAGGTTCCACCAACTCTGAAAAAAAGTGAAAAGGTTATTACAAAAGGTCTTTCCGGCTCAAGGCAAGACACGGCCAAGAAATGTCACTTCCAAAAATAAATGTCAATTCCAAATAATCAAAATGTCTAAACATCTTGATTATTTCATTGCCATCAAACTTATTTCCCAGTAGGGAGTGTGGAAAGTAACCAGCGTATCGATTTGTATTATCTTGCAGTCTCACTTCAAGAGCAAAGTTCCCTGGACAGTGTGGACAGTTTAAACGGACTGCACTCATGGGGCAGCCAGTCTTCTCTGGCAGACACGCAGAGGGTTCCATCCATGGACAGCTTGGATGAGGACTTCAGTGCACCCCAGTTTTGTGTGGGCAAACAGAACCTGTCCTTTAAGGACTACATCCAGGAGCTGAATGAGCCAGTCGGACTGGGGAAGCCAGTCGTACCAGCTGCTGTCCTTGCTAGGTTTACTGGTGAGTTCCACGGGATCTTCCAAGGGATTACTTTGGAGATGCATTTGGTTTTCAACCTTTTGGTGCTATTCTTTGTTGCACTTCATTGTACATACTGAGAGAGATGTTATCTATGTTAGCCGTGCCTTGATGTTATCATTTCATTGACCAGAATGACCCTGTGTTATCTTTTTACTTTTCTTTTTTTTATAATTCAAAAGATACTGATTTACTTGATTGCCACGGTTATCTGTCTGTCTATTCGCGAAGTTGGTTTAGTAACGCAATTAAAATAATATTGCTCAAACAATACATAGGGTATATCCAAAAAAGATGGAACTGTAAATGTGGGGCTTTCTTGTTTTAACCTGTTTGAATATAGCAACCTTTTCCCTCTATTCAACTTATCTGACTTTCTTACAATCTTCAGGCAGTGGCCCTATACAACTTTGGCAGTTTCTACTGGAACTCCTGACTGACATCAGTTGTCAGACCATTATAATCTGGACTGGGGATGGTTGGGAATTCAAACTCACCGATCCTGACGATGTGAGTGTATTCATTTTGCATACTATATAAGGATGTAGTTGAAATGTCAGTTTACCTTGAGCTCAATGATTGATTGTGGTAAATTAGTAATCCTGCCACGCAAATATATCGCTCGGGTTTTACCACCGCCTATGTGTTTTTAAATATATTGTAACTCATTCTCAAAAAAAAAAGAATCCCTCGGTGAAGTTTGAAACACGAGCGACCTTTAACTAGTGCAACAGAAATACTAACTCATGCTCTGTTTGGGGTCAAGGTGGCGCAACGCTGGGGTCAGCGCAAGAACAAGCCCAAAATGAACTACGAGAAGCTTAGCCGCGGCCTGCGCTACTACTACGACAAGAACATCATCCACAAGACGCCGGGGAAGCGCTACGTCTACCGGTTCGCCTGCGACCTGGACAAGCTTTTGGGCTACTCGGCTGAAGAGCTCCACGTGGTTCTCGGGATCCAGCGCAACGCGGAGGACTGAGCCAGACGCTGGGGTTCAGGCTCAGCGTTCAGCTGAGCTGTATATTGAGCTGTTCAGGCTTCCTTTTTAGGGTGGGAGCCCGAGACAAACCTGCAAAGGAAGCGGGTGGTGGCCGACAAGGCTGCTAAGCTGGCTAACTGCCAAGTCAACTGCACAGACAAAGGGTCAAGTCGGATCATCCTTCACTATGAGGCTGCTTTATCGTGTTTCTCATACACAATGGGACTTGTCTTTTTGGAAAGGGGAAGACTATTGGTTGGTAGCTGGTGTTGGTTCCAGGTCATGGGTCAAGGCATACTCATCTGGGAACAGTGCACAGTGAGTGAGCGAGCGCTGGTTGTTGCAGTTTCATCATGTTCCACGGTCGACGTATAGGAATGGTGGCTTTTATTGATACAATCTCTGGTCTTATTTATTTACACAAATGTAGGCCGCTGATGTCTTTTTTGGGCCTGGATTCTTCCTTGGATTACACTGGAATGTAACAATGCAACAAATGGAGCCAATTCAGAATCTTATCTTTGTGTAACACTGCGTTTCTTTATTTAAAAATGCGTGAAACTCCTTACTGCATTTTTTGGGAAATTGCTTTCTGTATGCAAATTTGAGTGTTGTAAAATAATGAAATCATATTGTTGGAATTTTTTTAATTTATTTTGTTTTTTGATGAACTAAACTATATGCTTGCTTTAAGTCTTGGGCCTAAGAATTGTATTTTGCGTCAAATAAACTTTAAATTAAACATTAAGTGGTGTGATATATTATATATGTGTTTATGTATGTGTGCTACTTGTACATGTTTCTTATACATTAAGGAGGTTGTCTTTTTGGAAAGGGAATGTTATCATTTGGTAGGTGGTATTTGATCCAGGTATGGGTCAATGCATACTTCTGCACAGTGAGCAGTGGTTGTTTAAAAGAAACAAAGCTACATGATTTTGATTTGTCCATTTTCTCAGTGATTTTCTTAACTAGTGGCTGTTTTATGACCGCTAAATAAAACCTTTGTACTGCTTCTAGTGTGTGTGTGTGTGTGTGTGTGTGTGTGTGTGTGTGTGTGTGTGTGTGTGTGTGTGTGTGTGTGTGTGTGTGTGTTTTTGTCATTGTTTATGGTCGACACCATGAGAAAAACGTCTTGCCTAATCTCTTAGACGCTATTACTCAGTGTTCAAGTACACATCTACCTTGCACAACAGATACAGGAGTGGTGTAATTAGAGCTCATTCATTGTGGCGGCAAAACAATATTTGTATAGTCTACAGAGCCATTTCCCAGTGATTGATCAAAGTAAATGACGGGTAGCTGACTGGAAATGGAGCAGGTTTATGTCACTTGGCAATGATATTGCCAAACCCAGTGGTGCATTGCCAAAGAGGCAAGGTTTTCTTGTGTGACAAGTACAGACTAGATTACCTATGCGTTGAAGAAAATCTTGAATGCTACACACTTTCTGTATTAAAAAACACACACACAATCACACATTGGATGTTGAGTATACTATCAATATGAGACAGCATGAGAACACACACACACACACACACACACACACACACACACACACACACACACACACACACACACACACACACACACACACACACACACACACACACACACACACACACACACAGGTTGAATGTTACATACTTAAGTATTCGATAAACACACAGTGTATATATATTTCACATTTGCCCTACTTTTGAAGGTTAGACTTATTATTAGATATAGCTATATCACTATTTTTGACAACTGTTTCTCCGAATAGCATCAGGTCCGCAAAACAGTTTTTCAATTAAAAAAATCCACTAAAATAATAAAAATATGGAGAGAGGAAACCATGCCAACAAGTCGGAAGAGTGCAATGATTTTGCTATTGAATATACCTGGTAACGATCCTGCTAGCCCTGGAAGCTATAGACCTAGCTTTGACCCCTACTCTAGCAAATGGAGAAGTTGTTCAATATGCTATCTGATATGCTTAATCTATAGATGTGCTGCGTGGGGAAAAGGGATAACGGCAATTGCGCAGTGTAATATTAAAGAAAACATAGAACATATATTATTTAATAGTCCAATATACTTTAGAATGATGTTGGCAACTGGGCTGAGATGGGATCTGGGTGGGATCTTGGGTACAGGAGGAAAAGAGATGGGGGAGGTCAGAAAAGCACCATTAAGGTTTGTAAAGCCGTCAAGATCAGCAAGTAGGAAATAAACGAGAGCTTTACTGACTGTAAAGCTGTAACTATACACACTCCGTTACAGTAGATGGCGGTATACACCTTTAACGTCGTTGACGGTGTGCCATTAAACTAAAGAAGGAGAAGAACAACAACAACATCAGTGGTTCCCATCGGATTTCGGAAAGCAGGCTGTGTCTACCTCTGAAGGTCAGTTGTACCAACACGTTTACTTTGAATTACAAGCCGGTTGTTACAAAATTAAGCCCTCTTAGAAGTTTAGGTTAGACTCTATGCACACTGTAGTAGATACTTACATAAAGGATAGTATAGCGTGACGTCAAAGGCCGCACCACAAAAAAGTGCGCGTGGAAGAGTTCTGCGTGAGGTATCATTTGTTATTTTGTCATATGCGTTTATATTTGCGTGTTTTCAAGTCAAATCAATCTTATTTGTTAAGCTCTTGATCACAGTTACAGTCTCAAAAGGCGTCACGGGCCACGTTTTTATGTTCAAACCACTAACCGTAGCCCCCCGAAGAGCATGGAAAAGCTTCCTTCATTGCCGAGGAAGAAACCACGAGAAGGGATGGTTAGGAGTGCCCTAATGAACAGACCAAATGGTAGCACAACAAGCGAAACCGTTCAATCAATGGTTAGAAAAGGAGCAATGTCCATGCATGCTGGTGTAGAGGTGCTGGCTAGCGAGTAAGCTGGTAGCCAGGCGTTCAGTAATGATCACAGCAACTAACTTAGCAAAGACCGCATTATGGTTAGATGGGGAAGGGTAGACATGGAGCATGGAAGAAAAACCTCTTATCTAGTACCTAACGGAAGCAGGGGTAGGCTAGTGCTGGCTAACAGGTTGATTTAGCTGTAGGCCTAATGAGAAGCTAGGGGACATTCCTGTGAGCCAAATGAGGGAGTAAGGAGATGGCTTTTAAGTTTGGATTTTGGATCAACAGAGTCAGCATCCTTGATTACAGCTGGAAGACCGCAGAAAGAGTGTATGATAAGAGAACACTTATTTCTTCAAACCTTTGGAATGCATAGGAGGATATAGTGAATAATAAGGTCCTTCAGTTAGGAGGGTGATACTCTGTGAAGGATTTTATACGTAAATAATTGCACATCTTGAAATCTGACCTGGCATTCACTGGAAGCCAGTGGAGAGATGAGAGGATAGGATAAATGTGGTCAGATTTCGAGTCCGGCAAGTCAGAGAATAATGCATTACAGTAATCTAATTTAGACGGTATGAATGTGTGGATGAAAGTCTCTGCATCCGCTGTGGATGTCAATGTTCTGATTTTAGCAATATTTCTAAGATAACGAAAGCAGTTCTGGTAATACTTCTGACAGGTTGATCAAAAGTAAGCATAGGACACCAATATTTGTTGACACAGGAACTTTGAGACAGATGTCTTCAAATTGTGTTTTTTTTTGCTTCGGGCCAATAACTTTCAGCAGTTTTTTCCCATGTGTTTAGCTGCAAGTAGTTTTGGGACACACTTATTTCTGCATAAAGAATGTATCACTTTCAGTTTCAGTTGGAACTACCCTCAACACCAGTCACTATGCAAGACGTGGAAGAGGTGACCATACCTGACAGGAAGACCGATGCAGTTTCTTCTGGCAAGGTGGAGGATGGAAAATCTGTATTGGTGACTACGGAATTCAGCCAACATCTGGGGTTCGTGTTTATGAAATTCCTCATCATTCAACTCCACAAACTGTCAGTTTGCTAATTGTATTTCTCCTGACACGATTGCATGCGCTGTTTTACCCCAGGGAGGAGGTTGTGGAAATGGCACCAGATGAATTGGATGTTGAGTCCTGCACCACAGACGGTCTGTCAAAGCAAGAGGCTGTCTTTGGTAAAGTGACAACCTCTAGCATAATCCTGCCACAAAAATCGGTATGTTCTTCTTCAGCACAATTGAACAAACGTCTACTTGTTGTCTCACTGCGCAGTGAAGTTAACAGAAGAGGTGGACGTGGAATCGGACATCTTCTACCCAATCACCTGTGGCGATACAAAGGCTATTCTAGTCTGGAAGAAATTTGTGTGCCCTGGCATTAACATTAAATGCATTCAAGTGGGTCATCTTCTTAAAGTGTCACTCACTTGTTTCACAGATATTTCTTTTTAAAGTCACTTCATTGACTTGTTCATTTTTTCTGTTGATTAGTTAAATGAACAACTCGTCAGCCCAAAGGAGTTTGTCTGTATAGCAGGGAAATCCACGTTGAAGGACTGGAAGAGAGCAATCCGACTCAATGGGACAATGCTAAGGTACGTGATTATGAAATGCATACAAATCAGATGACCATTTATCATATCAACTCAACAACGCCTGTTTGTCCTTGAATGTCATGCAGAAAGATCATGGACTCTGGTGAGCTGGAGTTCTACCAGCATGCCAAGGTGTGTTCCAACACATGTCGCAGCACTAAGATAGACCTGGTGGGAAGCAAAGTATCCGTCAGCAACCAGCAGTCTGCTGAGTTTATTGCTGTCACACCTTCATCAACAATTTGTAAGATAACAGGCCTCATTTTGCAGAGGCTATTTTATTTTCTTATTCAATGATGCAATTTTCGTTTTTATATATTTTTAAACATCTAATCTGATTTGAGAATGTAAAAAAATATGTTTTACTATAATATTATGCAAAGGTTTCTTCAACCAGGGGTGGTTGAAGTAGTATGCAGTGGCGCCCCCATGGGGTGGCCAGGAGAATTTACCTGCAGAATGGACAGGCAATGGTACAGGCACCTGTAATATTGACTTCGGAAAGCGGAACATAGCTTCAAACTTTAACTACCTGATCAATTTCTAACCTTAAACAGTGTTCAAACATTGAACAAATCATCACATTCCGAATACCATACTCATCAAAACAGCTTTCTAGTATCTTTTTAGTGTTCAGATTCAACACTCTCACCCTAACCCTTATTCAAGTACAACACACTTCAGGGTTGTTATCGTCCCTTATCCTATTTTGGCGGTTTCGCCCACTTCCGAATGTTGGTTTTTGGTTCAAACTGGTTTCCCCCGAAATATGTCTGATGGAGCTTAATTCCAAGTCTCTACGGCCTTCAGAAAAAGTTATTCATGAACAGCTACTTCGGAGGGGGTCCGAAGTGAGTTTTTATCCTAATACCCTAACGCAATTGCGTTGCATCTATGTTGTTACATAACTCTTCTTTTTTTATGGGAACTGCGTAAGCCTTTATAAAAACATGAGTTTTGACCTCCCGGCAGAGAGCCCACATAGTCCTTTGCCAAGCCTAAAAGAGCAGCCCACAAATGCGAGTGCCAATCGTATGTAAACAATAGCGATACAAATAAAAGTTGTGGCCAACTGGAAATTCACTCAAATGTATTGTTTATATTCCTAGTAACAACATGTCAGAGAGAAATAAGATGAATTGCTGGATGCAATTACCTTTTACCACATCTGATCACTTTAAATGAAGTCGTGAGGCATGTGTATTGCTTGAATGGCCTTCGAATCTTTGTTTTATCGTTATTTTATTCTTTCCTAGTGAACGGACAATCACCGTCATTCTCGGATGCAGAAGAGAGCTCAGAGTGGGTCACAGCCATTGGAGGTAAAAACCACAACAAATGAACGTCAGATAAAGAATTATGATCCAGCTATCGATAAATCACCATTGAAATATCACTGTGTATGAGTGTTGGCTTTCTCTCACCAACAGATTAGAGAGAGAGTTGGGTAGGAATTTCTGATGTAGCAGTTAAAGTTGGGACTAATATACATTTTTCTAGTAACATAGTGTTATCGCATTCCTAATTCACTACGGTGTTGCCCAAGGGTTAGTCTCACAAATCTGACCGCAGAGAAGCTACAATGTGGTTTCACTTTCTTTCGCTTCATATCTGTTTCGATCAATCATGTGGCTGAAGGCAGGGATCTTTAAGCGCGTAATTGGCTAACAGCGAACACAAACTCAGCCAGCACTGATGAATTCAACTCTTCCTGTAGCAGTCGGGAAGACAAGTTAAAACATCCTGCCAGGACACCAACGCACGACACCAAGTGTCTGCATGTCAAATCAACACCGTGTAGACTTTCTCCATCTTGCCACTCGCGAATGGGTTGTCTTCGGCAGAATATCTCCGTAGCCCACCCGGCAACATGGCATAACTCCGCCCCTTTCAGCTATACCTTCCAGCGTAGGCTCTGGACTGTCTCCCCCCAGAAGTTCCGCTATAGTATAGTTATATAGTATAGTATAGTCCGCTATAGTATAGTTGGACTGCTGGATCTGAGATTACGTGTGTGTGTGCGTGTTCCTCCAGAGGACTCTGTTGTGTTTTGGTGTGGAGTAAAGCAGGCCGGCCTGCTCGACGATGTGGTGGATGACTTCCGGATGGAACTCAAGCAGCTGTTGAAGAGCATGCATGAGAGAGTCTCCGAGCCACCGCTACTGGTAAAAGGTCAGCTGGGATGAGTGTGTGTGTGTGTGTGTGTGTGTGTGTGTGTGTGTGTGTGTGTGTGTGTGTGTGTGTGTGTGTGTGTGTGTGTGTGTGTGTGTGTGTGTGTGTGTGTGTGTGCGTGTGCGTGTGTATTTATATGAAGTGCAGATTACACGTCTTCTTAAAACATTTGCCTTTTTATATACAGATGTGAATTTGCTGGACAACATAGTCCAGAACTTTGGCATGCTGGACCTGGTTAAGAAGGTGCTCGCCCGTCACAAGAGCCAGATGGACCACTACAGGGAGCAGTACACCCAGAGCCTCGCTGGTAAGGGCTTGATCGCTGCATTCTACGTCTAGGAAACAACCGAAATGTTTAACCCGCTTTAACACCCTTTCTTCTTTTTCTTACCGCGACATTGTGGCTCTTTCTTTTGGGGGCGTAGCTCTGGAGCAGCAGTGCGATGAGCACAGGAAGCGGGCCAAGGAGCTGAAGAGCAAAGCTCAGCACCTGGACAACGTCCTGATGACCTTCAGCCCCGCCCCGTCCCCGCCCGCACCCAAGCATCCCCGACTGAGCCGCTGCGCGTCGGCCCCCCCCACCGCCATCAGCGCCTCCCCGCCCCCCCAGATCACGCTGTCCCTGAACCAGCTGGCAGGCTTGCCGCTGGGGAAAGTGTTCACCGTGGCGGGTTCCCCCGTGGCGGGGAACAGCCTGGGGGGCTACACCGTCTTGTCTGCTAACGCAGAGCAGTCGCCCCTCTGCTACCCCTCTAACCTGACCATGCTCTCCGCGGCCGCCGGGGTTCAGGAGGGCAGCGCCACGTCCGTCCCGGTGACCTTCCTCAAGGTCCTCGGCCCACAGTACCAGCTCGTCACGCTGCCCCCCGCGGCGGGGGGCGCGCTGCAGGGACTCGGCGTGACGCAGAACGCCGCGGCGCCGTTGCCAGTCGGTAACAGCATGGCGCTACGCACACCGTCGAGACCGCAGGCTGTTGCGCACGCCGATTCGGACGTGTGTTGCTTTGCTGACCTCCAGAAGGTCGCCGTGGAAACGGAGTCCGAAGAAGACCAAGAGTGTTGAGGAGAAGAAAAGAGATGGCTGGTAAGCTTTCTACCATATTTGTAAAAAAAAAATTAAAAAAATTAAAGACAGAAGAAGAAGAAAAAAAAAAGATTCTCCTCATTTGGGACAGAGACAGCAAAGTATAATTTCACCAACTCTTTATACTGGACAGTGGACATTTCAATATTCAATTATATTTTTGATTTCCCTACTGTAATCTGATATCAATTCAATCGGTCACTGGCTGTTTGTTTCATTTTGCTCTCTGCTATATCCAGATGTCTCAGTGGGAAAGGTGAAATGAATTGAATGCCAACGCAAATGCTGTTTTTTTTTTGTGTAAGAAGAGTTCAATATAGTTACACCGTCCTTTTTAAAAGAGTTTAGTTATTTTTACAATGTTGAATGTTGTTACAGTTGTTGTTGGCTAATTAAATTCAGGTATGTTTTGGACATTAGGCGTCTACCTTAAGCCTGAAAAGGAAGCTCATGTATACAATGCGGTCTTGCTAATGGCCACTCGATGCTGGCTGCAGAACCATGGTGGGTTGTATGGAAGTCAATGAGAACGTTCTCACTTTTGTTTTCTTGTTTTTGGCTTTTCCAACCTTCTTCATTGTTAAAAAGTTGCCATTTTTTTTCTGACAACAATGACAGTCAGATTATAAACTTTCACCAGCATCTTTCCCTGAATATTCATATTTTTATTTTACTTATGAGCTAACAAAAGAAACTACTACTAAGCTTTTATTTTCATTTCACTGCCTTCAAAAGGGTTGTGGAAAACATGTGCCATTGGGGAATATCAAGCTGTTGCGGGGGGGGGGGGGGGCGGGGGCGGGGGCTGTCTAATGACTGGTTCTCATGTCATTAGAAACAGAAAAAAAAAGGTGTGACCTTGAGTTTCATGTTTTGATGTCTAAACATGATTGGCTACACTTGGTTGCGGCTACCAGAGAGCAGTAACCACATTGGAGTTTTGCAGATACCATTGCATGTGGCTAGCCGCATGGTACAGCTCTCATCTCGCAAATTCACATTTTAGTTTCTGGCGGAAGTCTGACCTCGAGTCCATAGAAATCAACTTTCAAAAACAAAAAGGTAAACCGACCAATCAGCGCTATAGGGAGAGGTAGTTTTAGTTCATGATGAAGCAAGGAGCAAGCACCCCACTCAATTTTTTTTAAACAATGGTGCCGCCGGAGGAATGTAGCAATCTAAACTGCAGGTAACACTTAACATTAAGGGTAAATGAATTAACTATTAATTAAGATGTGTTAATACAGTAATAAGCATTATTATATAGCATTAGCCTAGGGGTTGGGAATAGTGGGTTAGGGTTCGATTTTTGTATTGTAGTTCAGTTCCTGTTAGTTAAAATTAATCTGGTTGCACTGGCACACCATCTCCAATCCTTACTAGTGGGCTAGGGTTAGGGCAATCGCGGTAAACATCGCATCACAGTGTCCATACTCACATACGGCAATAGTCTCTATCGATAACAAACACAACTGATCGGCTTTTATACAATGGGATGTGTGATTGAAAAACCAGCAACAGGTGGTGCAATGCAGAGGAATGTTCACTGATTGGTCCACCTTAGCAATCAGCAGACACCTCAATGACCACCAATCAGGAACATACAGGACACCTGTTATTAGGGCAGAAGGAGAAGAAACACAAAAAGACACAGGATACCTGTATCCGTAACAGCTATCGTCTGACGATGATTAACCTCTGGGGACAACGGGCAGTGCTTCTGGGGTTCCGGTAGAGACGGATTATAGGGATCCTGGCCAAGATTTCCTCTTACATGTGCTGGTCATTTTATTTAGGGGTTTCAGGTTCGACATTTCGGCTTATCTCTATAAACGGATATCAAAGCCTACTCAAACTGCAATACTGTATTGTACTTAATGGTTAATTAATCTACCACTGTATTGTAAAGTGTTACCAACACATGTTTTATCTTTAATGCATTGGATAAAAGATTAACAGAAATCTGCACAGAAAGCTTTTTCAGAGGAGGATATTTTTGCTTTACTCTCTACCTGATTCGACAAGAGAAAAGAGATCAAGAACTTCACTTAGTTATTTAATCTGATTGGCTGGAGTCTTTTGGACAACATTAGGCAGCGCCCATACATGGAAATCAATACTGCCTGCCACTGTCATGAAATAAAACCTAGCGCTGATTGGTCTGTTCCCTTTTCGGTGGAGGCTAGCTTGATGCTAACGAATGGACTGAAGTAAATAACGAATGCCAACATGATTGACTTGGGGTTGCCAACTCTAGTGATTCTATTCCGCCGCTAATCACACAGCCAAGTCCTATGCGTCCCGAGACCACAGACGGGTAGCTTTATTTGCAATGAACGATAACATTCCAACACATACTGCATGTTATCAAAGTTAAACATATATCTTTGCATTTGAAAATAAGTCCATGGGCTATTCTTTTTACAATACAACACAGATACACATTCCAACATACCGGCTACTGCACATTCTTTCCAAGTCAAACACTTTGGTTTTTAAGTTTCCGGTAAACACATTTCAAAGACGTCTTTATTTTACAGAATAGACACAGTGTGGCTCAGCAAGTTTAGGCAAAGCAGGTTTTCTCAGCGCAGACACAACCAGTCGCTGTCCTTGGTGCTGGATACTGAAACAGATGAGGGACGGCAGGGGGATACATGGTGCTTTTTTTTAAACGGCATATCTTCCCGTCCACCGCATGAGGTTGGACACGAAGGAAAGCGCCTTCCAGCCAGATATGCATATTTGTCAAAATATATTTTTGAATGCCTTGACATCATGATCTCTACTTGTGGATGGTTATGGACCTTTGGTGCCTTTTCCCAGAGCTCTCACAGCAGGGGTCAACGCTGGTGGGGCCCTTAACATTAACGTTGGGCGGATGCTCCATTTATGTGTGCCGAAGCACCAACGATGGTCAATGTGTGTTGTCTTTAGCAGTGGAGTCTACTACCCGTGTCCTGGTACATAGATGGGGCCGACCCATGTGATGAGTGACCACCGTGTTTGTCCTACAAGGACACCTCCGTGAAAGGGTCTACGGTCATTGTGCGCTATCTTCGGTACAGTCCACAATACGTGCCTTGGTTTGAAAACGTTGTCTTCTCGCGTCTTCAATAATCATTAGTATTTACTGGTGTTGTAAATAATAGATGGGACTTGCATAAACTCTTTTCTCCAGAAGTTCGACAATGCTATTGCTAAACCTCTGGGAAGAGACTGCACTGCGCCTGGGCCGGAAACCAGAATGTGCGAGGGGCGGAGCTATGCAGTGTTTCCTGTGTTACATATATATTCTTCCGAGGATGAAATAATTTGCTAGTGCAAGTACGAGGTCTCATACGATTTTAACAAATGTATTTCTACAGCGGCTATAGTCTCAGGTTTGATTTTAAACCTTTACAGACACTTTCTCTAAGGACGTTGGAGACCGGACAGGACGTTTTAGCAACCTGTTGACCATTTTAAAATAATAATTTGTTAGGGTATTCCTTTAGATTATTCGTTTCCAGCCTGTCCTCGTCCATTACTTTATTTTAGAATGGCTATCGTAAGCAGAACAACAAAGAATATACTGGATATTTTCCGAAAGAAAATTTTAATTATAAAAACCCGAAAATACATTTGATGGGGAATATAAATAAGTAATATAAATATGTTTCAGTTAAGTCTAGCTGAGATTATCTTACAGAATAATTAAACATTTTCAAAGGTTCAGAAGAGTTTGATCACTCGAAAAGGTTCTGCCAAACCTGGTCTCACACACACACACACACACACACACACACACACACACACACACACACACACACACACACACACACACACACACACACACACACACACACACACACCTTGTTAATCTAATGATGATCGTCCACTTCACCGTTACTGACTGCAGTCAGAATCGACCAGATTTCAGACAGCATTTTTAGATGTATAAATATATTGCGGTGAGATTGGTGGGAAACATATGGGGAAACGATGTGGAACATTAATGCTAACAGAATAATGCAATAACGCAACGATCACCAAATAGAACACTTAACACATACATTGCCCCTGTGCATGCTGGGAGATTTGTCTGCTGTGGCTACATCTCGGACACTTCAACTGCCCAATGCAAAGCCATAGCAAGCGTGAACACACAGGCTGTCACTCACATGCAATCTCACACGCTCACACAGACACTACTACACTGCTGCCCATCTCAGGGCCCTTTTTTTGGAAAAGGGCATGTGAAGTGCGTGCACGTGTTTATGCAGAAAAGTGCACTAGCCTGTTACCATTGGTGCCATTATTAGTCCAATGGCTGACATAGAGCCATTATACTTTAAATGATTGCTGTATTTTGTTATAGCCTCAATTTGCTCAGATCTTGCATATCTAGATCAAAGCCTGCATCCATCGGAAACGATGCAGAAACAAGAGGATGAGGCACGGGGCAGCATTAGTGGATTAGGGGCCACACGGCCACAATTACTGTGTGCGTGCGTGCCCTGCAACATTAACGTTGTTTGAGGACCAATCTCACCGTAACCAAACGACCACAGGCGGATGCAGCTGCATTTCGCTAATGTTCTGAAGTCAACCAGCAGCATTAGCACTGGGGCTAAGTGTGTCGGACTGGAAGCGCTTATGTTTCATTCTGAACCATTGCATTTCCTATAGTCAAATGGTTTTTGTATCTACCATGTGGTAAATTACATTATAGCCCAACAATGTCCTTGCAAGTTATTCACATAAATACTCTGTTTAAGTGCAAATAAGCCTTTTATTATACTTTTTTATTATTTGTGTATATATATATAAAGGTTGTGATTGCTCATCCCCCACACATAGTCTAAATGACAAGGGGATGTCGACTTGACAGACTGAGAGGAGTCGAGAATGTTTTTTGCTTAAGATTCCAGTTTGTCAAACAGTAGCTAAAGTTTGACCGTTGGGACCCCAAATAACACTTGACCTGTGAGTAAAAGATGCAAATAAAAACCCCACACATAATCGTTATTCGTATGCATTTTGTCATGTATTTGCCTTTCCTCAGTTGGGTATAGACTAGTCTCACAAGTCAGACTTTAAATAAATATCTAAAGTATGATGGCAGACATCTTGAATCTGCTTCAAACCGATCCCCGGCCCCGGCCCTGCTGTTGTGTGTGTGTGTGTGTGTGTGTGTGTGTGTGTGTGTGTGTGTGTGTGTGTGTGTGTGTGTGTGTGTGTGTGTGTGTGTGTGTGTGTGTGTGTGTGTGTGTGTGTGTGTGTGTGTGTGTGTGTGTGTGTGTGTGGGGGGGGGGGGGGGGGGGGTGTGGGGGTGTGTGTGTGTGTGTGTGTGTGTGTGTGTGTGTGTGTGTGTGTGGGGGGGGGGGGGGGGTGTGGGGGTGTGTGTGTGTGTGTGTGTGTGTGTGTGTGTGTGTGTGTGTGTGGGGGGGGGGGGGGGGTGTGGGGGTGTGTGTGTGTGTGTGTGTGTGTGTGGGGGGGGGGGGGGGGGGATCTGTCAGTGTGTAATTGGGGAACACAAACTTAGCCAGCAGCCTGTCAACGGAAAAAAGTGTAAAGGTTTTAAATCAACACCGTGTAGACCTTGCCACACTTCTAAAGTTCTCCTCTGAAAGCTTCATCCAATTGCTCCAATTAGTTTTCTTCAGATGAAAATCTCCTTAACAAAACAGGAAACAAGGCGTAACTCCGCCCCTTGCAGTTTCTGGTTTCCTGCCCTGGCTCTGTTCCGTTACCCCCCAGAAGTTCAGCTAGTAGGACTGCTGGATCCAATATTAGGTATAGACCAATGGGAATCAAGAAAATATTTTCATGAGAAAGAAAATGCTGTGTTAATTTAGACAGATTTATGTGGGGCAATAAAGACACATTGAAGCAATACTCCTCCTCCAATAATCCTCCTCCTGCTATTAAGTATATTCAAAGGGGCCCTGATGCACATATAGATTAGCTATTTTAGCTCAGCTTTTGATCACTGGGACCATTGTCCATCTGTCCTCAGTGTCTCATTAGGTAGCCCTCCCCCCACACCCAGACTAGCAGATTTCCCCTGTTTCCGGCATTCTGCCTGCTGTCGGCCCCATAGAGTTCAGTCCATAATGACTCTGTCATCTACCCCCTCCTCTATCATGTAGGTCTCTCTTTGTGTCAATCCATCAATCAGGGTTTTTAATCAACTTAACTTTGCAGCAGCTATATATATATATATGTCTGTGTGTATTTATATAAATGTATATGTATATGTTTATGTTTAAGTGCAATTATAAAACCAGCCTGTAGTTGTGAACAGAAGTAGGTGTTAATGTGTAGCCTTGGTCTAATCCCTTAAGTGGTTTCAACAACAAATATGCCATGCAGTCAGGGTAAAACCTTGTAGAATTGGCTAAGAGCTTTCGCCCTCTTACTGACAACACAGGACACCGCCTTTTCCTGTTGGATACGATATATATTTTATGATATAGGGCCAATACTTATTTTATAACATCTTCGTCTTGACGAATTGTATAAATGAATTCTGTGTGTCTGTGTTTCGGCAATAAACCTATTTAATACAAATAAAAAACATTGTAAGCGTAACACTCCAGACAGGTCGGGTTTACCATTGTATACCGTTCAGCCCTTACGCCGTACGCTAGTTGCTGTATTGCGCCCCGCTGTGGACGTGAAGTGTCACTACACCATTCTCTTTGCGCTTATGAAGGGAGGGGCCGCGGCGAATCAGCAGCGACAGGAGCTCTCTGAACCACTTCTCCGCGCACCAGCCACAGCAGCGATCATTCCCTGAATCTCCCATCCAAGCAAAGAGACGCCCCGAGCATCCATCCAAAGGAGGAATATCTTTGTCACGGCTGTATTGAAAGGTGGACTCGCTGTTTCCTGTACTCGTAGAACATGTCTTATCAAGGCAAAAAGAATATTCCGAAGATCACGGTAAGTGGGTCCTAATACTGAGGGTTATTTTAACCGCACTGCCCGTGAGAACTTTGATGAGTGGTGGTGCTGCTGGGGGGAAATCACTGCATTGATTTTTATTTTCTAATAGGCTTTAGAAGGCAGCAGTGTGAGCCTATACCGTGCGCTTTGATGCATTTGCTCTAGTAAATGTTCAGTCGTGTGGCTTTCGATGTGGACGTTAAGACGAGAAAGGCATGCCTCTCCGGTGACCGGCAGGCCGGTGGACGCAGAACAAGGCGTTTTCTTAAAGGTGTCCTGCATCCTCTTTGTTGAGGCTGCTCTGTCATGCCTTCAGCATGTGCAGGCCCCCCGGTTCGATGGGATGCGGTATAGCCTACATTCAAGGTGGAATAGCACTGGCACATTTGATCAATCCGTGTATCTAACCCCGTTTTTTTTTTTTATAAGGCAGCTGTACTTTAAATGTAGGCTAATGGAGCCACCCGAGACTTTGTCAATTCTCTTTTTTTTAATTTTCTCTTAGAAATGGGGGTGATGTGGTTGCATGATGGTTTATGTTGCGAGGCTAGATTAGATAGTGATTAGAGAATTGATATTGAACATATTAATGAATAGCCAATATCACATACTTGGTGAATAGATTCAAATGAATGGTGGTGCAGGAAATATGAAAAAAAAAAAAACGACACGCTCATGTCTGATATTTATAATAGCGCAAAGCCTGGTTAAGGACAGAAGGGTCGCGTTCTGGTGATGGGCATAGTAACGACGAGCCTCTTCAATTCTCTTATAGGAGGAGTAGAAAGAGAGACAGAGAAAGGGGTGGGGGTGGAAGAGAGAGAGGTGTGTGTGTGTGTGGGGGGGGGGGTCGAGTGGGTGGGGGGGGGGGGGGGGGGGGGGGGGGGGGGGGGGGGGGGGACTGAGACAGAGCTACAGACCGAAAGAGCATGCAGAGATGTCTAGCAGTATGTTTTGGCTCAGCTATGGAGACCGGGGTGTTGCTGTGCTGTTTGAAAACCCAGCCTTTGTCTCTCACAACTTGGCTGGTACAACCAAAGAGGGGATTGGTGGAGAAAAAAAACCTGACACATATTTGGCCTGCAGGGCTCTTATAGCCTACCCGACATGAGCGTCATATATAGTCAATGATCAGTATTGAATTGAAATAATACAGTTAACTCTGGCTGTGTAACAGATGAAGCAGGCGACGCACACATGTAACCATGAGCCACCCAACCT
Source organism: Lota lota (assembly GCA_026745465.1). Lineage (NCBI taxonomy): Eukaryota > Metazoa > Chordata > Actinopteri > Gadiformes > Lotidae > Lota > Lota lota. The sequence goes on from JACYXH010000367.1 coordinate 171,678, forward strand.
CATTGATGTTAAAGTAGGTTGTTTCTATTACAGAAGTGGGTCAATGTTTGTCTTGGGTGCCCACCTGCCATTGGGTCGGTCCTAGTCCAGATAGAAATAGTTCATTTGAAAATGGACTATTGGTATGCAGGCCAACAGTCTTTGTGTTTAATTCTTCTAATTCTCAATATTTGTGTCGCTTCCAACATTGGGATTTCACTTCCGCTCATCCAGAGATTTGAAGTAATTCCCCGATGCTTCATTGCCCAATGAGGTTCATGGCTCATGAATTCCATTTAAACAATGTCAGCCACATAACCTGAACTATCAAGCACCAACAAAAACACATCCTAGTGCATTTAGGTTCGTGATAAGCTCGGTAAGGCTATGGGAGGGGGTTGAGGGGTGAAAGGGGACCCGCTTACACACACACACACACACACACACACACACACACACACACACACACACACACACACACACACACACACACACACACACACACACACACACACACACACACACACTACCACCACCTCCACCTCCACCACCACCGCCAATACCACCACCCAGAGCCTACACCACATAAACCATGAACCCCTCCACCCCTAGTTAATTGTTCCTGGTGTCTCCCTGCATCCAGCGTGGGCCTGTCAGATTTCTAGGTGTGGTCCCTCCCCCCCCCTCCTCCTCCGCTCCGCTCACAGAACCCCATGTGTTCAGCGCTCCAGCACATGTAATATCTAACCTCCCCCCAACACACACACACACACACACACACACACACTGGCACACCTGTGCGTGTAAACAAACATGCACACACACACACACACAAACACACACACACGTGCATGCACACGCATGTACATACACACACACATTCAATCGCACACATGTACACACAAACACACAAATCCACACACACACACACCCACACATACGTGCACGCACGTACACACACGTGTGCGCACAAGCACGTACACGTGCATGCAAACAAACACACGTGCACACACACACACACACCTTGGCACGCACAAGCTTGTATACACGCACACACACACACACACACACACACACACACACACACACACATAGCTGGAGCGCCTGTTTGTTTGACATAGAAGAGCGACAGAATCTTCTGCCTGGTCTAACAACATTCCCTGCCACCACCACCACCACCACCACCTTCACCACCACCTCGCACCATGTAGGCTTAGCCAGATCCATAGCTCTAGTGGGTGGGGAGTAGAGAGAACAGCAAAGTCAGCTCGACTGCGTGCACATTACATACACCCCCCCCCCCCCCCTCCTCCCCCTCTTCTGCTGGTGCTGGAGGTGACCACCCAGATGTTTCCCCTTTTTTTATTGCGAAATTGCCATGGCAACGTGAATACATAGATGTGATGTCAGGAAAATACTCTCAGGGTATCTTGGGCCTTCTTTTGTGATGATGTGGTGTGGTGGCCGTGTGGGCTTAATGAACACACACACAAACACACACACATGCAAGTAAGTTTGTGTGCACACATACAGTCACTTACATACACACATACACACACACATACATGTGGATGCACAAACACACACATACTTTTTAAATACAAAAAACACATGCACACACAAATTATAAATACATTTACAAGTTGCATGAACACACACAAACACACACACACACACACACACAACCCCAACTGAGACCGCTTAAATGCACTAGTCCTTTCCATGTGTGTGGTAATGTGCTCACACCTCCCTTGTTGATCACATGATCAATATTCCAGAGAAGCTGGAGCTCTGTGGATGTGGGAGTGTAGTGTGGGAGATGCTTTGCAACACATGGAGATTGATACGTCTCTCATTGTGTTCACTTCTCAAGAACTAAAAAAACAATCCCATGAAGTTTTTTTTTTTTTTTTGTATAGAGTAAATATTTTCGGTCACTAGGCAACAGGCCTGAAGCACAGGAACTGGCGAGCATGCAATATGATTTTCCTCTTCCACTGGTCTACCCATGTCTCTCTCCTTTCTCTCTCCCTCCACTCTCGCTCTCTCACATTCTCTCTTTTCTCTCTCTCTCTCTCTCTCTCTCTCTCTCTCTCTCTCTCTCTCTCTCTCTCTCTCTCTCTCTCTCTCTCTCTCTCTCTCTCTCTCTCTCTCTCTCTCTCTCTCTCTCTCTAGGCTAGGCTAGGCTAATAGGGGCGCGTCTGTCACCTGCTCTTGTACCCGTTACTTCAATGTGAGTGAGTGTGTGTGTGTGTGTGAGTGACTGTGTGTGTGTGTGTGTGTGTGTGTGTGTGTGTGTGTGTGTGTGTGAGTGACTGTGTTTTCCAGCATTACCAACAAACCCTTGAGGCGCTCCCTGACCATTACACACCCAGCAGCCCCAGTCTGCTGGTAGTCGATCTCCTTCTACCTCTTGCTTCTTTTTATTCAACACTTGGTGGAAAATAGGAGTCATTTTTTACATCCACAACATGGTCGTACAAGGAAAACATCCTAAAGTCTATTTCTGTCACGTTCCGAACCGTGGGCTTCCTGTGATGCAGTAGAGGAAGGTTTATTGGTGTGCTCTCTTTTCTTTGGGGGGACAGGATTGACAAAGCACGTTTGTGATTCGTTCATGTTTTTATGTCCCAGAGTATGTCTTTTTGTTTTCTTGTGTTCATAAGGCCAGAGAACTATATTGACTGGACAGACAATTAAACACAATCCTGATTAACTTTTCATGGCTCTCTATTCACTTTTTATCAACATGTCGTCATATATACCAGTAATTTAAGATTGATGTACGAAGATAACAATACACAATGTGGATACACAATAAAAACAGAACAAATACATTCATATCTATGATAGGACACCAATCCACCTTTTAATGCCATAATAGGCATTGCTTCTCCCTAGATCTGTAATTATATAATATTTGACTTAATTATTATTATGCAATAATAATCATTAATATTTACTACTTAATGGCTCTAGCCATATACGTTCCTGTAATGAATGGACATCAAAATTCCTCTATTTCAGACATAGGACAAATGATTGGAATGTAAGATTTGCTGATATCTCTCTCTCACTTTGTTGATTCATCGTATGTACAGGAGTCTGTTTACTATCGACGGACAATATAACAAAACATAACATTACCTAATAGAGCTTGCTTCACATAAACAACCTGTAGAACACATTTCTGCAGAATATCCCAGCGGCAATTCTTAGATTTGACTTTTAGGGGGGCGTGGCCCCAAAAAAGACACTGTTTTCATTCAAACGATCTTTTTTGAATTATTGAAAGCAAGTCTGCTGAAAATTGTAAATTGTTAATGAGTTAAAGTTTGACAGCCCTTGTTAAACAAGGGTTAACCCAAGTTGAAATACATTGACTGCTTATCTGTCACAAGCACCAACTAATAGAATATGTGGAAATATGACTTAAAGCGTATGCAGATGATATCTGAGAGGATTTTAAGCCCATGCTACAGTTCACCGGTTTCTCCATTTATTCATAAATCAGCCCGCAATATCAATCTGCCTGCAGATTTACTGTGAATGATTTATTTAAGTGTGGATGACAAGAGAAAAGAGAAAGTAATGTGTCTGTAACTATGTGTTTCTGGAGTGTTATTGCCTTATTGAAATTCCTAAACTCCACACTGCGGTATTATGGGATAGATTACTCTGGTGTCTTTTCAAGTATCACAAAAGTGCTTTGTCAGTGTTCTCACCCTCACTACAATTCACACACACACACACACACACACACACACACACACACACACACACACACACACACACACACACACACACACACACACACACACACACACACACACACACACACACACACACACACACACACACACACACACACAAACACACACACACACACACACACACTCACTCACGCAGAACACACACAGAACACACACAGAACACACACAGAGCACACACAGAACACACACAGAACACAGGGTGATAGATAGCTGGCCCTTCATATGTGATGAAGTATTAGTCATGTCAAACAATCTATTATAAGGTCCCTCTAGTATAAAATTCCCTCTAATCTATTTATCAGTAGCACATGGATGTTAAATAAGAACTGCAGAGTCAGGACGACCGGAAGAATTTAAGTAATGGAAATGGAAAGTTATTGATCCATTTCAGTGTGTGTGTGTGTGTGTGTGTGTGTGTGTGAGAGAGTGACTGATAGAGTGTATGTGTCTAGAGATATATTTGAAGTCACTGCAGTAATATGCCCATGCGTAAGGCCGCACACTCTGTTCTGCAGCGGAAGCCGGGCCTATGGGACCATCCGTTTACGTAATAACGTTTGAGAAATTGGATACCGTCATGGCGCGCAGCACATTGTCAATCAGAACAGCTGATTGATTGATCCCCTTAGTGATGCATATTTCAGCCGACATGCGTACAGCAAAACTGCAAGTGAGCGGTCTCAGTGCTTTCCTGCTGAAACAACACACAGCCTTTTAACGTCAACATGCTTCACTTGACAACGCTGGATGGCAAAGTTTGTTGCAGCTAATTACTACAAGTGTTATGATCCTTATTACGGTATCCACTTTCTTTCCTGTCTGTCCTGAAATTGGAAATAATGCAGTCATGCTGCCCGGGTGCAGGGGTTATGACCTCATGGAGGTCTGTTTTAGAGCTGCCTATGCGGCGCGACAGGGCTTGGTTCCAAGCCCAGAGTGCTGCGTGCCGTAATGTGCTGCTCGGTGGGTGTGGCTCCCTGGGCTCGCGCTCTGGACTCTGCTCCTTCCTTTGGCTTCATCCACACACACACACACAGGCACCGACACACACACACACACACACACACACACACACACACACACACACACACACACACACAGACACACGCACTCACACACACACACATACTCACACACGCACACACACACACAGGCACCGACGCGCACACACACACACACACACACACACAGACACAAGCACTAACACACACACGCACTCACACACGCACACACACACAGGCACCGACGCACACACACACACACACACACGCACTCACACACACACACACACACGCACACTCACACACACTGCAAATACAGGGAGGTTCAGCATCCCCCCAGTCAACGTGTGTGATACGACAAGTTTTCATGTTTGAGGGCGGGGTTATTGAAGGAGGGGCGGAGCCATGCATGAACCTGGACCCTAGAATCGTAACCCGGGACATGAAATCATCCCATCGGTCACGCAGTGCAGTGCACACATGTACTGACATTCAGACGGCTGGCAGCTAGGTCTGTCTCTGGCAAGACTGTGGATTGAACTCTTGAGTTGGGTTTTTCTCACAGTGAGAACCGTTCTTGCTCTGTTTAGTGGCCTGCTGTTACGCTATTCGCAAGAGAGCGTTTAACGGCTCAGTCATGCCCCTGAGCCTCACTTTGGGTCCTGGATCCGTGTCCGGCCTCGTCTGTCCCAGGGAGCAATCACGTGAAACAGACGCGTGCTGGTGTGATGTTTCCACTGTGGAGTCTCCAGAGCAACGTGTCGTAGCCTGCTGTAAAAAGGTTGAATCGAGGGATTTGTTATTTCTGACAGGTTATTATACGGTTATTATGTTTATGGTTTATGATGTCTTTTGGCTATGGGGCAGATACATTTAACTATAGAGAGGCGGATTTAGCTAAATCGACTGGTTTGGCAGCCCACCCTGTTACACAACCAGTTGTCCATTGAGCCTGCTGTCTAACCAGCCAAGCCCAGCAACCACCACCCCCCCCCCCCCCCCCCCCCCCCCACACCCCTAACCCCTACCCCTCCCGTCCTCTTGCCTCTTGCAGCCACCCTGTCACCATAGCAACGGCCTGCCAGTGTCTGGCAGTGTTGCAGCAGCAGTACCAATGTCTCTAATACTGTGGAGTCATGGCAACGCCCTGTTCAGACTGCATTATTGGCTGTACGGTGGAGGTGGTTTCCAACGTGGGCACAATGCATGACAGTCACATATTAGCCGGGGCCGTTCAGAGATTCAAATTGGGATTATGCAGTCTCTCTTCAACAAAATAACAAAAAGAGAGAATGAATTTAATTGAAAGATAGATCACTTTGTAAATAGATACATACATAGCTAGAGAAATAGATAGAGAGATTGATGGCTGGATGGATGGTGGACAGATAGATGTTAAGAGAGAGTGATAGATGGATGGATGGATGATAGATGGATGGAGTGATGGATAGAAAGAGAGAGAGAGATTGAGAGATGGAGAGATAGATAGATAGATAGATAGACAGATAGATAGATAGATAGATAGATAGATAGATAGATAGATGCATAGATAAATACATATTGAGATAGTGATAGATAGATGGATGGAGTGATGGATAGAAAGAGAGAGAGATAGATGGAGAGATAGAGAGATAGATAGATAGATAGATAGATAGAAGTGGTCAACACTACGTTTTTTCTTCTCGCAAGTTGTCAGCCAGCCAGGAGTTACCAATGTGACCAGTCTGGGCCATACTTCAGCAGACGATCTGGAATGTAGGTTAGGGAGAAAGCTGGCCTGTCTGTCTGGATAACAGGCCATTGATGTGGAAGTGGCCGCTGCTGCATAAGATACATGTAAAATGTATTTCGTTGACTCACAGCACTAGGGACCTTGGACTTCCTGTATTCATTCATAAGGTTGGACATCTTCCTGCAGTCGGTTACGTTCCTGTCCCGGCCAGTTGAATACGGGTGATGGAAATAGATGGATTGACGGATGGATACATGAGGCGATGGATTGATGGATGGATGGATGGATGGATGGATGGATGGATGGATCATGCCTCTGTATGAGGGCCTCTCTTCCCCGATTGGTTTGGGGAATCCATCTTGCCTGTCAATCACAGCCGAGTGAACCGGCCACTTCTCAACGTTGGAGAAACTGAGGGAGGGAGGGATTAAAGAGAATGGGGACGTTTATTAGGTTGTTCATTTTCTAAATCTTGCTATCCTCTGCTCCCTCTCTTTGAAACTCTGGTGTCTTTCCTGCATTAATGATCCTCCCTTCCATTCTCTTCCTTCTCCACCCCCCCCCCCACCCACCCCCCCCCCACCCCTCTCTCCCGCAGAGCGAAAGGCTGCTGGTCAAAGGCGGGAGGATCGTCAACGATGATCAGTCCTTCCATGCCGACATCTACATGGAGGATGGAGTCATCAAGTAGGACTAACCCCTCCTCCACCGCCATCCACCTATCATGGAAGAGTGTCTCTCTCGGTCTATCTCTCTCTCTCTCTCTCTCTCTCTCTCTCTCTCTCTCTCTCTCTCTCTCTCTCTCTCTCTCTCTCTCTCCCTCTCTCTCTCTCTCTCTCGCTCTTGCTCTCTGTCAGCTGAATAAACGGCTCTATGTCTCTCTCTCGCTCTCTCTTGGGCCTACCTCTGTATGTAAACTGTGTTGCACTCAAACATATTTTTTTCTGTCCTTTTTCTGTCCATTGATCTTGTTCTTATTAGGTCATTAAGAGTGTAGCTATGAGTGAATAAAATGTACCCCAAAAATTGACCCCTAAACTAATGTGGTGTGATGGTGGTGACACTCCCACTCGTGCTCTCGACCAATCATATGGCCTTTTGTGTAAAGATGGCACAACAACAGTCTTAGTGCCGAATTGGCCAATGGCGTGTTAGTTGTGTAAGCCCCACGCACCCGGCCTCAGTGCTGGCAGAGAGACCTGACAGAGGTCAGTCAGGCTGTTGTGCTGGGCTCTTAGAAAAGAGGCCTCTGGGGACTCTTTTTCCTTTTTATTTCTGTTCGTCTGCCTTACTTTTGTTTTTTGTTTCTCTCACTCACTCTATCTCTCTCTCTCCCTCTTTTTCCCTCTTTCTCTTTCTCTGTCCCTCTCAGGATCTCTCCCTTCCTGCCAATGTCTCTCTATATCATTTCTCTGTGTGTGGCTGTCACGATCCCCGCCCCACCCCCCCCCCCCTCTCTCTCTTTCTCTGGCTCTCTTTATCCCTCCCCTCCCCCTCCCTCGCCCTCTTTCTCTCTCTCGCTCTCTCTCTCTGTCTCTCACTCACTCACTCTCTCCCTCCCTCCCCTCCCCCCATCTCTCTCCCTCCCTCCCTCCCTCCCTCCCTCTCCCTCTCTACTCTCCTCTTCTGCTCCCATTTGATTGACCAATTAGGCTCTTTGTCCTGCTCATCCCCTGCTCGTGTGTGTGTGGTTGTGTGTGTGTGTGTGTGTGTGTGTTTGTGTATGTGTGTGTGTGTGTCTTTGTGTATGTGCAGCTGTGGCTTTAGATTGTACCCCAGACACTGCCCTCTGTCTGTCCCCTCAAACCAGAACTCTCTCTCCTCTTTTAATGTGAACATTAAAAGAGACGATCCCTCAAGGATCACTGGAATGACTCCCTAAGGTGACTTTACATTTAGGAATGGAATTTGGTTTGGTTTCCTCTGCCAACACGCCCACCAGGTCCACGCATGTGAATGGGAAACAAACCAGAGCAACACCAACCACTCAGCATTAACAAGCAGGGCAGGGTGGTAGTTCAGCACTTGTTTTCCACTGATCCACTGTGCTCCCCTTCTCTCCCGGTGTCGCCCTGCAGGCAGATCGGGGACAACCTGATCGTGCCGGGCGGCGTGAAGACCGTGGAGGCCAACGGGAAGATGGTGATCCCCGGGGGGATCGACATCCACACCCACTTCCAGATGCCCTACCGCGGGACCACCACCGTGGATGACTTCAACCAGGGCTCCAAGGCCGCCCTGGCCGGGGGCACCACCATGATCGGTAGGGTGGGGAGTGGGGTGGGTGTTGGGTGTTTAATGTGCAGGAAGTTTTGGGTGTGGCTGGATGGGAGGAAATGGTGCATTTTGGGTAGAGAGACCCACAGGGGAAAGTGGGGGTCCTTTTCCATTCGTTTAGGACGAACAGAACAGAAGAGAAAAATAAAGAGAGAGAGAGAGAGAGAGAGAGAGAGAGAGAGAGAGAGAGAGTGAGAGAGAGAGAGAGAGAGAGAGAGAGAGAGAGAGAGAGAGAGAGAGAGGGAGAGAGAGAGAGAGAGAGAGAGAGAGAGAGAAAGAAAGAAAGAAAGAAGAAGAAAGAAAGAAAGAAAGAAAGAAAGAAAGAAAGAGAAATATCAAGAGAGACTTTTATGTCTTCACAAAAGTGTCTGTCTGTCTGTGTGTGTGTGTGTCTGTGTGTGTGTGCCAGGCCCTGCCCACAGCAAGCAGCTGGCAGATACCATGGTGCCATTAATACCATTAAGGTCCATTGAGTTGGCCGTTACTGTACCCTCATTCTCCTTTTCTCCCTGTGTCTGCTGGATTCACCGCACACACATTCACATAACAGCCGTGCGGCATTCACAAGCCCCTTTCAGACAGGCATTTGATTTAATCGTGTGTCTGTGTGTGTGTGTGTGTGTGGTGGGGGTAGGATAGGAAGAGGCATAGGAAGAAGATATATGGATGTCTCTGGGTGTGTTCATTATGTGATGTGTGTGTGTGTTCGTGTGTATACGGTTGGCCTTTTAAAAAGAGGGATTGGAAGAGAAGACATGTTTATTATGTGATTGTGTGTGTGTGTGTGTGTGTGTGTGTGGCCCTCCTAGCTAAACAACAACACAGTGTTTATTGAGACTGTCCAGACCCTTAGCAGCCAGACTTTTGTTTGGATCACAATTTCAACCTTCATCCTATTAAGTTGTAAAGAACCCTCTTAGCGGATTGGGCCAGCCTTAACGAGATCAAAACAACCAGCAGTCAGGTGGCATGCCAGCAAGCCAACAGGCAGCCTGCGGTTCAACACAGCTGAGCATGCTGGGATACGTTAAGATCTCACCAGGAGGGCGATCATTTCACATGCACTGAAGATGGATTTACATCTGGGATTTGAGTGAAAGTAAATAAACAAGGAAGTCTCCTTCTGCATGTTCAACTGTCTGTCAGATTTAGAACTGTGGAATATACTAATTTAAATGACGTTAATTTACCTTACATTACAAAATTGTGACATTACAAGTGGGATGTATTATGGCATGGTATGGTATGGATTTAACTCCAGCTTACTATCCGTCATACATCTGAGAGGACACTCCCACATGTGACATCACAAACGGATCGATTCTGAAAGGGCTTATGATCGCTAACTGGTCTGTAGGAAAATGTATTCCTATTTTTACTTTCAGAAAGTCAATGAGAGTCAACTCACTTTGATGCTTTGCGTTTGTTGGGATGGGCAGCCATTGCTTGTTTGTTATTCATCTTTTGTTGCTGGGGGACAAATTATATTTATTACCATTTTAAATCGTGGTGAAATAATAGTACAATATAATAAACTTAATGTCAGCATTTTGTAATCGTGTTTTAGTCCATTACCAGAAAATGTTATAAACAAGTGGGATGAATTATGACAACAACAAGGAAACAATCACAAACTGTCTGAGCGCAACCAACTTTGGCCACTCAACAAAAGGAACGTCTATGCAGAATGCTGTAGACTGCTTTTGACACCCCCCCCCCCCCCCCCCCCCCCCCCCCCCCCCCCCCCCCCCCCCCCCCCCCCCCCCCCCCGCTGGCTCAGCAATGCTGAAATGCAACAAGACAGTTGGTTATGTAATAAAAACAATCCAAAACAAGGAAGATCTATCACAGCCAGCCCTGACTTTCTCTTTTGCTCTCTCTGTCTCTCGCTCTCCTCCAACTTTCTTTACTCAACAATCGTCCTTATCTGACCTTTCTACTGTTAATTTTCTCATCTAATCTCTCTCTTAATTCCTCTCCTCTCTTCTTTCTCCTGTTTTCATTCCCTCCCCTCTCTGATCCTCTCCTCCTCCTCCTCCTCCTCCTCCTCCTCCTCCTCCTCCTCCTCCTCCTCCTCCTCTTCCTCCTCCTCCTCCTCCTCCTCCTCCCCCTCCTCCTCCTCCAGTGGACCACGTGATCCCGGAGCCTGGCAGCAGTCTGATAGAGGCGTACGACCAGTGGAAGCAGTGGGCCGACGAGAAGTCCTGCTGTGACTACGCCCTCCACGTGGACATCACCCACTGGGATGACAGCGTCAAGCAGGAAGTGGAGACCCTCATCAAAGAAAAAGGTTGGCGCAATGATGTTCAGTCAGTAGCAGTCGTCAGACGCGACACGTTGCTCTTCACCTGTCTAGCGCCCTCACTTTTGTTTGCATTCGGATTTGAGGGTTGCAGCCATGCCATTGGTCCATGGAGCGGCCCTGTTCCGCCTGCCAAGACAAATCCGCCCAATCACAGGTCAAGCGCCACCACTGTCTTGTGATTGGCCTGCCCAAATGGTTAGGGTCTTCCTCCAGCCTGTCTTGTGTCACGAAAGTGTCACAAGAGAGGCTGGAAGTCGAGGCTAGTAGTCTAGTAGCATCATGGGCGTAATACCAATGCTTACCAGTGATGGCTCTACTGAGTAGCTACCGTAAGAGGTCCCTCGGAATGAACAGGTGTTGATGGATTGAAATAAAAAGCTTGAACATGTGTTCACATGTTTACACTTTTCAACATGGTTTTCTCCAGTAGGACAACACATATCCAATCCAAAAGGGAATAGTGCAACGATATCAACAATGTGTTAATGAAGTATACCATGTTCATTCAGAGAGAAACGTTTGCACACAAACCCAAAAGCAGCAAAATTGGCAAGCTGTAGACAGAAAGCCCAGACTAGCTGAGTTGACAGCATGTATTGAGACACAAAAGGTGATTGGGGGTAGGAGGGGGTAGTGACAAACAAACATGACCTCACACAATGACCTGATGATGTAAGAGGCAGATGCAGCAGATTGTGCTGACTCAGGTGTCTGCCAACTGGGCCAGGTGTTTGTTTATATATCTAGGAGGAGTCAGGGGCCCAGGATAAATCCTATCAAATCATATGATACTATGTTCAAATGTAAATGGAAGACCACCAATCGAACGCCACACATAGCACCATTCTTGTGAAAATGTTCTTAATATCCCTATAGTGTGATGTCACCGAGCAAGCCCCCTGAACCACATGGGTCGTGATTGTCCGTTATCTCCCCTTCCACAGGTGTGAACTCATTCCAGGTGTACATGGCGTACAAAGACTACTACCAGATGTCCAACAAAGAGGTACACACCGAGGCTCACCACTGCCGATGAACGGAGAACCAGCCCAACCAGCCAGACCTTTCACACTTTAGCATGAACTTGTTTGTAGGATCTTCAAATTATGTTACATGTATTTATTTCTGTCACTAAAATTCCAAAATAATTATACCATATAAATCAAACGCTGGAATTTAGTATTTAGTCATTTAGAAAAACAAAACCATTAAAATCCAACCATAGCAATTTCAGAGGTTGACCCAAGTGATGATTATGATGGTCTTATATTTATGACAAGTTGCTTGCCATGCAACATTTTGTGACTTCTGTAATTTGAATCACTAAGGGCCGTGATTCCGTCCCCTCTCATTGTGCAACCTTTTGGTCTGAGTGTTTGGTTACTGACTCAATTCTATTGATCTGAAAGTAACTCTGGTTAACGTGGATCCAAACAAACACTGGCGTCATTAAACTCCCTTCATTATCAAGGAACAAACCCTAGCAAGACAAACAGTTTGAGTCAAAATAAATACTTATTTAAATATATTATATATATTTAAAATGAGTAACCAAACAATTGTGCTTCTGCATCACTAATCCCCCCATGTTCAGAGGAAGCCAGTAGGGAATTGACACGGCCTGAAACAATGATGTAATGCCAGTGATTTGAGGAGGGAGAGGGAGAGAGAGAGAGAGAGAGAGAGAGAGAGAGAGAGAGAGAGAGAGAGAGAGAGAGAGAGAGAGAGACTATCACAGTGGATGCATCCCGCATATGTTAGAGAGTCATTGGTGGAGACCACGCAGAATAATTGCAGTGCAGCATGGCAAATGTCATGTCAATTGTGGGGTTCTCTTAAAATAGTGGGGTATTATTGTCATCTGGGATGAGAGAGAGAGAGAGAGAGAGAGAGAGAGAGAGAGAGAGAGAGAGAGAGAGAGAGAGAGAGAGAGAGAGAGAGAGAGAAAGAGAGGAGAGAGAGAGAGAGAGAGAGAGAGAGTGGGAGAGACAGAGGGAGAAAGAGAGGAGAGAGAGTAGTTAGCAGCATAAAGGTTGGAGTGGAAATACTAATCTTCTTGGGCAGTGGATGTACATGGAATGTGTATGTGCGTGGGGGTTAGACACATATATACATACTGGGTGGTGTTTTTCAGTTTGCAAACTTATGTTCATAAGTGTGTCTGTGTGTGTGTGTGTGTCTTCCAGCTGTACGAGATCTGCTCCTTCTTGGCGGACCACGGAGGCATTGCTCAGGTGCATGCCGAGAACGGAGATC
>JACYXH010000367.1:190000-215000 GCA_026745465.1 Lota lota
ACTAATACGTCATTTTTTGCATAGATACATGCAGTGCATTAATGTAAATTAAACGTTCTTTCCATATTTTCACTTTTCGTATTTTCCTACACCTCTCTGTCTCTCTCTGTCTATCTCTGTTTCTCTCTCTGTCTCTCTCTCTCTCTCTCTGTCTCTGTCTCTCTGTCTCTGTCTCTCTCTCTCTCTCTCTCTCTCTGTCTCTCTCTGTCTCTGTCTCTCTGTCTCTCTCTGTCTCTCTCTGTCTCTCTCTGTCTCTCTCTGTCTCTGTCTCTCTCTCTCTGTCTCTCTGTCTCTCTCCCTCTCTCTGTCTCTCTCTGTCTCTGTCTCTCTGTCTCTCTCTCTCTCTCTCTCTCTCTCTCTCTCTCTATCGCTGTCTCTCTCTCTCTCTCCCTCCCTCTCTGTCTCTCTCTCTTCCTTGGTTCTCACAGTGGGGACCTGAACGTTACTGGCAGTGCCCACTGCACCTTCAGCGTGGCGCAGAAGGCGATCGGCAAGGACGACTTCACCCAGATTCCCGAGGGGGTGAACGGGACAGAGGAGAGAATGGCCGTCATCTGGGACAAGGCTGTGGTAAGGCACGAACCCCACCCATTGCCCCCATCCTACCTTTATTTAACGTTTGAACCTTTGCATTTTAATTTTCCTTTTTTATGTTCATGTTTCGTTCATTTAATAATATATCTTTTTTTCATTATACATTTCTATTTTCTTATGTTTAAAGTCATTATATCTCTTTTTGTTTATTTTATATTAAGTTGTTTGTAATGTGGCCCTATGCCATACAGTCTTACTGTCATGCTTCATTATTCCTATTCAAACCACAGAAACAGAAAGATATACATTATAGATCACTCCACTTTTAAACTTCATGTGGTAGTATAGGCATGCTTTTCTCCTTGGCTTTGCTTAAGTATGTTAGCATTGCTGTTTTTATCTGTTTGTTGCTCTAACCGGAGTCAAATTCCTTTTGTCAGTGTATGCTTGACCATTGCTCTCACTGGGGAGTGAATCTAAACAGTTAGCAGGAACAGCATTCAATTGTGTTGCAGTAACCATCTATAATTAAACCAATTCCTTAGCACTTAACTCCTTAACTTCTATTTTTATCCATTTGTTCAATCTCCTTGTCAATTTTTTTGTCGGCTTTGCAATCTCCTATTGGGCGAAAGATCTTTTCTTGCTCTATGTTGCCCTAGTGTTATTCAATCGTATTCCTGTTTCTCTACAAACCTGCCTCTGTCCCATTCTATCTCTTTTATTTGTCCTTCTTTCCAATTAGTCTTAGGCTCTGTTACTGTTTCTGCACATCTATGTTTTTCTTTGCTCTCTCTCTCTCTCTCTCTCTCTCTCTCTCTCTCTCACTCTCTCTCTCTCTCTCTCTCTCTCTCTCCATCCTCTTTACCTACCCATTAACTTAACAGAAACAGTGAAACAAGTTTAGGCCTCATTTCTTCTTATTTGACTCGGGGAAGCTTTCTCACCGCGTGTCCGTTTTGTATTCCATCGAATTCATGTGTATGTTTATCATAGTAATGCATCCCTGGAATGTGAGTAATCATGATGTCATGCCACTCATTGTGCCATTGGATTTAACTTAGCTCATTCAGAAAAAGTGATAAATGGTGCATTGCTTCTATCTCTATCGTATTTACACATGGAGCAGTCAGGGCAAGTCAAGTCAATGTTATTCGTGTAGGCCTTAATCACAGTTGTTTTCAAAGGGCCTTGACAGGCCGCATTCGGCGGTACTCCCCTAACCTTGAGCCCCCAAAGAGCAAGCTCCCTTCATTATCAAGGAAGAAACCCTGAGAAGCAACACAGGAAGAGGGATCCCTCCTTCCAGGGATGGTTAGGAGTGCAATGGGTGGCGTCATGGAGTCCGAACAAACCTCACGGTAGCTTTTTCTGTTTGTTTGACCATGCAGTCATCAACTGACCACCGTTTTTCATTCATTCACTTTTGCGTCAGACCACGGGCAAGATGGACGAGAACATGTTTGTGGCGGTGACAAGCACCAACGCAGCCAAGATCCTGAATCTGTACCCCCGCAAGGGCCGGATCGCCGTGGGCTCCGACGCTGACCTGGTCATCTGGGACTCGGACTCGGTGCGCACCGTGTCGGCCAAGACACACAACTCGGTAGGTTGTGCGCCGTAGAAGGGCTAGGGGTCGGAGGTCATTCAAAATATTTGATGTTATCTTTTCCTGTTCTTTAATAAACCCATCATGTTCAAATTAAATGAAGGAGCAGGATAATGGGAAAACACAATGTTCTTGTTGTCCGTGGGAACAATGCCCCTATTGTCTCCACGTTCCAACACAGGGCCATTTAAGTTGTTTGCTTTTTGTTGTTGTTACATACTTTAGTTGTGAATCATACGTTTAGTCGATGTCATAAAAAGGAAGGCATCGTGACACGACCATAGAGTGTTTCTACTTTTATGTGCTGTATTTTCCATGTATTTTGTCCAGGGAACTGGCGTTCTGTTTTCACCTGGAGCGACACAGACTAGCTCTTTGTAGACATGGGGCATTTCACTTAAACTTACTTTGTTAAAGCACTTTGTTGGGTTTGGACTCTAGGGCTCCTTGCTGTCTTGCTTCCTGTAGCCGCCCACGCTTTGATCCAAAGCGACTTAAAAGTGAGGCTGAGTATAAGGCAAGCAAGTACGATCGGAATTGGAGCGACTACAACAATCCGAAGTGCTGCACAAGATTGGTGTCAATCTTCTCATGTACAAAATGTCGGCGTGCTCCTTAGCCACTGGATTTGTAACGGATAGGAAGTACACGCGGGGGAAGGAATCTTGCAAACAATCTCAGGGATTAGCCCCTTGCTCCAGCATTCCTGAATAGTTCTTTTTTAAGTTTACTGGACAACAGATATTGGTAAATCCTGCAGTTTGAATTCAGCATTTTCCTAAATGCTTAACAAAATAATACTAATACTAATAATATTAATATAATAAAATGCCATAGGACAGAGAGTTGGATAATGTGATGAATTGTTCTGGGAACCTAACACTGAACATGTTTGGTTGGTATTTGGTGATATAGCTCCTCTTTTTCAGTTTAAGAGGTGATGATGTCACTTCAAGGAATCAGGGTTATGCAGAAAATAAGAACTGGGGATGATTAAAAATAGGCGTATGAGAAATAGAGAAATGAAAAATAGAATATGGGATGCTGTCATTAGGGTTTTTATATTTACAAAAAAAGTAAATCCAACCGTTTGATGTCACTGTACATGCGCACACACACACACACACACACACACACACACACACACACACACACACACACACACCACCACCACAAAAAGAAGCATCGTTCATTAGCCTCATCATCTTCACAGGAAATTAAGTTGGTAACGGGTTGCTTTATTTCCTGTTTAATGCAGAGGAGAGTAGAAGAGCTGGAAGAAACAGTGAGAGAGTAAAGAGACGACGGGAGCGAGAGTTGAGGAATTTAGAATGGCCACTTTGTGTGGGAGGGAGGAAGAGAGAGGTAGGGAGGAAGGAAGGAAAGGCTCAATAATGGATAGAGACAGGGAGCACCTTACATATAAGCAAAGATTGGTTAGAATAGATACAAATACAACCATATAGAGACCCACCAAGAGATTACCATTTGTATTTCTAGACTTTATAAGATGTTCTTGACATTTATATTATCCTTTTGAAGTCCCCATGGAATGTCAATTTATGGAAAAGTAACTTGTTTAATATTTCGAAAACACATAACTGCCTCTTAAGCTCAGTTTCTGTCATGCCCAGCAACAAATTGGCAGACACACACTGGCACCAGGCTTAATATTTCAACCAATCATATGTGTGACATTTAAACACATTGTAACATTTCCCCCAAACAGAAAGCCATCATTGGACCAACACACAGCTGTTAGCATGTTTAAGCACTGTTGCATGATCCAACTATAAGACACTGTTCGTCTGTAACACCAGGTTACAGACGAGAGAGAGAGAGAGAGAGAGAGAGAGAGAGAGAGAGAGAGAGAGAGAGAGAGAGAGAGAGAGAGGAAAAGAGAAAGCGAGAGAGAGGGAGATTGGATGAAGAGAGAGAGGGAGAGTGAAAAAAAAGGAACACTCCGTAGAAAAGCCATAACTGGAACAACAGGGGATGGCGATGCTAATGATAGCGTGATGCTACTCATAATAGGCCTCCTAGCTCCTAATGTGGAGTACATCCACTGAGATCCTCCGGATTCTTCCGGAGTGATGTCAGCGCTCATTCATTTCCTGCTAGAGAGAGGAGTAGGAGGGGGGATCCCACCACCACAGCCGGGCTGCGGCCGGGACTCAGTCGCCTGTGTACCTAGAGTGAACCCAACGGGAGCACTCTGTGCTGTACGGTTAGCCATTCTGAGACTGAGCACTAATCCGACGTGACTCGCGTTGTGTCTAATAGCGGGGTTATCGCTGAGCCCACATCTGGACCGGATTCACTGCGGTTGTCAGGCAACACGTAACTACAAAAACATAGATGGAGATAAATATTATGCACGTTAAAGTCATGCACATATGTGTGCCCATAGCAACACAAACAAACACACACACACACATGCGCGCCCGCTGGCCCACAGCACAGTTGCAAACGTGCACACACACGCAATGCACACACACACACGCAAACACGCACAGGCATGCACACACACACACACACACACACACACACACACACTTATGTGTGCACACACGCACAAAAACACACATGCGCGGACTCACAATAGTTCATAACAATGACATCATGGTTGGCAGGCTATAAGGTATCCTTGGTTACCAGTTGTCCTGTTCTAGTTTGGCAGCAAGGACGAATAGGGTTGTGTGCAAAGATATGTGTGTGCGTGTGCGTGTGCGTGTGTGTGTGTAAACTAAAGACGATCAGCGATCATAAGCCAGAACAGAGACCTGGCAGAAAGAGTTGTTGAGTCTGTGTAACTGAAAATGATAGCATTAATCAAATGAACTGAGTATGAGAGTGGGTGAGGGAGAGAGATAAAGAGAGAGAGAGACAGAGAGAGAAAGAGAGAGAGAGAGAGAGAGAGAGAGAGAGAGAGAGAGAGAGAGAGAGAGAGAGAGAGAGAGAGAGAGAGAGAGAGAGAGAGAGAGAGAAAGAGAGCGTGACATTGAGAGAGACAACGAGAGAAAGAGAGATACATAGAGAGAGACAGAGAAAGAGAGAGTGATGCATAGAGACAGAGAGAGAAAGAGGGAGTGATACATAGAGAGACAGCGAGAGAAAGAGAGAGATGCATAGAGAGATACATAGAGAGAGACAGGGAGAGAAAGATAGAGATACACAGAGAGAGACAGAGTGAGAAAGAGAGAGATACATAGAGAGAGACAGAGAGAGAGACAGGGAGAGAAAGATAGAGATACACAGAGAGAGACAGAGTGAGAAAGAGAGAGATACATAGAGAGAGACAGAGAGAGATAAAGAGATAAGCTGAAAAGTGTTTTGGGAGACAAGTAAACAGCGGAAGGTTGACAACAAATGGTGTTGACTATTTGTAGGTAAAAATAGCTCTTTCCACATAAATATTTAAATATTTAATTAACATAATGGCATTAAAAAGTGTGAAAATAACCACGATGGCAGAACCAAAAGATGACTAGCTTGTCTTAAGTTGATTTGATGGAAAAGCCCCATTGAAAATCATTCACTCTACATTGCCCTGGTGTTCGCCTCACACATTCAGCCAACTGGTGTATCCTCTTATTAGAACATCTTTGGTTTATTAATTCTTCTTCTTCTTCTTCTTCTTCTTCTTCTTCTTCTTCTTCTTCTTCTTCTTCTTCTTTGTGTGTGTAGGAGGCGGAGTACAACGTGTTCGAGGGCATGGAGCTCCGCGGCGCCCCCCTGGTGGTCATCTGCCAGGGCAAGATCGTCCTGGAGGACGGCACCATGCACGTGATCTCCGGCTCGGGCCGCTTCATCCCCTGCTCCCCCTTCCCTGACTTCGCCTACAAGCGCATCAAGGCCAGGAAGCAGGTGAGAGAGAAAACGACATCAACTACAGGGAGACGACCACCTTTCAGCGCCCAAAAACCAGATTCAGACCTCGCTCAAAGCCACACCCCCGTTTCCTGAGAGTTCATTGACTCATAGCCTTCCTGATCTTGCAAGTTCTCATACGTTTTCTGTCTGTTTCTCTCTATCAGTCTGGCCTCAAGCCTGTTGAAAGCCTCTCCCTAATATTTTTTTAACGATAGGACCAATTATCTCCTGGGGACGGCAGTTTCATTTCATGACAGAGCAAGGAACGGCAGAATTTCAAAATAATGGCGGCGCAAAAGGAAAGTGTATTGGGAGCAATCTCAACAGTTTTATATGAAATAGACCGAATAACGACGTTATAGGTAAACTGTGTAAATGTTTTGTTTTTTTATGTGCTGTAAAACGCGTTTTGTCATGTAGACGCTCACTGGAAGGCTACAGGGATCTAGATGAATTGCGCCGATAAACCTCATGTTAAGTTTTAAAGGCGAGCCTTGCTTTTTGAGGGTAAGGCCAGGGTTTGAGAGAGTAGGGAGAGGGAGGGGTGAGGAGCAGCAGCGTTTTGACTGGAGATAGCTTGAAAATCGTAAATCTCGCATACCAAAGACGAACAGAAATGTGCATGGAAGGATTTTTCCCAGAGGAGAATCTGTTCTTGCTTTACTTCCAACCGGTGTCAGCAGGAGCGAAGAGAGCAAGAGGTGTCACTCCGTTATTTAATCTGATTGGCTGGAGGTTTTTGAACAATGTAAGGCCGCACCCATGAGTGGAAATCAATCGCTGCCCAGCCAGGGCCAGACTGATAGTCACTGCCAAACTCAAACGTGAATATCAGGATGGTTTCACGAGGCAACGCATTTGTACCCTACATGCCCATTGTATTTCCCAACGACAACGTGGATCTCCCAGATTGATATTTTGTCATTCGTGTTGTTATATTAACACCATACTAGTTCAGTTATATTATATCTGAACTAGTATGGTGTATAGATCAGCGTACACATTTATTCCGATTTATTTGTGAGACCACAACACTACGCTACACTACTACACTACACTACACTACACCACTGCAACCATACAGTTGTATAGTTGTATTGAGTAGTCAAAGTGTTTTATTAGTTGAACGTATTACGCAGGGTCATTCTGCACACTGAAATGAAAAAAATTCTAATCACAATCAAAATCCCATCAGAATATCCAAAAAGGACCTGATGACTGTGATCACCAGGCTAAGCAACCAGCCTAGTAGCGGCTAAGCCTGGATCCCTCCTGGTCCTGTGCTGCATGTCTCCCCTCTGCCCTAAGGCCATAAACAAATCTGGATTTGCATTTTCTTGATTAAACGCACTCTAATCAATGTTGAAATGTATTGATTTAAATTAGACTTCAATGTGTGAAGCAGGCCGCCATGAATCTAAATCAGCAGACCTTTGTTGTGTTTTGTGTCCACGGGTAAACGGTTCCCATTTTGGCTTTTGAGTATTAATTTATTCCTCAGACTTCCATTCCTTGCCCCTGTTTCAAATTGAAAACAGTTGCTCCCATTTTTTTCCCCCCTTTTCCTTTTTTCTCAAGTTCTTTAAGAGGTTCTTTCATGCGAGCCCAGAACTCTTGTTTGCACACCGATTCCCTCCGTTTGCAGCTGGGAGAATGATGAGCGAACAGTGGAGTGTCGTGGTAACAGCCTGCTGTTTGTCGTGGTTGCAGACCCTGTTTCATTCGCTGGCAGATATCTAGTAGGACTCCCTTCAGCTGTGCGGCTCACAGTGAGAATCACTCTGGTCCGTACAAGAAGACACACAGACATGCTGGGGGACTGGCAGTCAGACGGGCAGGCCGGGAGACAGACAGACAAACAGACAGACAGACATACTGTCAGACAGACAGGTAGGCAGACTGGCAGACACACAGATAGGCAAGTGGACTGTCAGACAGACAGACAGGCAGGCAGGCAGGCAGACAGGCAGACAGGCAGGCAGGCTGAGAGACAGGCAAATAGGCAGGCGGAGAGATAGAGAGGAAGACAGACAGTCAGACAGACAGACAGACAGACAGAAAAGGAAGAACCAGGGATCTAATGAATTAAGAGAGAGAGAGATTGAGAGAGAGAGAGAGCGAGAGTGTGGGAGAGAATAAAAAACATCTGAAAAACAGGTCTCCTGCTGTTGCTATTAGTCACATAGCATGTTGGGTTCCTAAAAGGCTAAATGAATTTCCATGAGATCATGAAACATGTGCCATCTTTGACAGCTACTTAAAGTTTCAGGATGAAACCCAGGGGTCGAGGGTCAAGTGCTGTGTTCCCTGGACGCGGGGCTTCAACCTCATTACTGCCTTTCTGGCACAGGAGCCGCTTTTCCCCTTTCCTGTTCCACCTTTCTCTAGCTCTATTAGCTCCTCGTTTTTCGTGACTCAATGTCTTTTTCCTCAGCGTCGTGAAGCTCCGTGAGGCTGCTCACTGCCCATGTTGTCCCAGAGGCACTTCCTGCTCTCTGAGCTTGAGAAGAACACGGTTGTTTTACAGAGAACAAGTGAAGTAGAAGTAGTGGAGACACGACTCGAACTACACTTGGTTCTGAATGCTCACCAGCAGTCCTCAGTGGTCAGGATGGATTTCTGTTATGTTCGCAATGTACTCATGTTACCTTGTAACACTTACGGTAACGCTCTCTCTCTGCTATTCTATGCTTTGCTCTCTCTCCCTCTCTCCCTCTCTCTGTCGCTCTGTCGCTCTGTCTCCCTCTCTCTCTTCCTCTCCCTCTCTCTCTCTCTCTCTCGCTCTCTCTCTCGCTTTCTCTCTCGCTCTCTCTCACCCCCCCTCTCTCTCTCTCACCCCCCACCCCCTCTCTCTCGCTCTCTCTCTCTCTCTCACCCCCCACCCCCTCTCTCTCTCTCTCTCTCTCTCTCTCTCTCTCTCTCTCTCTCGCCCCCTCTCTCGCCCCCTCTCTCTCCCTCTCTCCCCAGCTGGCGGTGTTGCGGGCCGTCCCCAGGGGGATGTACGACGGGCCGGTGTCCGAGTTCTCGCCCATGTCCCGCGGCGGGACCCCGTCGGCCTCGGCCCGCACCTCCCCCACCAAGCCGCCCGTGCGGAACCTGCACCATTCTGGATTTAGCCTAGCAGGTAACCCTGCGTTACGCGGTGAGCCCAGCCACTCCCACACACACCACCACAACAACACCCCTCCGCCGCCCGTTACCGCGGCGATGCCTAACCTTGTCTGAGCGTCGGACGGCTAACACATCCCCACTATGGGTCCTGGTCTATCTTCACTACCTGGTCTGCTAACACATCCCCACTATGGGTCCTGGTCTATCTTCACTACCTGGTCTGCTAACACATCCCCACTATGGGTCCTGGTCTATCTTCACTACCTGGTCTGCTAACACATCCCCACTATGGGTCCTGGTCTATCTTCACTACCTGGTCTGCTAACACATCCCCACTATGGGTCCTGGTCTATCTTCACTACCTGGTCTGCTAACACATCCCCACTATGGGTCCTGGTCTATCTTCACTACCTGGTCTGCTAACACATCCCCACTATGGGTCCTGGTCTATCTTCTCTACCTTGTGTGACCACTAACACATCCACACTGTGTGTCCAATGCACATCTCTGTGCGCAATTGACAGCTGTATATAATATGTACCATATATAATACGCACGCACACACACACGCACATACAGTACATTCCACTTCCAATTTTCAATGTAGTAGAATATGTCATGCAGTATGTCTACGACAAAGCAATCCAGTGATTGGTGTGAGATCATCACATGAAATTGTGTGCTGAGCAACGACATCACACCATAAGTCCCCCCCCCCCCCCCCCCCCACCCCCCACCCACTCCAACACACGCCCAACATAAGACATTTTTTCAAAACCAAGAGCTTTGAGAAATTGCTGGTGAATCCAGTCCCAGTTTTAATTCACAAATCCTGTTGAATCTGTTTGAGTGTGTGTTTTCACGTTCGACATCTGTTCTGTCCCCCCCCCCCCCCCCCCCCCACCCCACCCCTTCCCTTTCGAGGGACATTTGAGATTTTACACCCCTCCAATCACAAGATTGAGATTAATTTCGTCAAGGTCGAGTGATTTCACGACGCAGATCAATGCAGTGAACCACAACCGCAGTATCGGTGGCGCTTTGAACGTCAGCGTTTCCGCTGTTTTACGATCACCCGGAGCGCTTCGCAGCGACGTGGCTCCGTAACGGACATTGCTTCCATAACGCCCATAAACCACTGGACGGTTTTCCATCCGCTGCTGCCTTTTATCGTTCAGACGGACGAAAAAAAACACAACAACTCTGGCTATCTAGCCGAAAAGAGGGGGTGTAAGACTTTATAGCAGCGCTGGGGAGAATCGTATAATTTGTCTGTCAGGGTCTCTCGCTACGGCGCTTCAGCAAAAGTGCGCACATCTGGTCACGGTGCTCCGAGCGGTTCAAGCTAAAGCTAATGATGGTAATAAGAATGATACCGTATACAATTACTACTTCATTTTTATTTCCTCATTTGGTAAGGTTGGTAGGTTTATTAATTCTGTACGACATTTGAAACATGGTGGTAGGGGGGTCCCAGGAGGTCAGGGAGGTGCAGCATGACGTGCTCCTGTTGAAGGGCCTATCGGGTAGCGGCTGGATGTGTGAGACATCGCTGCTGAAGAATAAGACAGTGATCTTCCCTGGAAGGAATTTTCCCATTAGGATGAAATCGGTACAAGAAGGGATGTTAGGATTCCCAGGCTTTTTTATGCGTGCGTGTGTGTGTGTGTCAGGGTGTATGTGTGGGTGTGGATGTGTGTGTGAGTGCTTGTGTGTCTGCGTTTCTAGATTTGTGTGTGTGTGTGTGTGTGTGTGTGTGTGTGTGTGAGTGTCTATGTTTGTGTGTGTGTTTGTGTGTGTGCCTATGTGTGTCTGTTTGAGCTTGTGTGTGTGTGTGTCTACGTTTGTGTGTGTGTGTGAGTATGCATGCACATTGGGTCACTGCTCTATTGAACTCTATGGTTCTATAGAGTTGATTTAGAGCTGAAGTTTGGCCGGGATGTGAGCAGATGGAGTTATGTCTGGGTGACATTTTATACGTACGATAAAGACAGATATTTCTCAGGTTTACGGTATGCCTAAGCCCATCTAAAAGAGCGTCAAGCTAATTATTTGTCTGTCCTATATGCTATTTGTCCGAAATACTCCTTAAACAAAAAACAAAAGAAGAAGAAAAGTGTTAAACTTAAAGAGTTAAACTGTCAGCAACGTTTAAGAATCCAGCTACTGTCTTTGTCTCTGATAAGAAACATCATAATATCATTATCATTTCACAGTATCTTTCATAAAGCACAAAAAATACTTAGAATACAGGCACATCTGGGCCTGAACTACACTTGTGTATAAACTCAAACATGCACAAAACAGTCCCTGTTCTATTTCCTGTTGTTGTTCTTGGACTGCATTATCATATCTTCTCTCTCTCTCTCTCTCTCTCTCTCTCTCTCTCTCTCTCTCTCTCTCTCTCTCTCTCTCTCTCTCTCTCTCTCTCTCTCTCTCTCTCTCTCTCTCTCTCGCTGTGACTCTGTGTCTCTCTTCCAGGTCCAACCACTCCAGATGACATCCCCATCAGGCCCGCTGGCCGACGTGTCATGGTGCCCCCTGGTGGCCGCTCCAACATTACATCCCTCAGCTAAACGTCCGTTACAAAGTAAAACGTGAGACAGGGGATGCAAGCAGGAACACAAGTGCAGCAAGTGGGGGAGAGGGGTGGGAGGGAAGGGAGGGAGGGTGGTGGGAGGGGAGGGAGGGTGGGTTAGTTAAAAGAATAGCGAAACACTGAATCCTCATGCCTTTACCTGTCCAAATGCTACCTTTGCTCGGAGGAGAACAGTATTCCTTTTCCTGTGGACAGCCAATCATCAGAGGGCCTGTGGAGCAAGTCCCACTTCCTGGATAAATAAACCACCAATGAGGTCAGCGTTGAACCAAAACACTGTTCATACACGGCCATTTCTTTTTGTGTCACTGTATGTTTTGAAGAAAATATTCAAACGGCCCCTGTTTTACCACCAGATGCGATGTTGATTTTCCACGACTAGCCTAGATTTGTAAAAATCTGCCCTTCAGTGAGATCACAAGAAGTGGGAGTGGCATTGGTCAAATAGGGTCCCTTTAACGACAGCTGTTTTGCCATTGAACTCCATACGGTTACATTTGTCTGGCAACAAAGTGAACAAGGTGGGCTCTCTGAAGGAAAATGGATACTGGTTATCTCGGAGCGATGCTGTGCTTATTCCATTCCATTCTGGCTTTCATTGTCAACCCATGGGTTTGTTGCCTGACGTCTGAAAAAAAAAAAAAAAAGCATTCTGAACAAACAGTATACCCCTCCCCTAGCAAATGTAATAACATGTAGTATCGTTGGTTGGCCCTAGGTGGCATTGTGACTTATGGTAGATGTATTGTAGTTTAGTGAGTGTGGTTGAAGTCTGTGTGGGGTCTCGGAGAAGCATGTGTTGTAAGGACGTGTGGGCCTGCATGGGCTTCATTTACATAAGGCGACATGGTCCATGGTCCTATACAGTCTTTTTCATGTTGTAATAACCTCCCCAAGAGTTAGCCCCGAAACAAGAATTGAAGGAATAATAAAAAAATATAAAAAAGACTTCTTGCTTCCAGGTCATCATCATCAGGTTGTACTTGTCAGCATTTTGGACTCGGGCTATACGTTTAATTTCCTGGAAATATTCTACTTTCATGGAATAAAACGTTATTTCCGTCTTAAAACAATCTCTTTGTTTTCTACAGGATATTGTGTATTTTTGCCAAAAGCTTCCCTGAGCTCTGCAGGGTAAATTGTGAATTAAATGCGAGTAAATTGGAGAACTCCAGACCTCTATTTCGTTTTTCCTGTACCCTAGAATAGGCAGAGGATCACTGTGTGTGCTCACAACAAATAACGGGGACCTTTGAAATGTTTTGCCGGCCATGTTGAGGACAATAAGAGTGGACATATGACAGGGAGAGATAGGGTGTGGTGAGGAGGAGAGCTGGGTGGGTGGGTTTGGGGTGTTTATTGGCTGATCCGAAGTGGTGGTTTTATTGTATTTATCTTTGTAACTTTTTGTTTTTTGTTTTTTTACTTCAAAATCCAGAGAAGGCAGGTCAAAAAAGAGGTGTGTTGATTCTTGAAATAAATATAAATTGCAACTAATTGGATGTGGTCTTATTTTTTTAATTATATATCCTATAAAAGCATGCATTTCAAAGTGACACATAGGTTTATTCATTCAGAAACACACACACACACAGACACACACACACGTTCATATTTTAATTATTTGATTGATGTCCACGTAAATACAAAAAATGATACAGAACATAAATATTAGTCGATGCAAACAAATGGAATAACTTGTCAGTACAACAAATGCAATACAGATTATGACACACAAACTGACCAGGAGTGCAGACAGCAGCGGCTCCTCCATATTGAGCGACTGCCAACGGCTGCAGATGTTGAGCTGTAGTTAGCATCCTGCTTGGCCCTCGTCTTGGACATCCCCATCAGCTGGAGGCCCCTCACTGCCAGCTTATGAACATGGCCCAGGCTACCAGAAATGAAGATGGCACCTAGCCTACACACACACACACACACACACACACACACACACACACACACACACACACACACATATTTACATGCATGCATGCACATAAACACATACACACACATACATACACGCATGCACGCACACACACACATATACATGCATACATGCACATACACACACACACATGCATGCACACACACATGTGTATGCACGCACACACACACACACACACACACACACACACACACACACACACACACACACACACACACACACACACACACACACACACACTGAGGGCATAAGAGTGACACCTAGAATGTGGTGTCAGCTGAACTCCAACACCAATATTAGAATTTAATTTAACATTTTCTTTACCAATATAATTGATTCTACTTACATAATATAATTTTCATAGAATAATGGAAGGCAATTCAGATACATCGTGTATAATGTGTGTCTAGAAATTCACATTAGAAAGAATTGCAAGAAACCTTTTCAGCTGTGTTCGTCAATGGGTTACAATGGCATTTAAAATTAGACAGAGCAGGCTACAGTACTTGCTGTGTGTGTGTGTGTGTGTAAGTGATAAAAAGTGTGTTTGTGTGTGTTATCATGTGTGTGTGAGAGAGAGCGATGGAGTGTGAGTGTGTGTGTGTGAGAGAGGTAGAGAGTGGGAGTGTGTGTGTGAGAGATAACGGGAGTGTGTGTGTGTGTGTGTGTGTGTATGAGAGAGACAGAGATAGAGTGTGAGTGTGTGAGAGAGAGAGAGAGAGAGAGAGAGTGGGAGAGCGGTAGAGAGAGTGTGCGTGTATGGGTTTCTGATAACAGATCAGGTTTAGGTGAGTTAAGGATCAGTGATTTCAAGATGATTTCAGGGCCAAAGTCAGACTAACAGGGTATAAACCTCAAGACAAATCAAACAATATCTGATCAGGACTTTGAGTTAGCTAAACACCTCAAATAAAACTACAACAGTGTTTTATTAGTGGATTAATTAATTAAGTCAATTCACCTACTGAATCAATATTAGACACACACAAGGATTGACTTAGATTTTTGTATTGTGCATTGTGGTTTTGGTGTGTGAAAAGTATTTGGTGTGTGAGAAGTTATTTTCCTCAATTGAATTGTTTAAATGTGTAACAGTTCCCCCTAGTCACCAGCAGATGACAGCATCTAATAATATGTTGGTTGGTGGTTGGTAAAATAGGTTGGTGGACAATTGGAAAGCACTGTTTCAAATAGTTAATTGCTGTAACAAATAGTTTATTGCTGTGACACACATAACCACAAAACCAGATTTGCCAGTAATGGTCACATTGTAGTACCTAGCCTAAGGACAAACTCGTCTAAATAAACGGTCATTTACAGAGCCATAACCAACTGGAATAATTTACCCCTTAATATCCATCTACTAAAATTTGTATCATCCTTTAAAAAGAATATGCAGAGGCATCTATTGGCACGTAGCTGACGGACTGAATAATAGGAGGTATAACTCTGGGCTAGTTGTAATATTCGTGTTTTGATTCATATTCTACCTAATTGTATGATCAGTGTTGACCGGCTTTGAATATGAATGTATTACATATTATTATTATTTTCATGTCAATGTAAGCTTTAATTAATTGTTTTTTAATTTGTATTATTGTATATTGATGTAAATTAATGTATATTACTGCAATTGAAGTATTCACATGAAGTGTTTTATGTATGTACATTATGTCAGCTGTGGACCACAGGAAGATTAGCTGATTGCCATGGCACCAGCTAATGGGGATCCTATAAATAAACAAATAAACTGTTTCCTATTTCAAGATCAACAGCGATCACTTTGTGATTTACCATGACTGTGACATTTTCTTTTAAAATATTAAGATTATTGTATTATAACATTATCATTAAGATATTTTTTGAACTCTTAAAATCGTATGACTTTAGGATTATTATTATAGCTTTATCTGTGTGATAAAAATACACAGATTCAGAACACACTTACTCGCTCTCACACGCACACGCACGCCCGTTAGAATGCATGCGCACACACACACTCACACACACACGCACGCACACACACACACACACACACACACACACACACACACACACACACACACACACACACACACACAGAGGGAGCACGTCATGACTCAGTGCCTCACTTCCACATATCTGATTATCTGGGCTGCCGGTGATTTCCCCAAAATCGACAATTATCGCCAAGCGCTTCCCAGCTGGGAGTGAGCCAAAGATAGCTCTAGAAGCACATGCCTCCCACCGCCTTCCACTCAATAACCCCCCCCCCCCCCCCCATTCCCAACAAACAGCCAAATGCATCCAGAAGCTATGAACAATTAAGACAAAATAAAAGGAGACTCGGTGATTCAAGAGGGTTGGATCAGAGAGATGAGATACATAATTTTTTTAAGGCACGCCTTTATAGTCTGCACAACGCTATTGTATCTGAATACAGGAGACACACACACAGAGACACAGAGGAAAGTAACTCCGATGAGGGAACATAAAGAGTTGTACAGACAGATTCTTAAGTCTAACACTTCACAGTAGATCTGATCTTTTTTTTAATGGAGCTCTGCTCTGTGAACCAAACAAAACACACTAGAGCCATGTGTTCATTTCATGGTATTTGCAAATAGTTCTCGCTATAAGTCCAGCAGTGTCAGAGGAAACTGGGATAGGTAGGTCTATCCCAATGGACAATCTGACAATGTAACGCAAGGCTAGTTAAAACATCTAAACTGGGTGTGTAAATTACTGATGTATACTATTTTACAGCATTTTGTTTTAGCAGACACTTTTATTCAAAGCAACATACCGTGGATTAGGACACACTTCATTAAGGAGCAGGTCGGGGTTTGGTATCTTGCGCACATTGGGTATCAAACCCAGAACCTCCTGTCTGCAATCCAACCACTACATTATAGAGCAGGTGGAGACGATACATCAAATGACAAGAAACGTTTGCAAATACCATGAGTCGACCTGCCTGTCTGAACCCAGGCTGTTAAACCCGAACTCACCCATGGTACTCAATGCAATACAGCTTATACAATAAACCACGCTATGCCTATCAAATCACAACCAATGAACAGACAGCAATATCACAAAGGTTAAGTCCAAATTTTTGTACCAATCTTTGATTAGAAAAGTGCCAACAGTAATGAATTTGACAAAGTGAATAAAGTTGTACGTGTGGTTACGAGTAGAGAAGAGAACCGGGTTTGTTTTGAAGAAACAACCAGGGCTGGAAAGCTAACTATGGTGAGTAAACATGACATTTTGTCTACTGAGAGATAAAACAGGCTAATGGATTTCTTTAGAGAAACATTCTTTTTCGTTTTTACGTGGAGGGAAAACATACCTAATCAAGTTTGAAATGAAACTCTCTGTGTACTTTAAAGGTTGTCTACTCCCAGGATATGGGATGTACAGCTTCTAATAGACTAAACTGTATAAATGTGGGCTTTACCAAAATTGAACCCAGATCCACTAATCGAATCCCTACAATTATATGCACTCGGATATGACAAACGGGTTACACAGTGGAACAGCTCTTAATTTAATTTAAAGTCTAAACCAAATTAGGAAGCATGGCTATTCAAGTAATAAATTATTTAATTAGGTTTCATTTTTCTCGAGCTGGTACAGAATCCTGTCTAGTCGATGGCTCGGCTTCAACCACACCCAGGAAGTTAGTAGGTTGCATCTAATTTTAGCTACAGTCTCTCTTGCCCTTAAATGCTACAATGAATAGGAAAGCATGTGCAAAGCGAGGTCTAGTGCACCACATATGAACATGTACTGCCTATTTGCCTATCCTACCTTATTAGAGCGACACAATGTTGCCTTAAAGCCTTTTTCTACAAATCTATGGGAGATCGAGTCAAATGTTACTCATTTGGAGAAACAGTTTGCCTATGAAATATTGCCATTCTTTCCTTTTAACTTGACGTGCAAAGCTCTCTATGATGACCACCCCTCCCATTTTTGTTTCCAATGCATTTATAAATTGAGATTTCTGCTTCAGTCTAACATTAGACAAATTCTTTTTTTTATAAAAAAAAATCCCTCACAGAAGGCCTCATTTAATTGTTTTTTTATATGGTTATGCTTTCCTATTGTATATATATTTTTTATCTCAAGTAGCCTACTAGGAGAGACACACCGTGTCTGACCATCCACCTCCCACCTCATTTTCTGGCCATTTCTAAAAGCTCCCATCATTCACGCACTGCAGTGTCAGTCTGAGTCAACTGGCAGGCATGCATGTCCACCTGTGAACCAATCAACATCAAGTTCTTCTGTTTGTTTCCCGCCCTCCTCTGCTTAAGACCTGAGCAGGCCCGTCGTCATCGGGCTCCCGGTTCTTCCCCACACAGCCGCTGAAGAGGGAAGGGTTTAGAGGGAAGATGTGGGCGGGGGGGGGGGGGGGGGGGGGGGGGGGGGGGGGGTCTCGTGTTGAGATGCCTGCCCTCCAAAGAGCCTATGTCAGTGTTTCTTCAGAGTCCAGGTTCTTGTTTCAGCAGAGTCCATGTCAGTGTTTCTGCAGAGACAAAGTCAGTATTTCTGCAGAGTCCATGTCAGTGCTTCTGCAGAGTCCATGTCAGTGCTTCTGCAGCTTTATTGGAGTGTTTTGTATTGCATGTGTGTGTGTGAGTATACAAAGTTATACAAAGTTCACAGTGTCTCTCTGTATTTTCTGATGTGTGTGTGTGTGTGTGTGTGTGTGTGTACCTATGTTTGTGTGTGGAGTTGGAGTTAGGGTTGCAGTGGAACATTGAATGAGGCGTAAAAGTGCTGATCTACAAAGCTGTGTTGATTGCAGTGCAGGTGAGCTTTGAGGTGTGGGTGGCGGGGGGGGGGGGGGTGGCCTGTAGGGTGTGGGGTGTCTTGAGGGTCCTTTGGGCGGTCTATCCTGATGTGTAGGCGGCGGGCTCCACGTTGTTGTTCTTCCCGTCTTCTATGGCCTTGTTCCTCTCTGCCGTGGACAGAACAGAGGACTCTGAGTCCACTCTCTTTGATCTGGAGGGGTCAGAAAATCAGCAAAATCACAAACACACCAAGTCTTGTCTTGCTTGTAAGGTTTCTTTTCATTCTTTATCTTTTCAAAAAAATATGACTGAATGAACAACATTTATAGAAGTCAAGTCAGCTGTCCCAACTAATGAAGAACAGTGATTAGGATTGAGTTGCACCTTGTTTCAAACCAATCAGAGACAGAAGAATGTGATTGGATGTAAAGAACGTTTAAAAACAACCATCAGCAGCTGAGCTAACTTGACTCTGTATTAAGACAGGTCTGAGTTTTAGTTGGTAGCTGCGCCAAGCTCAGAGGTTTACTGCAGTGTCTCACAATTGCCAGCATGGCTGTTCTAATGTGGTTAGTTCTGTATGTTTTTAACAAATGACTTATTCAGCTGTCAATGGATGTGTTTGTGGGCATGTTAAAAGATTGGTTATTCTTCTTCCAGGCTACTGCAACTGTCTCTCCTACTCGCTGGGGGGTGTCAACTACATGGTGAGTTTTATCCTAAAATTTCAAGTTAAAAAGGCCGGTATCATGTGCTAATGAGTGCGTAACAGCTTACAGGAATGGATTGGCTAAGTATTACGATGAACCGGAGAAGCCTAGCTATGTTTCCAAAGAGCTTGGTCATGTGCCCAAAGAGCAGCCAGAAATGCTCCAACAGATCCCCAGCCATGCAACCATGCAGCCTCTGAGCAATCAGCAGCAACCGTCTAGCTATGAGCCCCCGCAGCAACCGTCTAGCTATGAGCCCCCGCAGCAACCGTCTAGCTATGAGCCCCCGCAGCAACCGTCTAGCTATGAGCCCCCGCAGCAACCGTCTAGCTATGAGCCCCCGCAGCAACCGTCTAGCTATGAGCCCCAGCAACCACCTCATAAGCGGCAGCCTCCTAGCTATGTGCCCCAGCATCAGCCGCATCAAATGCAGCAGCCTCGTAGCTACGTGCCCCAGCAGCCTCCTAGCTACGTCCCCCAGCAGTTATCGCCTAACTACAAGCCCCAGCAGCCGTCTGCTAGCTATGTGCCCCAGCATCAGCAGCCTCAAAAGCAGCAGCCACCAAGCTACAGGCAGCAGCCCCCTCAAATGCAGCAGCCTCCTAGCTATGTGCAGCAGCCTTGTGGCAACGTGCCCCAGCAGCCTCCTAGCTATGTTCCCCAGCAGCCACCACACTACAGGCAGCAGCCTCAAAAGCAGCAGCAGCCACCTAGCGACGTACCCCAGCAGCCTCCTAGTGACCTGCCCCAGCAGGAGCAGCCACCTCAAAAGCTGCAGCCTCGTAGCTATGGGCCTCAAAAGCAGCAGCCTCCTAGCTACGTGCCCCAGCAGCCTCAAAAGCAGCAGCTTCGTAGCTATGTGCCCCAGCAGCCACCACGCTACGGGCAGCAGCCTCAAAAGCAGCAGCCTCTTAGCTACGTGCCCCAGCAGCCTCCTAGCTATGAATCTCAAAAGCAGCAGGCTCCTAGCTATGTGCCGCAGCAGCTGCCGCCTCAAAAGCAGCAGCTTCGTAACTACGTGCCCCAGCAGCCTCCTAGCTACGTGCCCCATCAGCCTCAAAAGCAGCAGCTTCGTAGCTATGTGCCCCAGCAGCCAGCACGCTACGGGCAGCACCCTCAAAAGCAGCAGCCTCTTAGCGATGTTCCCCAGCAGCCTCAAAAGCAGCAGCAGCAGCCTCCTAGCTATGTGCCCCAGCAGCTGCCGCCTCAAAAGCAGCAGCAGCCTCCTAGCCATGTGCCCCAGCCGCCTCCTAGCTATGAATCGCAAAAGCAGCAGCCTCGTAGCTATGTGCCACAGCATCAGCTGCCTCAAAAGCAGCAGCCTCCTAGCTATCTGCCGCCTCAAAAGCAGCAGCTTCGTAGCTATGTGCCCCAGCAGCCACCACGCAACGGGCCCCAGCAGCAGCCTCTAAAGCAGCAGCCTCTTAGCGACGTGTCCCAGCAGCCTCAAAACCAGCAGCCTCTTAGCGATGTGCCCCAGCAGCCTCAAAAGCAGCAGCCTCTTAGCGACATTCCCCAGCAGCCTGCTAGCTATGAATCGCAAAAGCAGCAGCCTCGTAGCTATGTGCTGCAGCAGCCTCAAAGCTATGAGCCTCAAAATCAGCAGCAGCCTCTTAACTACATGCCCCAGCAGCCTCTAAAGCAGCAGCCTCCTAGCTATGTGCCCCAGCAGCTGCCGCCTCAAAAGCAGCAGCCTCCTAGCTATGTGCCCCAGCTGCCTCCTAGCTATGAATCGCAAAAGCAGCAGCCTCGTAGCTATGTGCCACAGCATCAGCTGCCTCAAAAGCAGCAGCCTCCAAGCTACAGGCCCCAGCAGCAGCCTCCTAGCTATCTGCCGCCTCAAAAGCAGCAGCTTCGTAGCTATGTGCCCCAGCAGCCACCACGCTACGGGCCCCAGCAGCAGCCTCTAAAGCAGCAGCCTCTTAGCGATGTGCCCCAGCAGCCTCTAAACCAGCAGCCTCTTAGCGATGTGCCCCAGCAGCCTCAAAAGCAGCAGCCTCTTAGCGACGTTCCACAGCAGCCTCCTAGCTATGAATCGCTAAAGCAGCAGCCTCAAAGCTATGAGCCTCAAAATCAGCAGATTCCTAGCAACGTTCCCCAGCAGCCTCAAAAGCAGCAGCCTCATAGCTATGTGCAGAAGCAGCCACAAATACAACAGCCTCCAGCCTACAAGCCCCAGCAGCCTCCTGGCTACTGGCCCCAGCAGCGTATACCACTGTAACGCACAGAAGTTGTATCCTGTGTGGCTCCAATTGGTAAGTTTTCTTAATTGCAACTACTTGTGTCAATGACTATGGAAATGTGTTGCCTGAAGTTCATTAACTGACCACATTATCATTTCTAACAGGTGGATAACTGGAGTTCCTGCAATGACATGGTTCTACAATGCTCATATCTGAACAGCAAAAAATAAAATTTGCAATTTGAAATGGTGTTCTTTTATTGGCCATTCTGCATGGCAGCAGTGGTCATCAAATTAGACACTCATGTGAGCCACTGCATTTTCAATTGTTCAAAATGGTTTGAGGCCTTCACTGACTCTAGAGGCTTGACTCTATTGTAATTATACCATGGGCACGTCTGATGTGGCATAGCCCCACATGCTGCAGAATGGTATAGCTTTTCACAATAGTGCTAACACTGTTACAAATGAGAGGAATTGAGTACGGTTAGGCTGCATCCATGGCTTCCGGAAATGTAGTACCCTTATTGTAATTTGCTAGGCACATTTTTAACGACACGTACTGTACATGGTAAATGCAGGGACAGCCATCCTGAGTTCTATAAATATTCTACTTTAGTAGACTAAAGTAATCTGTGGTCTCTAACCCACTGATTTCATTTGGTCTTGGTTACACCTACAAAGCAGAAATGTCTACCTTAATAAAACTACAGTGCTGTTTCAAAAGTTAATGCGAGCATCTGGGTGTGCATTGTGATTGGTCGAGTGCCTATCCAGCAATTAATATCCACAACTTAAAAATGGGTGTTTCACCTTTTATGTTCACATTTGATATTCAAAACAATGATAGGATTATGGTGTTGGGTAAATCTCAAAACCAGAGCTGTGGTCAAATAGTCAAAACAATGACATCCTCTTTTCCATGACCATGAGGGAAAACGTGTGAAGGAGAATTCGTAAGGACGTAGGAACAAAGAACCGAGGTGCTGAGAGCCCGACCGCACCTACGCTAGGCCACGTCATTACGGAACAGTGGCTGTTATGGACGTGGGTCTGCCGTGCTGAAACAACGCTCTTAAGGTGGACTTCTTAAAGAACATCTTCGATATTCTGCCCCCGGACAATCTTACTGTGTTTCATGCAGGCAATATAAACGTGGACAACAGTGAAAAATATGACTTCATTACGAATAGGGAAAATAAATAAAAGGAATATAGGCTTGCAGTCACAAAAGGGGAAACAAAATGGATGTTACATTGAGAATGATTGTTCACACTCACCCTACCTGTCCACTAATATTTATCAACATGAACCCTAATTTGTATGATTGTATGAAAGTAATTGTTACATTTATGCAATAAAGGCATAACATGTTAGGCCTACAAATCTACTACTGTACACGTTAAGTTTCAAACATGTTGAATTAAAAACATCTGGCTGTAAAGGTCTCATATCCCTTTTTCTTGAGTGACAGACTTCTGTGTTAAGGTTCCTATGCTTCGTTATGATCTCGTTAGCAGCCTATGTAGATAACAGCTTAAGAACCACCACACAACTCAATAGACACCTTGAAATGATGACTTGATTGTGCTTTGAAGTTGTATGGCTGATACTTTGTGTTAGAGAACGGCTGAATGGTGCTTCACTTTTAATGTTCCTGCCACAAGAAACTGTGAGATGGTATCATCTTGCCTTTCGTAAAGGATGGTCCAGTGTACCCTATGCTAAAGGAGATAAGAAAGGAAGCATTGAAGCATCTTTCCTTAGCATTTAGAAAATTGTAATAGCTCTTATCATGGCTGCCACTTAGATACTTCCGGGTCATTTCACTCAGTAAGGAATCTTCCTAAGCAAAAAAATACCATTCGACCACAGCCAAAGACTATTTGACCAGAGCCAGAGGTTGCGGTCAGATAGTCATTTTCGCTTATAAAGCCGGCACCTTTTTTATTTATCTCAATTGGACGAGAGTGCTACATAAGTAAAAGTAGCTGGTATGTAGCTGGTATGTGAGCAGGAGATGGTAACTATTGTGGGAGCGACAGCAGTGCTTTCATGAATATGCATGAAAATGGCCTTTTGACCGAAATGGTTCAAGATTTAATAATCCCATAAAAGAAAAGTGTCTTCTTATCCAGCGTCAGAAAATGACCACGATGGCACAATCAAAAGACGATTACCTTGTCTAACATCAGTCTTATGGGCAATCCCCATTGATTCTCACTTCACTTTATACTGTCTACGCTCAGCTGCCCCCATGGTGTTAGCCTCACATGTTCAGCCAAGTGGCATATGTTCTATGTTTTTATTAGACCATCTTTGGTTTAAAGGGCCCCCATTTGACACCCAGCTGTGAGTGTGATCAGCCATTACAAGCTGTTTCAAAATCTGCCCTGCTCTGTAACTTAGTATCATCACAAGTGGGCGTGTCCACCTAGATGTATGATTAATAGATCAGTCTACCAGTTTCCCCAGTGGACTGTAGCAACTGGTACGCTTGACTAATCCCATTCCCACCTAGTGGTAAAATAGAGGCCCTTCAACAAAGCAACATCGAAATCACTAGGTTAGAGGTCACCATAGATCCCTGCAGTCTCTTTAAGGCGCTATATATATACTGATATATATATAAAGGCGCTATACTGATCTGAGAGTTGTAAAGGGAAAGAACAGAAAAGAGCAAGAGAGAGCAAAAAACATTCCCTCCCTTCTCAGCTCTTTCCCTCCCTACTTTTCTCTGGCATTGAGAAGTGTTGCATTCCCAATAATTTACAGGCAAGATGGATTCCCCAAACCAATCAGAGAAGAGATGCCCTGATTGGTCAGAAAAGAGCTGGGAGCGGTCTCAAATCGAAATGGCCTCATACAGAGGCAGGTGCGTAGTCAACTAACAGATATCCTCACAGAGCATTTCACTCACTAATATCTGCAAGATGGCTATAGCGTTTCTAACAAATTACACTAAAAAGGTATCTTATGTCTAACCGACAGCCAGCGACGTCATCAGCATCGGGCTTCCAGGGCTTTAGCCGGGAATGTCTTTTGATCAGCCCGAGTCTTTTGAAAAGGGTTAAATAAACTTCTGAAGGAAGGCATGACTACAGTTACGCGATGGGTGGTGCTGGGTAACGTTCTACTGTGCTTGCTGATGATCTGCTCAACTCCATCTCTTCCTATCATTCATTGGCCAAGGCCAATGAATGAGTTGGAATGAAGCTGAATGTCAATCAATGTGTGTGTGGAGAGGGAGTTTGGGTTGGAGTGGACCATTGAATGAGGCGTAAAAGTGCTGATCTACAAAGCTGTGTTGATTGCAGTGCAGGTGAGCTTTGAGGTGTGGGTGGCAGGGGGGTGGCCTGTAGGGTGGGGGGTGTCTTGAGGGACCTTTAAGCGGTCTATCCTGATGTGTGGGCAGAGGGCTCCACGTTGTTCTGCCTGTCTTCTATGGCCTTGTTCAATCAATCACGCCTGACAATACTACAACTCACTATCAACCCAAAACAGATTCATAAAGATGAAAGTCAAGTTTCACAATACTGCCCACAGCATCTTTAATTCACAATCAATAATGTTATTATTTTCGCTGTCAATCCATCTTCGTGACGAGATAATAATGAAACACTCTTCTTGTTTCTATGTTGACATACACC
>JACYXH010000367.1:217500-230000 GCA_026745465.1 Lota lota
CCATCCTGCCCCAGCCATCGCCCTTTCCCCCACAATGTGCGGGGGCACGTCACTTGGGGCCGATAAGATAAGTGGCCCCAAGCGATTTTCAGCGTTAGCGCTTAGAATTGATTAAAATTGACACTGTGACGTCATTCCACTCCTCAAGTGGAACTGTGATTGATTGAATATTGTAATTTCTTCACTGTTTGTCTGACATTTTTTATTTGATCTTAATTCCAACTATGTATCTGAGAAAAGTATGTCCATAGATCATGTGTAATTTGTGCGTGCGGTTTCTGAGGAGAAGATTTGTTCATTTCTTTCTGAAACTTTCACTCTACAGAAAAATATTAAATAAAGGTGGACGTTATGGGTCCAAGAGGCAAATATTTAGCATGCCAAAGAAGTCCTATCTACCAAATTTCTGAAAATGTCGGCCATCACGGAGGTGAGGCTGAGTATTTAACTTTGACCACGAATTATAGCGCCCCCTATGGGCGAAGTGGTACCAAACCTTTTGGAGACATGCTTATCGGGAATACATATGTCTGTATGTCTCATGTCTCATGACTCATGACATATGAATATGAACAGGGTGACAACAATGATGAGAGGAACAAGGAGAGAGGAAACATTTAGTAAAGGCTTTACACACGCACATGCACACGGGTGCGCGCGCGCGCACACACACACACACACACACACACACACACACACACACACACGGCTCAACAGCCTCAGAGATCCAGTACATTGTACAGCTTCCCTTTCCCCCCAAATAGAACTGCAGGGAGGATGTGTTTACTGATTAATGAGCGCGTCAACTCATTCATTTACAAATAGTATTTTATGCATTGGAGCTAACAGTCTCTAACAAAAATCGGAAATTACGTTCTTGCATAATCCTACCATCGCTGTAAGCAGGTCGTACCATAGGAGTAGGTCTTACCAAAGGGGTGATCGGTATTCTGTCAACTTTTAGCCAAGTAGCTTACTATTACATCTCAGGAATGATTTTCTATCAACCAAAAGATAATTTGGTTTTTAGACTTGGAAAAAAGTAAATCTAAATGAATATGAATAGATACACTTAAACTGAGATTTTCAAAATATGAAGTTAAGAAAAGTTGGAAAACGTTTGTAGTGTGTGTGTGTGCATGTATTTGACTGACTTGATTTGGCTCATGGATGGGTAAACAACATGGAGGTGTGCTGCATTTCAGTGGTCATTACATACTACAGCCTCTCTCTCTCTCTCTCTCTCTCTCTCTCTCTCTCTCTCTCTCTCTCTCTCTCTCTCTCTCTCTCTCTCTCTCTCTCTCTCTCTCTCTCTCTCTCTCTCTCTCTCTCTCTCTCTCTCTCTCTCTCTCTCTCTCTCTCTCTCTCTCTCTCTCTCTCTCTCTCTCTCTCTCTCTCTCTCTCTCTCTCTCTCTCTCTCTCTCTCTCTCTCTCTCTGAATTCAGACCATTTGATCCCCGGCACCACCACCTTTGCAGGTACATCATTTAATTGTAATCTCCTGGCTGAGGCATTGATGAGGCTTGACACCATGCATTGGCTCCAGATTCTCCAAGCTGCATAGCAATGTGCCAAGTGCCTTTAAAAGGCTCTGCTCAGAAAAGAGAGCAGCGGGACCTTGTCTCTGCGGGAGCAGCATGGATGCCTGGCGTCTACGCAACAAACACAGATGAGTCAGTGAGAGTGCTCAGGCAGTAAGCAGAGCACTGAAAGCCTCACAATGCGACTCTAGAGTAATAATCTAAAGTCCGATCGCAGAATCTGGGTGAACGGTGCGTTTTATATTATTTCGCTTCGGTATTTGTTTCGTCCAATCATGTTGCTTGAGGCGGAGGTCTGTAAGCGCAAAGTTGGCTAACCGCTAACAAAAACGCAACTAGCACTAGAAAACCTTTCACCGCTGAGAAGACAAGCGAAAACATCCTGTCCCAAGACCAACGTTCTTAGAAAAAGTGTCCGTAAAGATTTCAAATCAACACCTTGTAGATTGGCCATTGTAGAAATACTCTATTCGGTTACTCTCTAAAATATATCGAAACAGGAAACAAGGTGTAGTCCCACCCCTTCCGTTTTGGGGTTCTCTGTGCTGTTTCCCCCCAGAAGTTCTGCTATAGCACAGTAGGACTAGTGGATCCGAGATGATAGCACTGGTGATAATATGTCCCAATCTACCGTAGTTCCAACTCAGCGCCTATTGGTGGAGGAATGGTTCTGAGAGAAGCTCACAAGTTTGGTTGTCTCCATCCGGTCTACCGAAACACAATTTCCGTTAGTAACCAGTTAACCGTCCCCGGAGCAAGGCGACCAAGAACAACAACAACGACATAGAGAAGAAGCATGGAGTTTTTGGACGAAGCAATATGGGAAACTTGTGAAACCCATGCTGTTTCTTCCTGAAGAGGTTACAACAAGACGTTCTAGGCCGGAAGTCCCGACCTCTCTCCCGCCAATATACATGTCCTTCATGTATGAGTCATGGTACATTTCCTGTGGGTCCATCACACACACACACGCACGCACGCACGCACGCACGCACGCACACACACACACACACACACACACACACACACACACACACACACACACACACACACACACACACACACACACACACACACACACACACACACACACACACACACACACTGCAGCAGCTCAGCTCCAGTCAGCTCCAACGTCTCGTTTGGCCATCACCCTGTCCGGTACCGTACACATAACCTCAGCTCAACCCCATCATACCATAAACCAGGCTTCTTCTCGATCATGTCGTGATAGTTGTTGTTCATCTTGCTCCGAGGACAGTTAATGAATAGGAAGTGAGGGAACGGAAATTGATGAAACCGTAAATGCAAAGTATTTACGGTTTCATTTTATTTAATGGGGCAAACCGATTTTGATTTAGTTCATGATTCCATTTAAAAGAATAATCCCGGCCAAACTGGCGGAGAAGCAGCGGGCTGACATGGTTGTGTGTTTTCCCTGTGTTTACTGCCCACCATCACTCATGGGTCTCTGTAATAATGGTACCACCAAACCACTTCCTAAGACGGAAGGCTGTGATCACTTCATTATAGGCGGGACCTTTACCGTGTCACAACGGAGCCAACCAACGATGGATGTCATCTGGATGCAAGGCAAGAAATCACTGACACACACACACACACGCACGCACGCGCGCGCACGCACACACACACACACACACACACACACACACACACACACACACACACACACACACACACACACACACACACACACACACACACACACACACACACACACACACACACACACAAACAGGTCTCTCTCCACCAACAACTACCATCACATTTCCTGGTTTGAATCCTCACTACCTTTCACATTCCTTTTTTCCTTTAGCCTGTTTTAATCTGTAATGCTCATAAACTCTACCTGTATTTCTCTTTCTCTCTCTCTCTCTCTCTCTCTCTCTCTCTCTCTCTCTCTCTCTCTCTCTCTCTCTCTCTCTCTCTCTCTCTCCTGGTCCTCTCAGAATCTCATGAAGCCCGGGGCGAGCTTCTAGCCGATGAGTTATAACCAATCAGGCTAAAATCTGTATGTGTGTGTGTGTGTGTGTGTGTGTGTGTGTGTGTGTGTGTGTCGTGGTCGATGCGATGACTCCTCGCTAGCGTGAAGTGGACTATCCCACCCCAGACCAGCAGGGCTATGAAGTGGTGGAACAGGAGCCGGCTGTCTTGTCAGCATGTGTTTGCTGCCAGCGTCTCTCCAAGGTTAATGAAGACCGATCCAAACACTGAGTCACACTCTGGGCACCGCCCCCCAGGTTTACCCGGGTCACCTGATCACGTCTGTGTGAGAGTGTGTGTGTGTTTGGGGGTGTGTGTGTGTGTGTGGGGGGGGGGGGGGGGGGGGGGGGGGGGGGGGTGAGTAAAAGCCAGAAGGCGTTGATCTCTCTGGGCATCCGTAACAGTTCCTACAGGTTTATGTCACAAGGAGGGAGGCTCCTGCTTTAATTACTGAGTTTAATGAGTCTTGCAGGCAGAGAGGGCCGGGTCTGTCTGCCTCGCGTGAGATAAGCATTTTATTTGGACTCTCGCTTTCACTCATTTTAATGTGAAGATTTTTCTGAATGTGTGTGTTATGAACTGACAGGATTCTTTCTTCTCAAAATTCACAACTTGACTGGAGAATAAAAGATAATCAAAATACTTGATCCATGCGGGGACTCCACTGGGTTGGCATCAGCCATGACAGCCTGTTTGTGAGGCCTTGTTCTGGATTGGACTGGTTGGGAACTCTTCTTACCTTTCAAGGGGACAGTGTTTTTAATGATTTATTCACGCTCCGATTTTGATGAAATCTCCACTGATTATCCATGTCTACGTTGTTTCATCAGCACTGGGCACACAGTCTGTGCCTTTACATATTGTCCTTCGTTTTATACCTCTGTGTGTGCCTACGTGTTCACTGTGCGTGTGTGTGTGTGTGTGCGTGCGTGGGTGTGTTCTCTTATCTCCCTTCGGCAGCAGATCAAATTAACCTTTCGGTGTTTCCTCCCTCTCTCCCGTGTGCGTAAAACACACACAGAGGATGGAGACGTGATTTATGCGGCCCAATTGAAAGACTGAAACCGACGAGAAGTAGCTGAGTGATTGATTTGGCTTTCTTTCTCTTCCCCCATGAGCCCCACAGTCCACACTGCGGCCGTTTATATTCAGCTGACAGAGAGAGAGAGAGAGAGAGAGAGAGAGAGAGAGAGAGAGAGAGAGAGAGAGAGAGAGAGAGAGAGAGAGAGAGAGAGAGAGAGAGAGAGAGAGAGAAGGACAGAAAGAGTGTGAGAGAGAGAGGGACAGAGAGAGAGACAGAGAGACAGAGAGGGTGAATGGGGGTCTTAAATGTGTCCCTGACCTCCATTAAAGCATTCTGGATATGTTTCTGAGATAAGAAGAAATGAAGGTAATCTCCAGGCTGCACCTAGCCTGCCGTGATTTCTCTGTTGAGCAGGCTAACAAGTCAGCATGGCAGCAATAAGAGAAAGACAGGGGTTGTGCTTTTGTTGTCCTATTTTCCAAAGTGCCATGTGTCTACACTCACACCCGTGAAACACGATAGGACCTCCTTCGAAACAAGCCTCCACATGGATTGTAAACTCTTTGTGAAGTTGTGATTGAACACAAATGGTCTCGATCAGGTATGGTAGGTGCTAAGTTTACTGAAGTTATGTAATAAAGAAACAAATTATTCAGGTACTTTTGTCAAGGAAACATCAATGTGTTTTAATAATTCATTTAGTTTATATACTGACACCCAGATCTCTTTAAATATTGAGTGTGTGTGTGTGGATGGATGGGGGGGGGGGGGTATGACATCTCATCCACTACCAGTGCGTAGCACCCACCTGGGTGATGCGTGGCTGCCTGTTTGAGCCAAAACACTCCCCACTCACTGGCTATCACAGCGGAGAGTAGAGGAATGATGCTATCTAATTACAGACCAGGGAATGACTAGGAGGCCCTGGGGGTACAAGATCGCTAGGCTGGGAATCAGGCCAGGACACCGGGGTTAGCACCACTACCCTTGGGACACGTGCCATGGGATCTGTAGTCCCACAGGGAGTTGGGACCTCCGTTTAACGTCTCACCCGAAAGAAGGTGCCCTTTGACAAGGACAGACGGGACTCCTGTTTACTTCTACTGGCCCCACAACACCTCTACCAGCACCATCTGGTCCCATAGATGGTCCCATCCAGGCCCTACTAGGCGGCCATGGTGCTGGAACAGGATCACGCAGAGACCATGAGAAACAACAAACAGGCAGATGTTGGG
The DNA here is from genome assembly GCA_026745465.1 of Lota lota. Taxonomy (NCBI): domain Eukaryota; kingdom Metazoa; phylum Chordata; class Actinopteri; order Gadiformes; family Lotidae; genus Lota; species Lota lota. Next base: position 223,305 of record JACYXH010000367.1, read on the forward strand.
TGGCTTGTTGCGGCAGCGATGCGGGGCACACAGAGGCTGACCGTGTGCCACGGAGCAAGGCAGGATGTGTTACCTGCGGGGAACTGTCGGGGCCCTGGTCTTTGGTCTTCTTGGCGAGCCTCTTCTTCTTCTTGTGCAACGGTTTGGACTCCAGGATCATCTCTTCCAGCTCAAAGGTTGGGTCGCAGTTCAGCCTCCTCCTCTGCAGACGGAGAGAAGACGTGAGGACCTTGACCTTCTGTCTGTCTGTCTGTCAGGTCGGTCTGTGTCTCTCTGTCATATCTGTCTGCCTGTCTGTCTGTCTGTCAGGTCTCTTTCGGTCTGTGTCTGTCTTTCATATCTGTCTGCCTGTCTGTCTGTCTGTCAGGTCTCTTTCGGTCTGTGTCTGTCTGTCATATCTGTCTGCCTGTGTGTGTCTGTGTGTGTGTGTGTGTGTGTCTGTCATGTCTGTCTGTCTGTGTGTGTGTGTGTGTGTGTGTGTGTGTGTGTCTGTCTGTCTGACTGTCGGTCTGTTTCACTGTCAGCTCACTTGCTTGTATAAGTGTCTCTATCCAACCCGATCTCACCTATTTACTGCAATGTAAAACGAACCAGAGGAAAATGAGGTCCACAAATCCCTGTTCTACATCATTCAGCAAATACTGCAAAGTCACTGTCGCAAAACACACACACACACACACAAACACAAACACACACAAAAACGTGTTTTTAAATTATGAGGCAACATATTGCGCTCTGTGTCTGGACGTTAACCGGCCTTGACATATAATGAGATAAAGAGAAGAAAAACTGTCCCGTTTCCTATCGATCCCCGTGTGCACTTCTGTCTCTCGGCTGTGCCGGCATGGCAACAGGGAAGAGCCCCTGCTTGGCAGAGAGAGAGGAAATAAAATTGCAGGCAGTTAGAGGCCTTCCAGCTGTCTGGTCATTTCAGGGGCACGCAACACTCCTCCTGTTCGGGATGTGTCTTTCAGGTCAGGGTGACTGTCAGGATCGATATACCTGAAGGATACCTGACGATGTCCTTTGATTGAATTGTAAAATGATTCGCTTTGAGTTGACATATGTGTCCATGTATTGCGTGTATGAGCTGTGTGTCACTTATGACGTCAACTATTAAATTGCCATCTCATTGTGTTCATACAATTTCAAACGTTAGCCAACAGGGGGCAGTGTTTGTGCTACCCCAAATTAATTGTGCAAACATGGGTGAAGTTTGATTTTAGAGTTGGAGTCAAAAGAAGCTAAACAGTACAAGTTCACATTATATTATTCAAAGGTAGGGGAGAAAAAACACCTCCTTTTTTTGGGCACAGTGGGATGAGCTTTTCAGAATCACTGAATGTTTGATGAGCCATCTGTTCTGGTTCCACCTGAACAGACCCTGTAAATCTCTTCACTTTTATAAACTAGGTGTTGGACGGAAATGTACAGTCAGTTTGACATTGAACAAAACAATGAAAAAGGAATTATGCAAATACATAACTAATATACTGTTACTGTATCCTATCCTACTGTATGCTATCTTATTATATAACCTTACTATACTATGCTATGCAATATTATGCTACTTTCCTTTACTTTCAGCTGTGACACCCAGATTTCCTGTCTAGGACTTATGAAATCGAAATCTTATTTTATACTATATCATGCTATGCTTTATTAAGTTATTATATGCCACGTTATGCTATATTATGCATTTGCTATATTATGCTATGCCATATTATGCTAATTCTATCCATATGGATGGAATAGCTGGACTGATAATGGCTAGGCCTTCGGGGTTGGGGAGGCAGTGTTTCCTCTACTCACGTTGGGAATGAACCCTGGAGGCAGCTGTTTGCTAAGCACAGCGTCCCAGTTGACGTCCGACATGTAGTCCAGGTCCTGCAGCTCCGCCAGGCAGGAAATGCGCTGCTCGATGTCTATGCACACCAACTGCGAGTGGGGAAAACAAAACGAAAACAAGGTGTCTTAACATGAACATGGTACATGAAGTGTGCCATTATGCATGTCACTTGGGAAAGAATGGAGAGGAAGGGATCGTGGTGTTAGGAAGGAGAGGTGGTTAGGGGCAGGAGAATAACCTTGTTAGAGTAGGAATAGACTGGTAGTCTGCTTATGGTCTTTAGTAGTCCTAGTGTATCTCTCTCCCACTCTTACTCTGTCTCACATACACACACACACATACAGAAACACACACACTCACACACATGCACGCACGCAGGCATAGACACACACACATACACACACACACACGCACACACAATCACAAACACAGACACACAGTCGCACACAAATGCATGTACACATGCATACACACACACACACATGTACACACACGCACACACATACACGCACACATGCACAAACATACACATGCACACAAATACTTTAAAGTCCTCTCCCTCCCTCCTTCTCTCTCTCTTTGTTTCTCTCTCTCTCTACATCTTTCTGTCTATCTATACATCTCTCTTTCCTTTCTTCCTCTCATTCTCTCTCCTAACCCACGCTCTTTCCAGTACGCCTTCAGCATGCCGATGAGAGCAGGAGGAGGAGGCTGGCTGGCTGGCTTGCATGGAGCAATGCAACAGTTTGACTGCAGTGGAAGTCTGCCAGGACCAAAGCTAATGCTCCATCATTCAACCAGCCTGCCTTCCACCCAGAGGACGGAGCAGCGTCTTTCTCTTTGCGACGACGCCGGAGAGACTGGCACAAAGACGTTGTGATTATATAATCTCGTCATCGATTACGCATCCTGTTTTAATTACACGCTCCACTCAGTTGCTCTGTTGGGTGCCAAGTAAATTGCTCATGATAAATAATAGGTTTCCAGTTACTTATGCATTTTTGGAACCGGAGCTGACAGAGATACTGTCGATAAATTTGCCAAAGCCTGATTCTTTTTAGTAAAAGGTTTAAAGGATAATCTGTATTATTCATCCTGCTATCTTTAGTCATTTTGAGTCATCTGGCCGTACCCAAAACAGAGTCCTGATATACACGTCCATTCATTTACGTCCACATGGGCCTGAATCTATAACATCCACGGCAAGAGGCTGTGTTGAGACTCAGTAGTCTACAGGCAAACGGTTACGATCCATTGACATAAAGAGCAATTGTTGCTGTAGGTATAAGAGAGATCTTGATGTGCATCCTGAACTGCAATGTTTACAACGTACGCCGATCTATTTTTTACCTTAGTGGCATTGACATGCATCGTCCATAGCATTCATCGCTTTTGATGTTGAGATGATCGCACCTCACAGATCACATGACATGTGTCACATGAAACACAGATGACACCACATTGCCAAGTAAGACATTTGTCTTGGTATGTACAGAATACAAAATACAACTGTAGAGTAATACACTATATATATATATATATATTTATATATATATATATATATATATATACCAAATAATAAATGACAAAATAATATACATAAATAAACTACAGGTCTACCTTTCTCAGAAGAGACTTAATCTCCAGAGACCAGGCGGCAGGGTAGGTGGGATGCACCTTGTGGAAGGTTTGAAGGATCTCATTGGCTGGCGTGCTGGACCTCATTATAAAGGGCCTCTGGAGGGAGAGAGAGAGAGAGAGAGAGAGAGAGAGAGAGAGAGAGAGAGAGAGAGAGAGAGAGAGAGAGAGAGAGAGAGAGAGAGAGAGAGAGAGAGAGAGAGAGAGAGAGAGAGAGAGAGAGAGAGAGAGAGAGAGAGAGAGAGAGAGAGAGAGCGAGGCATATAAATACGATCAAAACTAATGATATTCTAGATTCTTACGATAGAATGGTCATAATGATTCTATAAAGTATTTTGTGTCCTAGAAGGGCATTGGTGTCGCAGAATTCTAAAATCACGCTTTTCCGTGTGTCACTGCTGGCTCCAGCCCCCACCTGCTGGACAGGTCACCGCTACATGTAACAGGTGTGTGTGTGTGTGTGTGTGTGTGTGTGTGTCCCACTCCATGCGTGTTCTGCAGCGCGCCAGACTGCTGTCCTCTGGACGTCATTATAATGCACCGCTGGCTGAGGATACCAGAGCACTTTATGTAAAGGATTTAGTTAAGGTGTGTTTGTGATTTGAGCTGTTCTTAATGTTCTGAGGTGAGGCCATAATTCAATTATTTACCTAGGTTGGACAGTAATATTCAATTTAATTTAATGACGTTTAGTTTTATTTAGTTTATTTTAGTCCTTTCAGTTCAGTTTAGTTAAGTTAAATTAATTCAAATTACATTGATTTTTCTTTTTCATTTTTTTTCGTGATTAAATTAAATTAATTTAAGTTCTATTCAATTCAATATATTTAGTTCAATTGAATTAAATTGACTTAAATTAAATTAAAATCCATCCGATTTCATACAATTCAAACTCTGTCAATGAGTTTGGTGCTTTGAGTCAAACAAATATTGAATCTCTACTCGATAAACGGAAGGCGAGATGTGAAAATGGCTGACATGCGTAAAGGGTGTGAGCCATTTGTGGAGGATGGTAGGTGAGAGGGGAGTGAGGGGTGACGTGTGGGGGGATGACAAGCTGTGACAAATAGCGAGATATTTTCACAATTGAGGCATGAGGAGTGTGCCCCAAAAATAGAAGAAGCTGTTTGCAAGACAAGGTGATGTTTTGTCCCAGTGGCCTTGGTTTTAGCTTTTTTTACCCATCAGGATTTGAGCATCTTTAACTTCTGGAGTGAAACCAAACGAATGACAGACGGATCCCTACTTATTTTATTTATGTTGGTTATAGAGTGGCCTTTAAAACTAACTACACTGACCAGTGGATTAAAGCCATGGGATCACAATCCTCATGTCGGGACCCAGGGAAGATCTTCAGCGATGCCTGGGATCTAAACATATTTCATGATTTTTCACTTTAAGTTTAGATACAGTTGAAGTAGCTTTAATTCTGCTTTTGAGTGCCAAAAACGTTGATAACGGTTTGAATACAATCTAGTCATCATCTAGTCTAGTCTGTGAGTCTGTGTCAGTAAAGTCTGGTTCTGCTTCTGCCACTTGGGTGTCTTGAGTCCTATTCTAGGACTGGGATGTAGAAGTTGGATGTATAATTGATGGATAATGCTCCGCAAAAAGCAGTTCATGCTAGTTCATGCCAAGCTGTGTGTGTCTGTGCGTGAGTGTGTGTTTGTGCTACATGTTTGTGCATGCCTGTGTATACGTGAGTGTGTATGTGTATGTGCGGGCTATCCATGGGGCTATTAAATAACCTGGCTGCGGTACCTGTCCCCTGAGCAGCTCGTAGGCTGTGATGCCCAGAGACCACCAGTCCACATAGAACGAGTAGCCGGGGTGACTGCCCTCGAATGGCTGGAACAGCTCCGGAGCTGTGGGCGAGAGACACACACAGACAGAGGGAGAGAGAGAGTGAGTGACAGACAGAGAGAGAGAGAGAGAGAGAGAGAGAGAGAGAGAGAGAGAGAGAGAGAGAGAGAGAGAGAGAGAGAGAGAGAGAGAGAGAGAGAGAGAGAGAGAGAGAGAGAGAGAGAGAGAGAGAGAGGGGGAGATACACAGTCATTCTATGGTCTAGTCCCAGGAAGTAGTTTGACTAACTCAACACTATCCTGACCATTACCTCATTATCTCATATTATAGTCTTACCTTTTCACTCTATATACACATTCAAATTTCTAACGTTTTACTACTATTATTACTTTGTATTGATTTAACTTGTTGTGCTTTGGCAACGTAAATGGACGTTTTCAATGCCAATAAAGCCCTTTGAATCTGAATCTGAATCGGAGACAGAGAGAGAGGGGAGGAGCATTGTTATGAAAGGTAGGAGAGCCAGAGACAGACAGACGGAGAGAGAGAGAGCGTGACAAAGGCAGAGAGAGCGAAAGGGAGAGACAGAGTCAGAGAGAAACAGAGCGACAGGGTGTAAAAGAGAGGGGGAGAGAGGCAGGGGGTCAGAGAGAGAATGCGTCCTCCCATTTAAATCATTGTTGTATTTAGTTCATTTTAGTTTTTAGTTTCTATTTTATATTTAGTAATACAGGTGCCTGCATCTTAGCACCAATCCGTATCTAGAGCAGAAAACTTCTTTTTACTACACTTGAACCAGACCTTCAACAAATGAATATCTAAACGAATCCCATGATTGGATCTACCGGTCTTGGAACTGGTAGAGATTTCACATTGGAGACAGTCATGGTTCCTGTCAGGAATATAGATGATTCATCTTCGTGAGGGAAAGAACATTTCCCTGTAATCTGGTCAGGATCCATTTGTATCAAGTCGTCGCACACCTCTATGACGTACATCTCCCCCCTTATATGGCTCTCGCTCACTCAAATGCACGTGCACTCGACGAGACGCACGCACACACACACACACATGCACACGCATGCACACACACACACGCTAATCCCATTGTCTGCTACTATCTGATTTCTGCAATATAAAATGGCTTTGAATATAAATAGTAAATAAAAACCATGGGGAAGGTATCAGAGTGTACTATAAAAAATGATCGTGGTTCCTTTTTTTTCTCTTTTTTCTTCATCAACGAAAGGCCAAAACCCCCGCTGTCTTAAAAGAGAGAAACCACCACAGGCAAGTCAAACAAATCTCAAATCTCTAGAAAAGGCAATGATTTGTTGTTGTGGTTGAGCGGTGTATTCTGTGTGTTGTTTACCCATGTACGGCTTGGTTCCTGCTATGGATGTGGC
>JACYXH010000367.1:235000-255000 GCA_026745465.1 Lota lota
ACAAATGCACACACACACACACGCACGCACCCACGCACCCACACACACAGACACACACACACGCACACACACACACACACACACACACACACACTCACACTTACACACACACACACACACACACACACACCGCTGGGATTTTATCCAGTATAAGTTTAACATTATTCTATTCTGACTCTTACGCTCAGGCCATCGTCGTTGAATTGCCTTGAATTCTCTGCCAAGGCAAATCGTATTCTAGTGCTATTTGCTAACTCAACAGATCTACTGATGATGCTTTGAAACGTTTAACAGGCCTGCTTTAGCTACCGTTCATTCAACCTCTGGTGTGCCTTTTGAAAATTACCTGTGGTACATGTGGTAATCAGTTGGTTCGGGTATGGACAAAGGTGATACAAAAGGCTAACGATATCAGACACTGTAGTAATAGCAGCATCTTCATTGCTTACTGTGCCTTAATCAATTAGGCATGCAATTGCCATTGGCGGAACAATCATTCATTAATTTGAATGAATTGTAATGGAGTTGAGTCATGGTAATGAAACAATGAAATTAATCTCACCGTGTTCGTCTAACAAGATGTTATCTGGCTTGATGTCTCTGGAAAAGGAACAAAAACAAACAGATTTATTTATGCATTTAAAAACCAATGAATGGGACATATATATATACATATATATATATATATAAACATATACATGTTTTGTTAGGTTTTCTACTTCATTTTACTTCTTCATAGAACATGGTTCTGTATGTATGTGTATATACTACCAAACAGTAAGGAGATGGTCCCGTTGGGATTATTGTACAGTTGCTAATTATGTAGGAAGTAGTTCTGCAAATTTCAATCCGTATATGTATAGGGCGATGCAGTAAAGCAGATGATGTTTGGTACTTGAGTCCTGGCTAAATTGTTATTATGCTATTATGAGGGTACAAGATTATAAACATCATGGCAAACTCTCATCCTTATTCCTAATCATAACAATAGCTTGTGAATCAACCAATGTAAATGTATTGCTGTCAAAGCAAAGGAAATGTGTGGGATTGTGCTCTTCATCTTTCACAGAGAAAACACATATAGACAACAGAGAGAAACAAAAGCAGAAACCACAACATTAGATAAAAGCAAATCCCGAATGTATAGTATAAAAGGAAATGCCTAGTCTAGTTTGTGTTTGTGTATGTGTAAACTCCCCCAGTCAAAGTCTGTGCTGCAGATACCTTTTGTCCTTTTATTGTGCAACTCTTATGATAGTCCCTCAGAACAGACTATGATTAATCTAGAATGGTGTTTAGCATTTGTGGCATTTCTTTTGCACAAGCATAAATAAACACAGACATGCATGTGTTTTTATGTTTAAGTGTGTGAGGGAGTGAGGGAGAGAGAGAGGGTGTGTGGGATGTGTGTCAGGGTGCGTGTATGTGCGCGTATGCACCTGCATGTGTGAGGTATGTGTGAGTGTGTTTGTGTGCACATGCATGTGTGAGTGTGTGTGTGTGTGATTAGGGGCAGGAGAGAAGCAGGTGAACAGGTCCATTAGAGACAGACAAGCAGCCAGCAGCCGGTATGGCTGTGGGAACACCTGAGATACCTGAGAAGAGAGACAGGTGTGGACATCCCTATGTCACATCACGTCCGTATGGGACATTCAGACCCAGGCTGCCCATGTTTTCCTTTCATGACTCATCTATTATGTCATACAATTCTCAAAAGAATGTGGTTTGCATCTAAATGTGCCTGGAAAAGTAAAATAATAATATTGCTAACAATACAACATCACACCTGAGTTGAGTCTTCAAGCCACTGAAGTCATTTCATGAATAATTTCCTAGTCCAGAGCATTGAAACCCTACATAAACCTTACAACGCAAAGGAAGTCTGCTTCTGCACTGCTGTTACCTACCACTAGAAGGCCACAGTGAGGCTTACTTCCTGTATTGTTTCAGTTTCATACTGGGGAGCCCACTTCTCTCTCTTCCTCCCCTCCTTTTTATAATTCAGGGTGACTTTCCTGCATGGACACACTGTGGGTCTACTGATCCCAGGCCATGTGATAGCAGAGCCATTGTTTTGGCAGCAACAATAGTCTAATAGTCATTGACAACACTCTCATCAACACATGATGAGAGTCCATCAAAACGCTGGACCTTTTGGAATATAGGTTTTGGAACCTATATTCCAAAAGGTTGGGCGTTTCGAATATAGCCAGCCATCACACGGGAGTTAAGTGATTTGAACTTACAACTCTTACAGAAATTAAGAAAGATGTTGCCGTTTAGATTCCGTTTATTTTCGAACGTCAAACAAAGCTTGTTTGAACTTTGAGCGCAGCGTCCGGGTGGAGAATCCGAGCGGTCCGCTACGCCCAGGCTAGCTTGGGTTACGAGGCTGAACTCCATAGGAATACATTGGCAACGACGACGCTGTAAGCTCACCATGCGTTGACCGCCATGTTGTTGTGTTTCGATGTGTCATTATCAAGGTCTACCAAGGTTCCTTTTGTAATCAATATTCAATGAGTCACAAAGACAACGGCACCGGTCAGGACCAGAAGGTCAGACACTCCGCGGTTTAAACTAAACATCAAAGAAAAGATCTCCGGCAGTTCTTTAACACCATGGACTATTATGCATTATAAAATTTTCAATCTCTCTCTCTCTCTGTCTCTCTCTCTCTCCTCTCCTTAATGAATTTATGTGATCTCCACCTCTCCTTGAGAGTGTCCCTCTTATGCACTATCTCTCTTTCTCTCTCTCTCTTTCCCTGTCTGAATATATAATATATTTGTTTTGAATACATTATTTCATAACCCCTAACACGCACGCACACACACATGCGCCCTCACACACACACTCACACACACACACATAAATGCACGCACGCACACACGCACACACACACACACACACACACACTCACACTCACACGCACACACACACACATAAATGCACGCACGCACACACGCACACACACACCCACACACACACACAACCTTACCAGTTGCACAAATAAATTACTAATGTGCCACTGTCATAATGAGAAAGCTATTAAACCAAATAGTCAAGCGATCACTACTGTACTGGTAGTTTACTATTAACGCAGACAGTTTTACTATTTAACTAACTGACTCAACACAACCAGGGAGCTAGTTGAACAAAATTGCAATTTTAATTAACACAACAATTCAGTAATTTAAGAAAGGCTTTTGTCCAAAGTGACCTCCAGTGATAGATACAGATCATTAAAGACAAGGTACAATCAGGAATGTTGCACAAGACTGCTTAGGCAGAGGACATTGGGGTCAAACTCAGCCGCTTGCCACTTAATTAAGATGCTGCGAATAAAGTCTACCGTAGGATTTCCAGCTTTAAGAGTGTAACCAATCAGGAAAATTGTCCCGCCTACTTTATTTGCCCCCAATCTATTAGTTGACCTGTTCCCAGCTGTCAATTCTGACTAAGTGTTTGACCCCTGTCTATCTCTCTCTCTCCCTATCTTGCTCTTTCTCTCTGTCTGTCTCGCTCCCTCTCTCACTGTCTCTGTCTCTCTCTCTCTCTCGCTCTTTCTCTCTCTCTCTCTTGCTCGCACAGTGCAGGCTCAACCACTTTAACAACTCATTTGTCCCCCTGTCCATCAAAGCCCTAAATGGCAAGTTAGCCAGAGGCTAACCCCTGTTACGCTGCTTTTAATTTTAATGTACACTTTATGACGGCTCCATGTGGATGAGGCTGCTTTACCCTTAACGTATTGAGCCTGTGTATGTACTGTATGTATGCAATATGTTCTTTGTATTTTAACAGCAGACACTGTTTGTGTACAAGACACATTTCTATCTCTTCTCTTCCCTCTCTCTTCTCTGTGCTAGGTCATGCCGCAATGTTCCATATCCAAAGCAGATTTTGTGTATATGTGTGTGTGTGTGTGAGTGTGTGCCTATGTGTGTGTGTGTGTGTGTGTGTGTGTGTGTGCCTATGCGTGTGCCTATGTGTGTGTGTGTGTGTGTGTGTGTGTGTGTGCGTGTGTGCGTGTGTGTGTGTGTGTGTGTGTGTGTGCGCGTGTGAGTGTGTGTGACACGATCAAATGCATCGTTTGAAGAATTCAGAATCCACTTTTAAATGATTGTAACAGAAGTCAACCTTGAAGAATAAAATAAAATGTCCTACGGGGAAGGGAGGAAAGAGGTGTGGGCGGGGGGGGGAGGGGTACCTATATTTCAGTTGAGCGAGGTAGCGCACACTGCCTTCTACAGCCCTAATCAAGTGTATGTGCTTCTGAACGGTGGTTCGACTCCAAACGGACCCATCCAACACCACGATAGCTGTGGGACCCCCAGGGGCGCCAGCTCTGCCTGACTAGAATCCTAAGTCCCTGCTCCGATTTATGTTTCCCTCCTCACACAACCCCCCCCCCCCCCCCCCAAAATAAAAGTATGAGTGAGTGACAACAATAGGGGTTCTATTCATTTGTTGCAGCTATAGTTTGTGATGTATCGTGAGCGTTGTTGAATACTGAAATTGGCTGGAGTTGTTTGAAGGAAGAAGAAGAAGACAGTCAGTTTGTTACCGAGCCACGTACCAAGGTACCAAATGTAGGACCGAAAAGGATATCTGGTTCGGTGTTTGAGTCTCTTCAAGTGAGTGGGAATTATGTGTGTTTGTGTGTGTGTGTGTGTGTGTGTGTGTGTGTGTGTGTGTGTGTGTGTGTGTGTGCTACTTCAGGACCACGGACAGCGGCCATTGCATGTCCGACTTAAAAACATTTTTTGGCTTATTTAATGATTATTTCCGGAGTTAATGATTTGATTAGCTATGGTCTATAGTACCTCAACATAATTATTTGTCTATTTATAAATTGTTAACTATAACTACTACATCATATTCTGATTAGTATAAACACTTTACATAAAAGCGTTTAGATGTAATGGGTGTCTGGCATTAAGCACAACCTTGATGTTAATGCATATATTGGGCTGATAATACGATTACGTACTCTATGTACTTGCAAGTCAAAGCAAGTGCATTTCCCGTTGTATTGTATAAACTTCATGTTAGAAAAAGGTGACTTTTACGGTGCATAAGCTGCCAGATAAAGTAAGCACCAGAACCACCAAAACATTCCCCCTTACTGAATAGAACATCAATTAGCTTTAGTTACCATCACTGCCCTAAAGGACGCCAGTGTATTTAGCATATGAAAGGCTTACGACTCTGGGCTTTGTGGATCTTGTGTGTGTGTTTGTATGTCTGTGTGTGCGTGTGTGTGTGTGTGGCTGTGTGTACGTGTGTGTGTGTGTGCATGTCTGTGCTTGTTTTTGTGTGTGTGTGTGCATTTGTGTGTGTGTGTGTGTGTGTGTGTATCTGTGTGGGTGATGGTGTATCTGTGTGTGTGAGCTCAGCAGATGAGATGGTGTGTCCTCCTCAGCTGGGGTCAGAGCAGGAAGTGGAGGATTGGGGGAGGAGTCGGGGAGGTGGGGGTACAGCGGTTGAGGTGGCTTGTAAAGGGAAAGGCGTAGACCTTAATTAGCTGACATTTGGCTCAAAGCCGGGGCTCCAGGGGGGGTCTGTCATGGCTGAAGCTGTGTGCTTTAGTGAGGTTAGCGCGGAAGTCTAGTGTGACGCTAAAGGCCACCTTGCCCCGGTGAAGCCAGGGGGACGTGGCTGTGCTGGGGGGTAAGGCAGCAGGGGGTGCTGGCTGGCTGGTGGTGCTGGAAGAGAAGGTGTTTGTTGCTAGTGTCATGTTAAGGAAAACTAAACACCCTCGTTTGAGCTAATTCCTGCCCACTATCATTGTTGAAAAACTGCCTTCTGGCGCATTTCTTGTAGGAGCTTATTTTTTCATTGAACTTTATTTTGCTGTTCAGGCTGCTCTCTCTGTCGTCACTCACTACAATGAGATTTGGCGGGGTGGAGCCAGAATGTTTGATTGATGTTACCTGATAACCCAAAATGGCAAGTAACAATTAATGCATGCATTTAAACTATAGGGACATTTCAGCCCATATTGACATCTTATCCTACGTTTTTTTTTTTTTTTTTACTTAAAGGTTTACTTAAAGGTTTAAAATTGAATTTGTGTCGATAGGGGGCGCTCAATCATAACAACAACAAAAAACGTCGTTTGATGACGTCTTCAAGTAGCGTGAGATCATGGGATTGTTGTCTTCACCACCATTGCCGGTAGAAATCTATATGACGGGATTTAGGCAGGAATCCTGTTCAAGGATGAGTTAAAGGTAGATTATGTAATTCCTGCCACTAGGGGTCACTCAATCAAAACAATAACAAAAGACAAAGTTTGATGACGTCATAAAGTAGTGACCACTTGTGGTGGTAGGAGGATGAAAGTGTTTTTTTCTGATGTTTTTTTAAGTCAAAAGGATAATCGATGTTCACCAGATATTCATGCACTGAATTACAGCGATGTGTCCCTATAGTAAAAATAGTAAAATAGTAAAACATTTAATAATATAGAGCCATCGTTTGGTATATAATATTTCTACACAAAAGACGAATTACAAAGAAACCTGCCTTAAACTGTAGCCTAGCTAAAACGTGATTAAACCAGATTTGTCTCACGTTGCAAAATGTTCCAAATGGATTAACATAAGAAGTGTATCCCGTTACCTTGAATAAAACGACGTATTTTTCTGGGTTTGAACATTGTTGGAAACAATTGGGATAATGTAAGTATATAACTCAAAAATATATATAACATAGGTCTAGTTGTTTTTAGATTAATTGCTAAATGTTGCATGTTATACGTTTAATTCAAGATATGGACCATAATCAATCCATGGTACTACTATGTAACCCACTACATCAATTTAAAATAAGTTGTTTTAGAGGTTGATTTTCTTTAATGGCAGGGAGAGACTGGAAAGGTGATTTGGGTAATTTGTATAAAGTGGCAACTTGAAAGCCAAACTTTAAACCGATGTTTTATTTTCCAGTTGTTTTGAAAGATGTGATGTGTCATCACATGAGTCATCACATCGTTATGTATTAACATGGATGATTATTGTGCTTAGTCACTCAATATTTTAGTCACTCAATATTTTCATGTTTTTATATATTTCAGTATCCGGGGTAAACACACCTTTTATTCACATTGTCATTTCAAGTATCTTGGAATCAACAGTCCAGTCACGTTCAGAAATGTGAACTCAAGAAAATGTGATAAGTCATCCATATTTGTATTACTCTTTTATTATTAGATTCATCGAATTATCCTAACATTTCACTGAAATTTGATGAAGATTGGGACTAGAAGATCATCATTTTCTTTGCCTGATGCCTTTTTTCTTTTGTGAAACGCGGGTTGCAGACACGTCTCTTTTTCTGAACTTCATAAAACTGACACATCAAACATAAAATCCAAGAAGAGAGAACTTCATTTCACAGCAAGAGGCTACGTTAACCAAAAAACCCACAGTCCGTAAATGAACCACGGACGGCCTTGTCTATCGAGCCTTTGAGAGACAGAGAAAGCAAGAGAGAGACAGAGAGGATGAAAGAGTGAGAGAGGATGAAAGAGAGAGAGAGAGAGAGAGAGAGAGAGCTGAATACAGGTAGAGTTTATGAGCTTTACAGTTGACAACAGGCTAATAAAATATAGAGCAGTGGTTGTAAAAAAAGGAATGTGGATGTTAATGAGGATGAAGGCCAGAGGTTGGAGACTGCGGTGGGAGGTTGCGGTGGTGGTATGGTGGATCTGTGGAAGTGCTGTTGGTACTGGTTGGTGGTGGAGGTGGCGGTAGTGATGGTGGTGGATGGGGAGGTGGAGGTGATGGGTAGAAGGTAGGGATGGTAGTGGTGGTGGTGGAGGTGGTGGTGGATGTCGTGGCAGTCGTGGTGGTAGTGGTGGGGTTGGTGGTTGTGGTGGTGGGGTTGGTGGAAGATGATCCCTGGGCTAGTTCTCTCAGTTCACTGGCCCTACAAGCTATTAGCAGCATCTAATGGCCTCATTACAGCCCAGCATAAGAGGCTCAGGGGTAATGGAAGCCCCTTCCTGGACACACGACACCACAATGATACTGGAGCAGGTTGACACACCTGAGATGGAAGGGTGACGCACACACACACACACACACGCACGCACACACACACACATGCGCAAGGATGCACACACACACACACACACACATGCGGAAGCACGCACACACACACACACACAGCCACACACACACGCACACACACACATGCGCAAGCATGCGCACACACACACAGCCACACACACACACACACATACGAGCACACAAACACATACACACAAACACACGGAAACACCTGCCTACACAAAAACACACACACACACACAGACAAGCACACACACATGGACGGACACACAGGCACACACACGTACACACACATACACTGACTTACTAGAAGTAGCATACACCACTTACTGTGGGTGTTCTTATTTTGTCTCTCTAAAAATACACTGCAAAAGGACATTGCCAACTCACATTGACCCATCAAACCTGAAGGCTTCATGTTTCAAAAGGATTGATTTTATTCAGTGCTACAATAACAACAATATATTGTGTTCTTATTCACTCCTACGCCTTGGTGAGTCCCAACAGGGCTTCACCGCTTCCGCAGCCCGATAAAGGGAAAATAGCCTCCCCAAAACCCAGAGGTAAATGAAGAAACCTTGAGATGCAACACATATGAATAAAGTAAAGAGCTGCTGACCCATACCTTCCCTGCATGGTGAGGAAGGCTTGTTGCTGTTTGTCAGGTGGGATATCGTCAATGACTAAAACCTTCCGGGGGCAAAGCCCTGCAGACACATGAGGACACACTGGGCTCTGGGTTATTCTGGATGCAGGATTTAATCAAATGCATCTGCAGCACAAAGGATAGTGTTGACACTTGGTCGCACACACACACACACACACGCACACACGCAGATACAGTCACCCACAGACACACATTCATACACACACACCCACACGTACACACCCACACGTACACACAGGCACACACACACTGTCTGTGCTGAACTAGCTGTTGGCCGCTATGTTTCTGGTTAGGCTTCAGCCCACGTTCTGAAGCAGACGGAGTTTAGTGCTAGAACTTAGCTGTCTAGTCCGTACCTTGTGTGCGTTTTGTCGTGTATGTGCATCTGTTTGTGTATTTGGCACTTTAGGTTTCTGACACCAATTAGATTATGTGATTGTGTCCACATCCGTATATGTGTGTATGCATGTGTGTGTGCATGTGTGTGTGTGTGCGTTTGTTTTTGTCCAAGTGTGCCTAAGTGTGCATGTGTGTGTTTGAGACAGATCGAGAGAGCGAGTGTTACAGAGACATCGGCAGCTGCACTGTGCTGAAGGACGATCATTCCTAATTCATTAGCCAGTGAGTGTGTGTGTGTGTGTGTGCGTGTGTGTTTGGTTGACGAAGGAGGTCTGCTGGCCCCTCCTCTAACCGGGGGGTCTGTGTTTTTAGGAGCCCCGACATGGCTCAGAGAGCGAGATTGAGAGAGGCCGGGCAGGCAGCCATCCAAAGCCTTACAATTATCACAGATGAATGATGCACAGATCCATGCACAATTCAGCTGTCTGCCCTTTCATTTTTCAACGTCTCTCCCTACGCCTTTCTCTCTCTAAAACCACCCATCTCCCTCCATTCGATCTGTCTCCCTCTCCATCTGCCTTGTATTGTTTCACTGCTGAAATAATCATGCTGCACATGTGCTCTGTTCTTCTCCATTTTTCAGCACTCTCTCTCTCTCTGTCTCTCTTTCTCTCTCTCTCCGTCTCTCTC
This sequence comes from Lota lota, assembly GCA_026745465.1. NCBI lineage: Eukaryota > Metazoa > Chordata > Actinopteri > Gadiformes > Lotidae > Lota > Lota lota. The sequence continues at coordinate 244,775 of JACYXH010000367.1, forward strand.
TCATCGCTCTCTCGTCTCTCTCCCCGACTCTCTCTCGGTCCCCTGTGTCAGATGCACAAGCAGGCTATAAGGGGTCTTTGCCACTGCCAACGACAGCACAACACATTCCGTCGTGTACTTCATCGAGAGCCCTCCAACACCCTGAAATTGTGGAAAACCTCAAATAAAAAGGAAGTATATATAACAATTGATCTTTTTCTGGAGGTTACCAAAGAAGTCTAAAATACAGCAAGATGACATCACAACTCCCCCCCCCCCCCCCCCTTCCCTCTATTATTCTTTCTTTCACTACACAATAAAACATTTATGCCCCATGAATAAAGAACACGCCTCTTGACTGGATGACAGAGGCATCCTTTTATTTCCGGCTATGTCTGTCTACGCACAGAGACTAGAATGTGTGTGTGCAGTGGCATTTAGAACCAAAACCAATTTCACTTCTACCATAACGTACATAGTGTAGCATATGTTCACATAGTGACTTTAAAATAAAATCATATAATAATTACATTACATCATATATAAAGTTACATTGTAAGTTGTGAGTTGCCTGCCATATTGATATAGAAGTTGCATTTGTTGAACTAATTATCCGGGGAACACGTTGTTCTACTAAGAACACATATTCTTAGAAATGCGATTTCTATCCATGGATACTGACATGGATATGTATTACACCTGTCTTTAGGTTTCCTTCCCTTCCAGTCTATCAGTTTGCTGATTCATACGTTTGCCCATAAGCAACAGTAGAAGCCCACCGGTTCGTGTGGGTGTGTTCAGACACCGTTCATAAACACCATGCTTTCCTAGCTTCTTATTCATGTCTCAAGTAACAGGGGCAACATGGCATGTTGGTAGTCCCCTTATATTAGGAGGACCGCCTTAAGTCTCCTTAAGATAGGAGGACTAGAGGAGGACTAGACTATGCATGCGTGAGTCTGTGTGTGTGTGTGTGTTTGTGTGTGTCTGGAGTTTGTGAGTGTGTGTATGAGTGTGTGTGTGTGTGTGTGTGTGTGTGTGTGCATGCTTGTGTTCTCATGAGTTCCATTCCCAGAAAAATCATGTTGTCATTATGTATTTCAACGCTCGCCTAAACTTATGCTTGCACGGCCCTGGGTGTCTCCAAAGCTCCATCCGTCTTCATAAAACCTTCATAGGTCGTAAAAGTGCTCTAGAACTCTTAGGAGGCTTTTTCATTGAACTGAATTGCTTTTGTACTTAGAGTAATACTGTTATTAGGGTAGGGCTTAGAGGAACCCCAGTGAAACCTTGGTGGGAATTGGGAATAACCTTGAACATCCAGGAGTGAAGTGTAGTGGCTCGGGTGTCAGACTTCCAATGGAAATGTTCTGGGTTTAGCCCTTGTGGTCGGCAACCTACCTGTAAGAATCCTTGAGCGAGACGGCTAACCCTGCCTGTCTCTATATTTACTGTCTAACCCCTACATGTTCCCTAATTACCTGTCTCTGTATCCACTGTCTAACCCTTACCTGCTCCTTAATGATTTGTCTCTGTATTCACTGTCTAACCCCTACATGTTACTTCATAACCTGTCTCTGTATCCACTGTCTAACCCCTACCTGCTCTTTACTGACTTGTCTCTGTATTCACTGTCTAACCCCTACATGTTCCTTCATAACCTGTCTCTGTATCCACTGTCTAACCCCTACCTGCTCTTTACTGACCTGTCTCTGCATTTACTGTCAGATCCCTATCTGCTCCTTAATGACATGTCTCCGTAATCACTGTCCAACCCCTACCTGCTCCTTAGTGACCTGTCTCTGTATTCACTGTCTAATCCCTACATGTTCCCTAATTACCTGTCTCTGTATCCACTGTCTAACCCTTACCTGCTCCTTAATGATTTGTCTCTGTATTCACTGTCTAACCCCTACATGTTACTTCATAACCTGTCTCTGTATCCACTGTCTAACCCCTACCTGCTCTTTACTGACTTGTCTCTGTATTCACTGTCTAACCCCTACATGTTCCTTCATAACCTGTCTCTGTATCCACTGTCTAACCCCTACCTGCTCTTTACTGACCTGTCTCTGTATTCACTGTCTAACCCCTACATGTTCCTTCATAACCTGTCTCTGTATCCACTGTCTAACCCCTACCTGCTCTTTACTGACCTGTCTCTGTATTCACTGTCTAACCCCTACATGTTACTTCATAACCTGTCTCTGTATCCACTGTCTAACCCCTACCTGCTCTTTACTGACTTGTCTCTGTATTCACTGTCTAACCCCTACATGTTCCTTCATAACCTGTCTCTGTATCCACTGTCTAACCCCTACCTGCTCTTTACTGACCTGTCTCTGTATTCACTGTCTAACCCCTACATGTTCCTTCATAACCTGTCTCTGTATCCACTGTCTAACCCCTACCTGCTCTTTACTGACCTGTCTCTGTATTCACTGTCTAACCCCTACATGTTCCTTCATAACCTGTCTCTGTATCCACTGTCTAACCCCTACCTGCTCTTTACTGACCTGTCTCTGTATTCACTGTCTAACCCCTACATGTTCCTTCATAACCTGTCTCTGTATCCACTGTCTAACCCCTACCTGCTCTTTACTGACCTGTCTCTGTATTCACTGTCTAACCCCTACATGTTCCTTCATAACCTGTCTCTGTATCCACTGTCTAACCCCTACCTGCTCTTTACTGACCTGTCTCTGTATTCACTGTCTAACCCCTACATGTTCCTTCATAACCTGTCTCTGTATCCACTGTCTAACCCCTACCTGCTCTTTACTGACCTGTCTCTGTATTCACTGTCTAACCCCTACATGTTCCTTCGTAACCTGTCTCTGTATTCACTGCACATCACTTCTGATAACAATGCCTACTGAATGAGTAAATAGTCATCGTAGCCTGTAACTGTCGGCTATGCCTCTAATCTCTTTTGCCACCCTTTCCCCCAGCTAAGATTCATATGAATATTATTCATATCGCACCACATGACCTATAACATTTTCATCATGAGCAATAGCTGATAAATAATGCAGGAATGCATATTTGACCAGATAATGTGAAGCCTGCCCAGTGATTTACACCTAGTCCCCTTTGCTGTGCAAACACAGCGATGTGATGGACAACTGTATAACAAGGTAGAACTCATGTTAGTATAATCATGGAAATACATTATTACATCCATTGATTCATGGCATTCCAATTCTAATGTGATAATTTACAGAATACATTTGGACCGTCTTGTGGGGACTTGCGAATGGGAATTATGCTCTAAGCAGCGATTTACTAAAAGATGTATCTCTGCAAAGCACAGAGAACAGACAGCAGTTTTTCAGGTTTTCCACCAATAATATTAGTAATATATTTTAGTTTTTAGCTGCAAGTCCACAATATGCCATAACAATAATGGCTTTACATTGAGGAATTATCTGTCTGACTGCATCCTTGTCTTAACTCAGCTGTCATGTTCTAAAGCACTATCCCCTGGTCTATGAAGTATATGCACAAATTATGTTGCTATTGTTTTTAATGAGCCAACAGCAAAGGTGATCTGCACACAAAATCTAAATAAACAAAAAACAAAACAAGTAGCAGGAAACAGGAAGAGGCTTCTTCTGAAACACAGAACTCGTTTCTGTAACTATATTTTGTACACACACACACACACACACACACACACACACACACACACACACACACACACACACACACACACACAATTTTCCATTTCAAGTCTCCAAAGATGTCCTCTAATTAATAATAACCATGTGTTCATCATTTCAGCTCCCAAATGCAATGAGTTGAAAAGCAAACAGCTCAATTGGGCTTCAAGTATACATTGTTCCTTTTCAATGCTATGGATATTTTCCAGATTATTTAGATATCCTGAATTTCGGTCTCTACATTGGCTTAAACAACAAGCTTTGGCTTTTTGGTTTGGGAACCAATTCAAATGTAATGCTTATCCTGCTATTGATATTTATAAACATATGGATGGAATCAAGCCGAGTAGTGTGTGTTTCTGTTCCACTTTTGAGTTTGTGCCAAACTTAGGCTTGTTCATAATATCCTAAATTATTAAAAACACACACAGAGATTACGATGTAGTTACCTTGTTAAAGGTGACTGTGCTGTAACAGAATGGGCTCCTGGAATAACCCTTGTCCTTGGAGCTTCCCTCCAGGTTCCACAGAGAGCCAACTGGCTCGTCTACCATACTGTCCCCCCTCTAGCTCCCAGGAGCCCACACCTCCAGACAGTGGAAACAGGCAGGCATGCTGACGCGAGGCCTCGCCGCACACCATGGAAGTCAATACAGATGAAGAACACTTTGTGTGCTGCTCCGTAGAGGCCCCTCCATGTCTCCCCACGCAGTGCGCTGCACTGAAAACATGACAACATGGGCACTGAGAGTGCAGGCGCACACACATACAAGCACAAACGTACACACACATGCGTGCACACACACACACACACACACACACATGCATAAATGCACGCACACATGCGTGCACAATTCTCACCTACACAGGCACACACACACAGACACACACACACACACTATGATCGTGCACGCTCACCTGCTTTCTGAAAGTCAAATCAAAAGGGGGAATAATAAATATGCAATCTCCATAGAGATGAGCTCTGAATTAGACCGAGGCCTTCAGCCAGTCTTGCGGTGATGCATGCAGATTGGAAATATACTGATTCCATTTACAAATGCTATCAACACCTGCGCATCGACCTCCCCTTCCCCCGTCCCGGACTACAAATTATTGAACAAAACCACATTTAAATATTCCCATCATTCAGTAGGACTAATGACAAAGCTAATTGGAAATCCCTGAGCCACAGAAATGATCTTTGTTTGTCCGTCTCACTCCAATTATTTCTGCATCGGGGAACGAGAGGGCAAAACAGAAGAAGAAGAAGAAGAAGAAGAAGAAAAAAATACATAATCTTCTTTTTGCTTCCCCCTTTTAAATGACGTCATTTGTCATCTCAGGGGTTGATATATTAGCGTTCTCCCAGGTGGTGAAGTTTCCCATTAGTTGTGTTTTCGGGGGGGGAGGTGCTCTTTGTGATGACCCCTCAGGGCAGAGCGATGGTGTTGTGATCAGTCCCATGTAGCCGCAGCTAAGATAAGCCTGGTGGAGTCACTGTCACACAGTGGTGGTGGTGGTGGTGTTTTGCGGGGGGGGGGGGGGGGCTGTTAAGTTAACATTATAGGGCATGACTATGAAAGATTTCCCACAAATACTCATTACTACCAGGAAATTACATACACTGTTATTATAGATATGCGCATATACTGTATATATGTTCACACACTGCCAACTGTCAAAAATTATCACATCAACACAGGTTCATAAAAATCGCACAAGCAACTGCCTCATTTGTCCAAAAGGTACTGCAACGGATCAAGAACTTGTGTGTGTGACAACTTGGAATTCACTTCCTACTCTACTGCTGCCAATGGCGCCATCCTTTGTAGCGTTGAAGCTGCCAAGTCATTCCCAAACACATGAGTGCAGTAAACCATGGACCACATCAAAACGTGGGCCAAAAAAAGGCAAGAGCTAGTTTGTGTTGAATTAAGGGAGCTTATTTTCTAAAATAAATAATTAAGACAAATATGTTGATTAAAAAAGGAAAACTAAAACCTACAACAGAGAACCCCACTGGTCACAATCTACACACACAACCTAGATTAATCTCAAGGTTGACATCAGTTGGCGGCGAGAATGAAATCAGCATGTAGGCATTGTACTTTAAAATAATGACATTGAGTTGTAGCTATGCAAATGCTGGCTGGCTGCGGTGTAAGCCTGTCTTTAGCCCTGCCTGTGGCAGCAGATATTTCTGCCCGAAAAGCACTTCACGTGCATCCTGCAGATTGACTTGGCCGTTCGCACGGCCGGCACAGAGGGGAAAGTGTTGAGTCTTCGCAAGGATCTTGCTCAGCGGCTCGGGCTAAACCGATGTGTCAGGTCCGACCTCCATGTCAAGTGTGTCTGACCTTGTTCCTACACAAAGTGTGTGTGTGTGTGTGTGTGTGTGGGGGGGGGGGGGTACTTACACTATGAATGGAATGGCGCCTGACAGCTAAGGTGAGAAAACATGCACGGACGATGCTCTGATGGGTGTATTATTAAATCTGATATGGAGTTCTACACAGTTAGGAAAGGGCTTTAAGGCAGAAAGGAAACGTGTGAAGTGGTGGAGGGGAGGAATGGAAAAGAAGCAGGACTGGGGCTAAAGGGATAGTGGGGGGGAGAGGGTGCATACATGAAAAGAGCGAGCGTTTTCAATGAAGATTCAGTGATTCCTCTGACAGACAGAGAGTATCTCGGTCTGTTGAAAGAGGAGTCCATATTGGAAAGGTAGTGACCGGCTGGCCGCCCAGCCAAAGTGACAAGCAGCAAGAGGTAATCCATACCTGCCAGGCACCTGTTACTGTAAATAGGCCTTGGCCACTGGCACAAACAGAACCCGAGACACGGCAGGACAACAAGGCCACGCCCCAAGAGACTTCTGCGTGCATGGAAGTGAAGGGGTTTGAGTCAATACCTAAATCAAACAAACAAATGGCTCGATTTTCGGGGTCCAAGTGGAAGTGGATGCCATACACGTGGTTATTTCGCAATGAAGCTAGAAAGAAAACCAATGGCACCGTATGCCAGTAAAGTGAAATACATCAAGTCACAATTTGGCCGCATGCCAAGAATGCGGCCAAATAAAAACAACGACACTGGAGCATCATGTCTGTAGCATTAGTGCACTTGGTCTTGTTTCACTGAGAGCTCGGGCCTTACGACTGACTTCCTATTTAGGAAGGCATTAACTGTGCTAAAGCTTAAGGTTCCATTGCACCATTCCTGACTGGAACGATGACAAAATAACCCCAGGGTGACCTCCATATCTATCGTAAATGAGTTAAGCAAGAAAGAGAGAAAGGAAAAAAGGAAGGAAAGAAAGACAGACAATTGTGTGTGTGTGTGTGTGTGTGTGTGTTGGGGAGAGGCTACATATATGGCACAAATCCAAAATAACAACTCAAGATATGAGGGATGAATGGCAGTGAACTTGGCAGATTTACCTTATAAGGAACATCACCGGAATGATGAACGATGAATGTCAATGACAACCTCTCCATCCAAACATGGCTGTCACAAATTGGTCTTGGGATGAGGGTGAAGGCTGGAGGGGAAATGAATCTCTTCCTCCTGGATGCTTGGCCCTCTACTTTCCTCACGTTACACATCATAACTGGGACTTATCCTTTAGTCACACAGGTTTTCTATGCCCGATAAGCAGCTCTATATGTCCTATCGCAGTGCTTGCATGGCCCTCACACATTTCAATGGGGATTAAGTCATGCCATCTCCAACCCCAATGGTCTAAGACAGACCATGTCCTGTCACCGTGGTCAAGTTCGCCAATCCAACAGAGCATCATCCACGAGAGTAACGTATTTTTCGAAAATAAAGCCCCGGCTTGTAACTGTATAGGTAGGTTTTGCAAACACAAAGACTTCAAATAAAAATATCTGCTCCGTTTTCAGTGATTAAACATGAAGTTCCTAATGCCGTCACGATATAATACATATGCTCATTTACGTCACAGGTTTGCGAGTAAAAGATAACCTCGTAAAGACATAAACAATAGCATCACTTCACTTCATAAACAAGGCAAACCATTTTCCGCAATGTGCGATCATTCAAAGCCTCTGCATCTAAATGAATTGCTTGCAAAAATAAAAATGCCCCGTTTTCAAAATCGGTCAAAAAGGTTAGCATTATCTCCAATTACTCACGGACGCTTACTCAACCGTCAGTTCACCGGCAACGCGCCGCAGTCCCCGGCCCCCGGGAATATTGTTCAATTCAAACTATGTCGTTACGGTTTCACGCCAGCATTGGGCGGTACATGTACGTATTTGGGTTACGGGCAAAGATGCGTAATAAGATGCGGCCTATTGGTGGTATTTTGAAACACTCAACCCATTTTACCGCTCCTGCGGCTTATCGAAAATGCGGCTTTATTTTTCGAAAAGTACGGTCCACTGAAAACGTGGCGCCGTGTCGCCATCAGCGGCGCGTCAACCGCTATATTTGCTCCTAAAGGCGCGTCACGACTCACTGTTTCCTTGTTGCATTGAACACAGACAATGTGCAAAGAATGATGTCGTCGGGGACGACTGGGATGGTTGACGCTGTAGCGCTCGCCTTTGAGAATTGAAGCTGCCCGATTTGTTTCGGAGTATTACGGCAGCGTTTCCCAGCCGAATGAAATCGTTGACAGAACGCTCACTGGACGCAACACTCGAAGGGCTACTGCTCTTGGGCAGCTGGCCACCATTAGTACCATCAGAGTCTGTCGAGGAAATCGGACCTGATCGATGAGTCACTAACTCTTCTTGTCCATGCTGCATCTGTCCCTCTTATCTTGCACTGTGAAGCACTGTGATGCCCTGTGAAGCCCTGTGATGCCCTGTGAAGCAATGTGAAGCACTGTGATGCCCTGTGATGCCCTGTGATGCCCTGTGAAGCAATGTGAAGCACTGTGATGCCCTGTGATGCCCTGTGAAGCACTGTGAAGCACTGTGATGCCCTGTGATGCCCTGTGATGCCCTGTGAAGCCCTGTGATGCCCTGTGAAGCAATGTGAAGCACTGTGATGCCCTGTGATGCCCTGTGAAGCACTGTGATGCCCTGTGATGCCCTGTGAAGCAATGTGAAGCCCTGTGATGCCCTGTGATGCCCTGTGATGCCCTGTGATGCCCTGTGATGCCCTGTGATGCCCTGTGATGCCCTGTGATGCACTGTGAACAACAGTCTGAAAGATCAGACCGCTGCTCCGGCACTTTTTGCCTCCCGGCTTAACTTCTTCCATGACTTACTGGCTGGATTACCTCAGTTGCACTGTTAAACTCAGTGGCTCAGGATGCAGGTTGTCTGGTAACTGGAAGGCTGCCGGTTTGATCCCCCGGCTCATCATAGCTAAGCGCCGAGGTTTCTGAAACCGCCGTCGGCGTGTGTGCGTGTGTGCGTGTGTGCGTGCGTGCGTGTGTGTGTGTGCGTGCGTGCGCGCGTGTGTGTGTGTGTGTCTGATAGAAATACAGTCCGTTTCAAGGCTAGAAGCCAAACGCTGAATACCTGTGTATGATGCGCTTGGTGCGGAGGTAGCCGAGCGCCAGGGCCAGCTCGCTGATGTACAGCTTGACGGTGTTCTCGGAGAAGTGCACGTTCTGCTGGAGGTGGTAGCGCAGGTCTCCACCCAGCAGCAGGTCCACCACCATGAACATGTCCTCCTCGTCCTGGAAGGAGTACCTGGGTGGAGGAGAGGGAGAGGGAGAGGGAGAGGGAGAGGGAGAGGGAGAGGGAGAGGGAGAGGGAGGAGAGAGGGAGAGGGAGGAGAGAGGGTGTCAGAGATGGCAGGTTTTGGGGTGGTCATGGCGTGAACGAGTGGAAGGAAAGTGTTTGTGATGGGTAAGGAGCGTCATCAAAGGTATGTAAGATATGTCACATGCAATGTGGATTGATGTAATGATGGATGTTGGAAACGAGGAGTGGCCGTGAGATAGAAGCCATTGTTTTGACATCAGCACTCTCCTCAGACACACCCGTTTTGAACCGTGTTAGTGATCCACAGTATCATTATTCACCTCTTCAACTTAGCGTTACGTTTCAAGTCAATTCTCTTTAATAGTTCTTTTACATCCAAATATTTATAATCAATATAACTTCCTCAACAGCTGAAAAAAGTATGAATGACTTGTCTGCGATAGTGTCTTTGATATTTTAATAGAAAATAAAAAAAGATGTCGCTTGCAACAGACGAGCAGATAGCTGGCTAGCATGTTTTGTCAACATCGTAGTAAAGCTGCTGTAGGTAAGATTTGAGAGTTGAGAGCGGAAAAGAGCACTCTCACCCTACCTCTGTGCCCCCTCCCTGCCTACGTTTCTCCACCTTTTGAGAAGTCACGCAACTGTGATTAACAGGCAAGATGGATTCCCCGAACCAATCAGGGAAGAGAGACCCTGTTGAATGGTCAGAAATGAACCGAGGTCTAAAATTGAAGTAGTCTCATACAGAGGCAGGCATGCAGTCAACCAGAGATATTCTCACAGAGCATTTCACTCTGTTATAGCTGACAGATGGCTTCGCCGTTTCTAATAAATCACGCTCAAATTAAAGCTCTGAAATCTAGCCTACAGCACTTTTAAGCAAAGTAAGATGTATCGA
>JACYXH010000367.1:260000-347500 GCA_026745465.1 Lota lota
TTCATCATTCGTCATTTTTACGAATATAACGAAATAAACAACTGCTTGAGTTGCCTGGTAAAAGTGTTTAACAAATGAACACGATCATATGTTGTTTGGTCTGAAAACGTCAATGTACATTCGTTTTTTGCGGTATATCAATTAATAGCGTTCAACAATCTGTCTATGGATTGTACTTTGCTGTGTTAAACCTTTGAGGGCAGAATGCAGGGCTAAACTGTACTAGCTTGTCTGCTGCCATGAAATGGGGACAGCCTTCCATTCCCCTTTGATGACAGCAAGGCCTGCTTTTGTCTCTCCTGTTCTCTCTCTCTCTTTCTATATCTCTCTAGTCCTCTACCTTTTTTGCTCTTTTCTCGTCACCCCTTTCTCTTTGCCTGTCTTGTTCCAATCCCATCTCTTTTATTCCCCCCTCCCTTGCCACTCATCCACTCCCTGCCACCATCCCCCTGTTCTCTCTCCGTTCTCTCTCCGTTCCCTCGCTCTCTCTCATCCCTTGCCTCCCCTCCTCTGTACCTTGTTCGGTCAGGTTTTTCTTCTCCCTTGTCATTTTGTCTTTCTCTCGGCTGCGCTGCTCCACGCGCGCTTGGATGTGACAGCTCGATGGGCTCCAGGCAGAACATTTGATGAGAGAGCACATCTTGCATGGCTCTTTTTTATCTGTTTGTCGTTGAGGCCTAAGCACTCCCTGCCCCCCACCCCCCACCCCCTACCCCCGCCGCTAATGGAAGTTTCCAGAACACACGAGTGCTCCAAGGTAAATGGCACAACCACACATTATTATAAAGAAAATTCAATTGATGTGTTGGGCTCCTGAAATGTAAAAAAATATGCTTAATGAATAAAATTATTTTTTGTAACTACGCGACACTAAATAGCTGTAGCCTGATGATCATTGAGAATTTCTATTTTGTTTCACTTCATAATTCAGTCTGACGTTGCTTGAGCCATTTTCAGCCTTGCTCCCACCTAAACCAATCATAAAGCAGATAACAATTTCGCAAGTGACGTTGCTCTCTGTTGTTGATTTGAGAATCTATATTTCTGGCTGCTGTTAAAAAACTGCTTCTCTTGGCTCTGTGAAAGTTTGGCCAGAGAAAGTGGGCGGGGATTCAGAGGCCATGGAACCAGGCAGCTATAATAGAGGTCATGACAGGGCAGTGTTGAGGGTGAGGGTTTTAGACAAGCTGAACATTTCTGACTTTGAAACCAAATGTCTTGAGCATCCTTTAGCAAGATGCCTAATCACCTACCTGTCCATGAATTACATCAAATTCACCATAAGTCACTTTGACCTGAAGAACATAATCTAAAATGACTAAATAGTTAAGGCTAATTGCTTTTCCTGGAAATAGATTTACAGCACAAACGCACACAGGCGTGTGCGCACAGACAGAAACAACCACACACACATGCACACGCACACACACTCGCACAGGCACACACACGCACATACACACACACACACACACACACACACACACAAATCACGTGTCAATGTGCGTCAATGTTTTTATTTTCTATTTATTAAGACTTCTTGATTATTCCAGAATTGCTTGAGAGGATTGTTGAGAACAAACAGAATATGTTTGAATAAACTATTTTGGTTCCAGCTATGCTTATTAGTGCGAAATGATTGTCATTAGACAACATCCAAACCAATCAGTTCCATTTTTAGCATGAGGAATTAATTGTAAGTCGCAGTGGCAGGGTATCAAGAGAGAGTTGAACTAAACTGTAATAAAAAGTAGGGTGGGGGGTAATTAGCAATCAGTGATGTAATGCACATGCACACATGCGCGCTGTGCACACACACACACACACCCTCCTACCCCCCATACACACGCACACACCCACACAGAAAAACACCCACACATACACACACACAGACTAAATCATACCAACCCACACACACACACACATACACACACACACACACACACATACACACACACGCAATCACACCCTTGCTGTGAATGCATTGGAGCGTGATGGCCTGATGAAGGGCACCCTCCTCATCTTACCATCAGGACTTCAGCCCTTCCATCAAGTCAGTGAACCGCAGTGAGAACCTCTCTATTGGTTATCCCATCCATTCTCTCTCTCTCTCTTTCTCCCTCTCGTCTTTCTCTCCCTGCCCCTGATCTTTCTTTCTCTTTCCCTCACTCTCATTTCAGACTTTGGAAACTATTTATAATAACATTAATAATAATAATAATAATAATAATAATAATAATAATAATAATAATAATACAATCTATGTATGGATTGTACTAGCTTTAGTATAAACTTTATGTCAGAATGTTGAGGAAGAATCATGGCCGAATTCACAAAAAGATCGAAAAAGCGGACATAAAGACATTGCATCTTGCTGCCTTTACAAATCAAATGCATTAGTGAAATTGCATAACTCAGCACAATAGGGACCACCCAAGCAAGTGAGGCCCTTTCATGCCCTTCCTTTATTCACATTTACAGCACTAACAGTTAACCTTTGGTGGCAGTTGATGTCTTTGCTTTTGAAGACGTTACATCACAGGGGCAGTTGTAATACACGGAGTAGACATTTGAAAGACACCCGTGTTCTTGCCCTTGGGTGTGTAGTTTTAACAAACTATTTTTTTGTATTTTTATGAATGCTGAATGAACATGATAAGCCTAAGGCATGTTATTATTCTTATTATGTAATGCTTTTGAGAACACGTTTCATAACTTGGAAAACATTTGCTTCCAATCGGTTCATTTTGTTAAATAACAATTTGATACTTTGATACATTTCAAATCTAGCCTGTTCTCCAACCTAAACCACAGAATAGGTCATTTGTATAGCTCGTCCAAAATGACCCATATGAAAGTTTTAGCCCCCTATTGACAATCGGCAATACGCCACGTACGTCAAGGATCTGTCTTGCCCAAACAAAATGAGAGGGTCCTCACTGCAGAGCCAACGGGTGGACCTAGTCCAGCTCCACCTCTCTGGACCTAGTCCAGCTCCACCTCTCTGGACCTAGTCCAGCTCCACCTCTCTGGACCTAGTCCAGCTCCACCTCTAGGTCCAGCCGCACCCCCGGCTCAGGTCCAACCCCACCCAACAGCACAAGTTCAACACGTCGTAACTTGCCCCCTCCTTCCGAGAACTTTCAACCCAAAACACATTTTATTTTATCTCATAGTGTTAGAATTCCAGCTGAAACAGTGGGTTCACTGACACTTTAACACCTAACTATAACCTTAACCCGTAACCCTTACCATAACCCTAACCATAACTGGGTTGATTGGCTAGCATAAAACCCAATCAGCTGGACTAGGTCCAGAGAGGTGGTGCTGGACTAGGTCCAGAGAGGTGGAGCTGGACTAGGTCCAGAGAGGTGGAGCTGGACTAGGTCCAGAGAGGTGGAGCTGGACTAGGTCCAGAGAGGTGGAGCTGGACTAGGTCCAGAGAGGTGGTGCTGGACTAGGTCCAGAGAGGTGGAGCTGGACTAGGTCCAGAGAGGTGGTGCTGGACTAGGTCCAGAGAGGTGGAGCTGGACTAGGTCCAGAGAGGTGGAGCTGGACTAGGTCCAGAGAGGTGGTGCTGGACTAGGTCCAGAGAGGTGGAGCTGGACTAGGTCCAGAGAGGTGGTGCTGGATGTCAAGCTCCACCCATTTGGCTCTGCAGTGAGGACCACTTGAACAAAATGGACGACATTCGTTTTATTCTCAGTGGAAAATGCAACATTTTAAGATAGTTTCAGCATTAGAAATAAATAAATGTGCATTTTAATTCGTCAGCCAATGTATATGATGTTTAGTATGTTAGTTAATGCAACGTTTTCTATCGCTGCCATGGTGATTCATATGGACGCTGCCATCCCTGAAACCACTCAGCTTGCATGTTGTTTTTCTCAATGTCTTTGCGTTGTGTAGTCATCTGAGCTGTTGTGTTAAGTGCTATTTTATGTAACTGATGACGTTCTTTCAAATAAAAAAATTCCCAGGGATGACATTTATTCTTCTTTGGGATGGATGAGGACAACGTGTTTTTGTGGGGCAACCCGAAAGGTTATGTTCACTTTGCTTCCGCTAGAAAATCCACTCCAAAGCTTAATATTAAATATACATTTTGTTTATCAAGATAATCATGAAAAATGAATGCCGCTTTAAATGTTTTTGAAGCAAACACTTATTGCAGGTGGGGGCACAGAAGTACTTGGGAGTGAGATAGAGACGTCTGGTCTCTTTCATATGAATCAGGGCATTAAGGTTTACTAAAATTAGTAGATAATATACTATAAATCTATCCCTACAGGAAGTGATGTAATTAGTAGGTGACCTAGGGGTCAAGGGCACTTGGGAGTGAGCTAGAGACCTGGGGCATCTAGCCCTACAGGAAGTGATTCACAAAGCATCATCAAATGCGCCATTGAAACACATTGGAAATAAAAGGCATTGCAATAAATTCATCTAAAGTCATTGGGAAAAGATACACAATGAATGGTGTGTTTGCATCACTTCCTGTAGGTCTACGACCACCATGAAAATTTGAAAATTAGAAAAGCTATAGGTCTACGACCCCCATGTTGATAATTTTTGTAGTCTTTTGAAAATCGTTTTCGTCTTCCTTTTACTTTATTGATGCATTAACACTTCAAAAAACTTTAAAGTGGGATAATTTGTCATGATTATCTCATACAACAAAATGCATATATGAAATTAACCTTTGGAATGGAAGAAAAAATCGAACAGCGGTATTAGTTTTCCTGATTATCATGTTAAACTAAATGTATTTATAAAATGAACCTTTCAAATGGATTTTTGACTGATTTTTGACTTCTTTAAGGACTGTGTGTGCATTTCGGTGAAATGTAAAAATTGAAATGGATGTTATGTTTACTGTCTGCTTAATGTTCAAGTTTTTCTAGTAGCACATCACTGTAAGAGACGCATAATGAAGAAAAAGGGCCTTAATAAATATTTAAATGACTAAGTGCTGTGATGTTCTTTTCCTTAGCATCTGCTCTAGAGGCCATGCCAGTGATCGGCCATCCTGATCGTCAAAAGGAGCAGAACGTTTCTGACGGAATACAAAAGGCACAGACGGCGAGAACACACACACCCCGCATTCACAACAGATGCTGTTTATCTTTTATCCTGATCAACAACACAAAGTCCGTGAAATGTTGTGTCACTTTTGTCATATTCATGTCTTCAAACTGTGCTTAGAAGCCACAATAGGGAATGTCCTCCTAACGTTGAGGCCCACTTTAGAAAGCAGATCAACATTCACTAAGTCTCCCACAGAGGATGCTCTCTCTCTCTCTCTCTCTCTCTCTCTCTCTCTCTCTCTCTCTCTCTCTCTCTCTCTCCCGAGTCCAATGGTTTCGGTTTCGGTAAAAGTATGTGCATTGCCTTCTGACTTTTATTTCAGGCTTGGATATGGGAAAACAGATTGTGCATTTGGAAGACCATGAGAACAAACATTTATTGAGAGGTAATCTGTCAATCCCGTCATGACGATGGCAGGGAAACGTGCCGGTTGAGTATTTTAAACTGGTGGACAACATGGATCAATTTATTAAGATCTGGGAAATTCAGAGGGATTCATTGATCTTTATTCTTATTCATATTGCTATTTCATTAATTTTTTCAACACATTTAATTAATATTTTTTGACGAGCGAGTAGATTGGAAGATTTGTATTGCATCAATAAAGGTAGTTTGAAAAACTCCCTCTGTCTCTCCGCCACTCTGTTCCTCTACCTCTCTCTACCCTCTCCCCCCTCTCTCTCTCTCTGGCACACACAGCAGAGGTAAATATCCCTGGCCGGGGTGCGGACGGGTAGTGCAGAGTGAGGAATCCCCTTACAGATCGTCCACAAAGTGCTGCACAGGCAGGAGTTACTGCCCCCATACCGAGTGCTGGCACATCACTACTCAAGACAGCATCGTCACAGACCTGCTGAAGGCCGTGATTAAGACAACTCAGGATGATTAAGAGAAACTAACTCACTGTCCCCCGGCTTTTGCTGCGCAAAGCAGGCAGCCTTTTAACACCTATTTGTTCTACTGGGGAGCTCCTCTACTATCAGAGGAGCCGTTCACTGCTGGTTGAACTGCCTGTTAACTACCACGCGGTTCAGATAGAAGACACTAAAATGTGGATTATTCTGCAGAAGTTGGGCAAGACTTATATCATCATTTCAATGGTGTCACCATATATATCAGAATAAATAAAATCACAAATAAAAAACTATATTACATTTCTATGCTAAACCAAAATGATTCATAAATAAAAATATGAATAACTGACTTTCATAAAAAACATGTATGTAAGACAGCGGAATACTCAAATCAGTGTGTCTGTGTGGTTCTGTTAAATGACAACTGTCATATACACGTGTAGCTCATGAATATTGGGTAGTTCGTTTGTAAACGATGCATTAAGAGACATCTGTCAGCAAAGCAGACAGATGGACGGTTCAGAAGATAAGGCAGCCGTCTCACAAACCTCAGCATCGTAATCATCCAGTCTTAATGATCTCTCTTGAATAATGTTGCTCCTGGCTATCTTTCATAGCTGTCTCCTTTACAACTCCTTGAGATCCATTTGAGATGATGACACTTTAATGTATCTTTATGTTTTGTGTGTATGTTTTCTGTGTTCTTACACCCTGATTGATGTTGCGTTATCGTGATTGTGTTTAGGTTTAAGAAACGGATTGATGTGGAAAGAGAGAAAGTTTTGAGGAGAGGAGTGGAGAGGAGAGGTGAGCAGAAAGAACGAGTGGCAGTAGCTCAGGAGGTAGAGCGGGTTGACTTGTAACCGGAAGGTTGCTAGTTTGATCCCCAGCTCCTAGCTGAGTGTCGAGGTGGCCCTGAGCAAAACACCTGCCCGACGAGCTGGCTGAAGCTGTGTGTGGTTGACACCGCTGTCGGTGTGTGAATGTGTGTAGGAATGGTTGTGAGTCGCATTGGACAACAGCGTCTGCTAAATGCCCTAAAATTAAATAAAAAGGGAGAGTGGGGAAGAGAAGAGCAGATACCCAGAGAGGGGGGTGATGGAAGAGAGAAGCAGGACAAGGTGGACAGGAGGGGAAATGAGTGGAGGCTGATTTCCAGCCGGTATCTGGTTCATCACAGCAGCTTACGCCTGCAGGGAAACCCCCCCCCCCCCCCCCCCCCCCCCACCCTCCGTTTCCGACCTTGACCACTCAAACTATAAGGACAACCAGAACCTGTGCCAAGTCAACCCAGCAGGAGAGAGAGGGGGAGTGGGCAACAGAGCTGACCCATGCGCAACTTAAGCAAGAAATCTGTCTTACCACCCCAACAGCATTTAAAATGCTGCCAGAAGCATTAACTTTCAGTTTGTATTTCTTTTATTTTTTGGGGCGAAGGGGGTTCGGGGCGGGGGTGGTGGGGGGGGGGGGGGGGGGGGTGGGCACACAATCTGGCAAGCAAGCACATACCGCTGGTTTGTCTGATGAGTGTGCCCCATTACTCCAGACTATTCCTCTTTTTCCTCTTCTTCTTCCTCTTTCCAGCTGTATGTTCTGTTTGTTTATCGGTATCTATCTCGCCTCCTCTCTTCTCTCGGCTTCTTCACTCGTCTCTTTTTTCTTCTCGGTTTTATCCCCCTCTGCTCTCACTCGGAATTCTACCCCCGTGTCCCCATGATTCTCCTTTTCTGGTGTCAATTCACAAGTCACGGCCGGAATTCATCTTCCTCTTCTTCATTCATTCGTTTTCTCTGCTGCACTTCGGGAGAATTGACTAAACGGCTGCTAATGACTGCTGATTCTCCAAGCGTTCTCTGTCTGTCTGTTAGATAATTGAACATCATGTGGCTTAACGACCACCACCAGCAATTAACGCGGTCAACATTTGACAGATGGTGATTATAGATGTACAGATACCTAATTATCATGAACTTGTGAGCTTCTGATGTCATTGTGATTCAGTTTTACTTATTTATGGACATTGAACACACTTCTTATTTCTTAGATTGAAATGTGTGTGTGTGTGTGTGTGTGTGTGTGTGTGTGTGTGTGTGTGTGTGTGTGTGTGTGTGTGTGTGTGTGTGTGTGTGTGTGAAAGTGAAAAAGTGAAAGAGTAAAAGGTGGGGGAGGAAAGAGAGAGAGAGAGAGAGACAGTGAGAGAGTGTGTGAGAGAAAGAGAGAGAGTGTGAGAGAGAGAGTGTGTGAGAGACAGAGACAGAGACAGAGACAGAGAGAGAGAGTGAGAGAGAGAGAGTGAGAGAGAGAGAGAGAGAGCGTAACGAGTAATCAGGATCCCCACATTGCCCCAAAATAGCTGCACTTATTTTAGTTATTCTATGAACCAAGGCTTGCAACAGCACAAGACACAGTAGTTCATTAAGGTCCTTCAGCGATGACTCAGAAACAGGATTCTGTTTCTGGTTTGGGAATTATCAAACATATCAACGTGTGAGGTCACAGTGTATAATGGGCTTCAAAACTGTCAGGAAGGAAGTCTCGGTGAGCCTGCTATAGCTAAGTAACACCTAGTATTAGTAATCTAAGGTTACACAACCAATTATTCAGGGAGGGTTTCATTAATACAGAGTATACAATGTACCACAAAGCTAGCAGTTATTTGTGTCTATTGAATAAAACATAGTGATAGTCAAGAATGCAGGCACACAAACACACACACACACACACACACACACACACACACACACACACACACACACACACACACACACTGCAGCAGCTTACCAGAAGTTGACAAGGAACGGGTGTTCAAGGTTCTTCATGATCTGCAGCTCTTTGAGGACGTTCCTCACTTCGTTCCTCTCCACACATTTCAGCTTGTTCATGTACTTCATGGCGTACATTTTCTTTGTGTCCTTCTTCTGCACAATGCACACCTGGAAAAGAGCACGCAGAGTAATGTATTTGTGTTTTTTAGTTTAGGTTCGGTTTTGTATGCTTTTGTGGCGTTCCCACGGTACAAGTTGAGCTGCCTTCGATAATGACTCAGTGATCGACTGACTCATTTGTAGCGTGTCAGTTCAATCGTGTAAGTATATGTGACACAAAACTTCCTTCAGCCCCCTACCAATGTTGTTTTGGTTTTTCATTCAATGTGTTTAAACAAATTGCTGACAAATAATTGAAATCATGCCTTTCTTTACTAGCAGGATCAGCACCATCACCATTGCATGAGTTGCTGAAAAAAGCTGAACTCCCGCAGCGCGTTCATTATGGATTGTAAAGCGGTCAATACACGATGAGCTTTCAGCATCGGCATTGCCAATGTTTTCCAATTTAGTTGAGTGTTAAAGCCCAACCTAGCGTTGATGCTACCCTGTGCGCAAGCGGACAGCTTGGATTCTCCACCTGGATGCTGCGCTCAAAGTTCAAACAACTTCAACTTGACAAACCATTATGACCTCTCGAAGCTCATTTCTAAACCTAAACATAAATAAAATACTTGGAAATTGCTTTTTGACGTCGCTTCCAAAAATGTATATGATTATTACCATAATCTGAGGACGATAAAAACAATAGCAACAAGCATGGGGCAACAAAAGCTGTCAGAAACAATCAGCAAGCGCCGTTACACTAACCATGGCTTCCCTTGGGTTGCTGCGGTCATGACTTCTGACTTTAGTGCTCTTTAAAGTGCTCTTTGAAGACTAGACAATATTCATAATGTTAATCGATACAAGCCCGTCTTTATTTATTTACAGGGTGCTTCAACAGTCCATAAGCCGGCAATTGCTGGTATCCTAAAAGACAGATTATTGAACCAACAGCTACAATGAATCAGCCAATCACCAATCACATCTCCCCTCGTCTTTAACATCATACCATGGAGCTCCTATTGGCTAAACGACAGCTTCAATGACCAACCGGCAGCATGGTATGAGCTGTAGATAATATGGTGAGTGTTAACGACTCAAACGGTGTGTGTGTGTGTGTGTGTGTGTGTGTGTGTGTGTGTGTGTTTGAGTAATGCATGCACTGTATAGGTAAATGGCAAATGTATCAATTGTGAGACGTTTTTTACTTCTTGAATGTGTAATTCATGCTTAAATACTTTAAAAAAAACGACAACAACAAAGTAACCCATGTTCAGAGCACAGGCCATCTTGTCATGCAATTTACTTTAATGGTTTTAGTTCCTTATGTATTTGTTCAAGCAAAATACATTATCTGACTGACACCAGTCCAGCCCTTAATATCCCCTGCTTAATATAATGACCATGGAGCACTTACTTTTCCAAAGCTTCCTTTACCGATTGCCCTCAAAATCTGGAAGTGGTCGAAATTGACTGTGAAGAGAAAAGGAGAATTCTTTCAGCTTTTATGAAAAAAACAAACAGAGCATAAAATCGAAGTAATTTATGTGTCCCTAGCTTGAATAAAGAATATATATGAGGGAGACGGTTATCAGCCCATACACAAGAAAGAACTGCTATGGAAATCTATGGACTTGAAAACATAAAATAGATTGAGTCACAATCTGTGAAAGTGGTTTAGTACGATTTAGCTGTTTGGTTCAACATGTTTCCATTGAGCAAAAACTGATAAATACCCAGAAGATTATATGTATTATATATCATAACGTAAAGATAATTTCATAAGCCAACCACTCAGCTTGTATATAGAAACAGATCCAGAGTCTTTATTTTGGACTACGGGGGCTGCCATGGTTTTCCACAAAGATGGAACAACTGTTTATTGTCTCCTCATATATACATGCACACGCATGCACATAACCGCACACACACACACACACACACACACACACACACACACACACACTCACGCACACACACACACACACACACAGATACACACAAACAAACACTCTCACAGACACACACAGACACACACACAAACAAACACTCACACAGACACAGACACACACACACACACACTCACACACACACACACACACTCACACACACAAACACACACAATTGCCCTGGCTTAGTAGATGTATTGGATGTGACAGGTAATGCTATGCTCTGTTAGTTACATATCAGTGGGACTTCCTCCTCTCTCGATATCTGTTGGAGTGTTTACATGACCGCTGATTGCCACCATTGCAACCATATGAGACCCACTTTAACACACAAACACAGACACACACATTCACACACACACACACACACACACAGGCATGTATTTGTGTGCAAAGACACACATGTATAACCGTTTAATCACATACAGGGTCACCTCCATACACACACACACACACACACACACACACATACACACACACATACACACACGCACACACACACACACACACAGAGGACGTAAATATGATCATTTAATCTCCTCAGCTACTTTGAGACCCTCCTCTAAGTAGATAGAGAGAGAGAGAGAGAGAGAGAGAGAGAGAGAGAGAGCGTGTGATATAGATAGATAGATAGATAGATAGATAGATAGATAGATAGATAGATAGATAGATAGATAGATAGATAGATAGATAGATAGATAGATAGATAGATAGATAGATAGATAGATAGAGGATGAGGAGGAGAAAGAGAAAGAGGAGGAGGGGGAGGAAGAGGGGGAGGAGGAGGAGGAGGAGGAGGAGGAGGAGGAGGAGGAGGAGGAGGAGGAGGAGGAGGAGGAGGAGGAGGAGGAGGAGGAGGAGGAGAAATGAACTGGGGACACGAGGGAAGTAATATGCTCTACATTAGCACTGAGTGAAGCTTGACATTGACATAACATGCTGGAAAATGATGTTGGATGACTGACACCCATCCAATAGATGTAATGATCTCGCACCACCCATAGCAATTGAATAGAGATATAGTTGTTTTTCTCTGCATTTAGTTCCCCTTGGAATGAATTGATTAAATCAACTGAGAAACTCATCAGGTAATCAATTCAAACCATGCTTGGATTGGAGGAAAAAACAGAAAGGCTCGGCTGCTTGATCTGATTGATGTTGCGTTTATTTTCTCAAGCACCCGCCCTCCCCCCACCCTCCCACCCTCCCTTCCTCTCCCTCCTCTCTCCTTCCCCTCCCTCCTTTCATACCCAGAAGCGCAGATCTTTCCAAGAGCTGCGACCCAGGAACCCAGTGAGTGGCACATCTCACCCGGTGTTGGCGCACGGTGACGTCAACTCAACTAGCGACGGCTGCAGGAACACACTCCACATGAATGAAACATGAGCCCTGAATGATACTAGGAATATTAACAGCGCTTTCATTAACAGCTGTTATTTCTATTTTTTTTGGGGGGGGGGGGGGGGGGGGGGGGGGGGGGGTGTATTCCCGATGGATATTATGAGCGTGTCGTGACAGATCCTCTTTACGGCAGGTGCACACACCTTTGGGTCTCGGGTGTATGAACCGTCTGTCTGTCTGTCTGTCTGTCTCGCAGTATAGCTGTCCTTACACCTAGAAATAAACGTGAAATGGCATCCTGCTGTCCTTTGTATCGTCTTCTGAAACCACATTCTTGAAATTGGAGTGTGAATACAACAGTCCTCCAACCTAAACGACAGAATAGGTCGTTCGTACAGGTCGTCCAAAACGACTCCTACGAACGTTTTAGCACCCGATCGACTGTTCGAAGAAACAGCAATACGACACGTATGTCAAAGGTTCTGTCTTGCCAAAGCAAAATGGATTACAAGCGTTTTATTCTCAGTGGAAAATGCAACATTTTAAGATTGTTTCAGCATTAAAATGTGTTTTGATAACATTTGATTACAAACCCGGAATTGCCCCATTGTGGCAAGTTTATGTTTGCTTTACTTCCGCCCGAAAATCCACTCCAAAGCTTACTTTTATATATACATTTTGTTTATCAAGATAATCATGACAAATGAATGAATAAACATTCTAAAAGGCTACTAAAATTATCAACATGGGAGTCATAGACATAAAATAAGTGACGTAAACACTTATTGTATGTGGGGGCATAGCATTACTTTGGAGTGAAATAGAGACGTCTGGTCTCTTTTATATGAATCAGGGCATTAAGGTTTACTAAAATGAGTTGATAATATAATATAAATCTATCCCTACAGGAAGTGATGTAATTAGTAGGTGACCTAGGGGTTAAGGGCACTTGGGAGTGAGCTAGAGACCTGGGGCATCTAGCCCTACAGGAAGTGATTCCCAAAGCATCATCAAATGCGCCATTGAAACACATTGAAAACAAAAAGCATTGTGATAAATTCATTTAAAGTCATTGGAAAGAGATAGGAACCTGGCCATTCGATATATCAACCAGGGGGCGCTGTGGGATCGCTCTGTGAAAATCTTGTTAATCTCATTAATGTTAGCGCAAATACAGTTTTCAGTCTGCAATTGTTAGCGTTCTACACAATCAAATAGGCTACTTTCTGTAATCAAGTCCCTTGTTGTGTAACTTCACTCTTTCCACCTCCTGCATTTAGTCTAAAGCCTTTCATTAGCAAATGCCACATACAGTATCATCATGCTTTTTTTTTGACAGTGACATTACAATGACAGTAATGAAAATGGAGCGATGAAGGGGGAGAAGTAGGGGGCACCTTTGATATATATGTTTTTAAACAAAACAAATAGCATTTGGTGCGGCCAAAATATATATTTTTTTCTACACACATTTTTTATGTTTTGAATGGCTGATTGCAGTGGCGCTAGTAATCCAGCGGCGGCGCTGCGCCACTGCTGGATGTCTGCATGTCGCGGAAAATCGGATATGATTGCAAATCATTAAAGGAATGCAGCAGGTGCACCTTTTGGACACACTATATGAAGATCTTTTCTAACTGCATTTATGTTTGAATAGAATAGAATAGATGAGAATAGAAGAGAAGAGAAAATTCTATATGGCTATACATATTTATACTTCCATGGCCATGTTCACAAAGTTGTTTGCTTGCTTTAACTTTAATACGAGAAAAACATGGCAGAGTAGAAGGCTGAATCCATGACTAATGCATTATTTAATCTCATTGGATTTCAGCCAATGTTAAGCATATGAAAAGAGAGTGACCTGAATCAATACATTCACATTGTGTTACCTACTCTTGTACTCAAAAAATATTTACAAAATAACTCAAAGATAGATCTCTGCCCACTAGAATGAAAACGTCTTCGATACATTTTTTTCAGAATAGATCAGGCATTAGTGTGATTCCCAATTTCAAATACATAAGATATGATGTTGAAAAGTAAATTACACTCTTTTCTACTATTCTATTCACCCACTCATCTCATCACTCTCAATGTGATTAATAAATATAACATTAGTAATATACATGACATGACTTAACTAAACTTGTGTGAATACTTTTATGGAAGCTTTGGAAGGAATGCATATATGTATTTTATACAAGCATGATGAATTGTAATACATTGCACATTGGCCAATGCATGTATTCAATTTGCCCGGTTGACTCCTATCAAACCAATTGCATTATGTATGAAGAATTTACTCTGCATAAATGAAAACAATAAAATCTTCAGATACCAAAAAAGTATGCTACAATTCATTTGCATATAATATAATAGAGTACAGGCCTATTCTAAAATAATTCAATCGATTTAAATTGTTATTTTCACTGTGATAGTGAAAAAAACATACACAACCGTAACAGGGCCCCTATACTAAATAAATAAATAAATAAATAACAAATAACAAATTTTAAAAAATTATATATACTGTATATATATAATTAAAATAAACCATTTTGAACAGTTTTCTCATCAGCACCAAACTTCAGTAAATAGGTCCTATTTCAAAGTTCAAGCTTTAAAATGAAAATGTTCAAAGCTTGAACTTTAAATGTGGTTCATTCATGTAACCTCTAATAGGTACGGTAACATGTCTTCTACTCACTTTCGTTGGACTCATCAGTGACAGGAGTCTTGCTAGACTGTCCAAGCCCCATGGCTGCTGCAGGCTGTCCCTCTCCGTGTCCGCCGCTTCTTCAACTCAGCTCACAGATCCCAATCCGAGACATGCCCAGCCTCGTCCGAAATAGCCCCTCAAAAAGCACTCACACGCGCACACACAAACAGGACCTCCTTGACCTGAACACACACACACACACACACACATTCACACATTCACACGCGCACACACTCACACAGACACACAGAAACGACCGGCAGAATCCAGTGACGTTTTTTTTTTTTGTTGTTGTTGCTGATTCCCGGTTCTTTTATGCTTGCTACGTCTGTCTGTTTGTGAGACCGGCGGACATGTTGGAGCGCACGCGAGCGGGCATTTAGCAGGTGGCGGGAAGCGGGAGGCGGGAAGCCTCGCAGTTATCAGCTGCTCCACTGTTGACTCGTGTACAAATATGGGGTCCTCGTCCGCTCGTGCATAAAACAAATCGTACAAAAAAACAACAACAAAGAGAATCAAAAAGCGCCTCAAAATAGGCGAAAAATGGATGTCTCCTGGAAGTTCCACAAGAGTGACTGGTGTTTCTCTGACTCACAGCTGACTGGGAGTCGAACCTGTGAGGAAAATACAAACACATGACAACAGCAGATATTAGCCCCCCCCCCCCCCCCCCCCCCCCCCCAAACGAAGGGGGGGGGGGGGCACAGAGAGAGATAGTTAGAGGTAGAGAGAGAGAGAGAGAGAGAGAGAGAGAGAGAGAGAGAGAGAGAGAGAGAGAGAGAGAGAGAGAGAGAAGGAGAGAGAGAGAAGTAGAATATAAACATGATGTTTTATTTTACAATAACACAACATTAACACAAACATCATGGACACATCATATCACAAAAAAAATTACCCATCAGGCACCTTTTATTTGAGTAGCCTATCCTAATGGTCTCGGATTAAAAAAGAAAAAGCCGGAACCCCTCTGGCACGAGACTTGAAACAAAATCGTCCAATATGCCGCATTTAATTTACCAAGACAAAAAACAGCAAGGTCTTAGACGCCTTATTTATTAAACATCTAAGCGCAGCACATAGCCCTTAGCGCTTCCCATACATTAATTCCTTATCTCATCTAAAAGCCAAGACTCGAGTTGGGGCATTTCTAAGTAGCCAGTCTGCACTGTCAACTTCAATGGACACTGCACTTGCCTGCCGGAACTGAAACCCTGCACAAGCGTTTACATAAAGAAAATAATAATAATAATAATAATAATAAAAATAAAAAATAAAAAATATATATATATATATATTGAACACTTGGACAGCAGTGTTTTTTAAGTTGGCAAACGTAGAGATTGGGCCATTTCATTTAAATAACTTGCGGCACTCGGACTGTTTCACATTCTGTCCATACGGCCACTGCAGTCGTTCCGAATAGCGGTGAGGTAAAATCTCCCCAAACTACGGGAGAGGGAGCGTGGAAGAGTGTGGAAGCCGCAGTGCCCACTCTGGGAAGCAGCATTTCTGTCTTGACTCAACTGATCGAATGGAAGGGGGGGGGGGGGGGGGGGGAGACATGCATAGAATAGAAAGTAGGCTCTGCATTCATACATACATTGAAGGGGGTACCTACCTTTCAACGCGGACGCCTTTCCGAAAGAAACACAATTTCCCGGTTACGGGGAGATGAGAGGTAGCGCAACCCTATCCAGCCCTTGTTCGCCGCTTGGACACCGCATCGGGACACCTGCCTGCCGTCAAAGCGCTGACAGACGGAGACCCCTGCCTTCCGACGGACGACGACGCACGCAACGGATTGCATCGATCAGTCGTCACAGAAGTGGAATCGGGGGCGGTATTCCCTTGACCGCCATTCTCTGCGATGAATGACGTTAACGACCACAAGAACTGTATAACAACAATAGGCTCTGTGGGGAAGCAGCGGGGGAGTATAAAGTGACCTCCAGACTGCGCGCGAGATGCTGCTGCCGCTCCACCGTTCACTACCGCTGCGTGTCTCGAGAGGCACGTGCCACACTTTAGGGCGATGGAACTTGCTCCGATGTTCTAACAGGTCGTTATGTGTTTGCTACGCAGGCTACCACTGGGAATACCACTAATCATAACCCATTATAAAAATGCCGTAATTCCATTAGAACTAATACGAATAAGGGTAAGAATAAGGACAAATACATAACATGTAACATTTAAAGAATAAACATACATGAGAATGTAGATTCTCATGTATACTGAAATAAACAAACCCACGTGTGCGCACGCACGCACGCACGCACGCACACACACACACACACACACACACACACACACACACACACACACACAAACATACACCCACACACCCACTGACACACACACCAAAGCCAATTGGCTTCATACCAAACATTTATTCTGTCACTTCTGAACTGTACACCGCATGGCCTCATGGCACCAGGGAGTGCCGCAGAGGAAAACGAGTTAGATTTGGATCAGAGCTTTCCCCTCCTATATCCTCCATCATACTTTAACTTCTCCTGGCATCCAGCTAATGAGTATAAAATGCGGTCATCCATTAAAGAGGTTGCACGGTCACCGGGCCCCCCTGCTTAATTTAGTGGGCCAAGGTCAAGGGACCGGCTCTGAGGAGGGTGCAGGCAGAGGGGGGGGGGGGGGGGGGCATATTGCACCGTAAGCAATATGCTTACGGTGCATACAGCACGGCCCTCCTCACAGCTTCTTCAGGCTGTGAGGAGGGCCATGCCAACACATTTCTCAGTCACAATGATTGAGAGAGTGAGAGAGAGAGAGAGAAAGAGAGAGAGAGGGGAGACCTGGTCTCAACTTGGGAACCAATGCTTGCTAAGGGGTTAGATAGCATTATTGAGGATGATGGGTCAAGCAGGTCTATGCCATTTCCGTGTCCTGTGTTCTTCCAGATAACATGAGTAATGGCCATGTCATCCCTTTCCCAGACAAAGACTAAACACTATCTCCTAGAATGTCCTCCTGCAAGGACGTTCTTCTCAAATTCTTATGTCATAGTCGATCTTTGTGGCTACTTTGAATAGCGATTGGACAAGAGCCAAGGGTCTTGACTTAGGAATTGGTTTTAAGGAACTGCAGTCAAGGCTGTGTAGTTAGCTCCATCTTGTGGGTGCAATCTGACATATTACACACACACTAACCACACACACACACACACACACACACACACACACACACACACACACACACACAAATAGTAGTATATAAACTACATGAAATAAGGTAAATACATTTATGAATTAAATGTGTTATTGTTGTTAAAGAGTGTAACTCTTTAACTTTAAATAATTTTTACTTGACTTGAGTATTCTATCTTCACATTTGGGGAATTGCTTCAAGTTCAGTCTCTTATAATGAAACAACAACAAATCAAAAGGGTGTAATCCTGTAATTTGTATTGTGGCTAAAGATCAAAACAGCAGAGAAATTAACAGCCATTCCACTGCAAACTACAGCATGTAACATCCTGCTACATAGCTTTGGCGATACCCTGGGAGTAGCAGACAGCGCAGATTCTCCACCTTAATGATTAGCTCAAAGTTCCTATTGACGCTGACCTCTCGAAGCAAAATTATAACTGTTTGGCGTTCTAAAACCTACGTTATATGAATGCTTTCTTAATTTCTAAACCTAAATACGTGTTTTATGAGTTAGAGCGCTGAAGTCCTGTCTCTTGGAGGGCTATATTCCAAACCCTTGACCTAGCGTCATAATGCCAGGCTCATTAGGTTGAGGTATAGGGTTAGTGGGAGTTAAATCAACCTTGACAGATTAACATTAATTGGTGCCAAAGTGTGAAACCTGCGCCCATGCAAAGTTCTGTAAAACTGTATTCCTAATGAACGGGTGCTACATTGCTACAAATGTGCTACTATCAAACCATCATCTCCTTCTCTACTGTCAGTTATGTTGTTTGGGCCCGTTGTCTGATTCTGATGACGATATAGTGGGGTTTTTGCTGACAGAACAGGTTCTTCAAAGCCCTCTCTTGGTTATTGCTCCCCCATGTCACTCCGGTCCTCGAGCACACAAATTCAATATGGAGCCCTCTTGGAGAAATCAATTCCATTTAATGGAACAAGGAATCACTAAATGAATGTGGCAACCTGGAGAAAAACAATAACATGCTGCTACTCAGTTACTCCTTTTAAAAACATGTGTATCATATGGAAGAATGTGGTCAGTAAAACATATGTTTAGTTTGGAGAAAGGAATAGACATTGGCATTGGCTGAACTTTGCTCAAAAACAAAAATACTCACACACACACAAACACACACATGCACATGCACACGCACACACACGCGCACATGCACACACACACACACACACACACACACACACTCAAAAACGGGTTATACAGACACACATAACTAAAAGAAGGGAGACAAAGAACGTCTTTGTTCTGCAGTTGCCTTATTGATTTGAGAGTGAAACATTAGGCATGCCTGAATCTGCACACAGGCCCAAGATTAAAAAGAATATGGCAATCGACATATAAAACCCTTCCTCCAGCCGTGACTAGACAAGACCCCACATCTCTGTGTCGGCTCAGCATGGCTCTCCTGGGACACTGCGTTACTGTGCTGGTTGTCTACCTGATTGTGCCTGTTCATTTGCTGCAGTGCTACTACCACTCAGGGTAG
This sequence comes from Lota lota, assembly GCA_026745465.1. Lineage (NCBI taxonomy): Eukaryota > Metazoa > Chordata > Actinopteri > Gadiformes > Lotidae > Lota > Lota lota. Next base: position 279,494 of record JACYXH010000367.1, read on the forward strand.
TAGCACGCAGTAGTAGGGTAGTAGTAAGGTACACTATACACTCAGGGTGCAGCCGCCCCGGGGTCACCGGCCCCCAGGGTATCACCACAGGGCTGCCACCCGCCAACGTGCTACACCAACGTGCTTTCATGACACGGGCGATCGCCCAGCAGGCAAGCTCAGCAAAAGCGTGACCCTGAAACGCTAAGTTGAAGCAAACGTAAAATGTATTATTAGATCCTAGAACAATTATTTTTAGAAAATGCATTTGAGGAAAAAAAACGAAAAAAACAATGTGTGATTTATGTTGGGTACCCGATTAAAAAAATACATATCACAGAAGAACACATACTAAAAATACATTTTCCGTCTAGCAAACATATGTATATATATATCTTTTTTGTATTTAGGCTTTTTCAGCTGGTTTCATCTGCTCTTACAAAATGACATAGGCATAAGTAAAGGGTCCCACATATTTTTTATTTACTTTAAACATGAACCCTCAAACTCACTTTCCACTTGCCCACAGCTTTAGAAATGACTATATGTAAAATAACACACAAGTGCTAAAACTACTTTCTAAGACTGTGGACGGTCAAACTGTCCTCCAGTTGCTCTAGAATCTCAACATCCACAGCCCATAATGTAAGTGATTTTGGGGAGGGAAAAAAAAGGAAGCAGTAAGGTTTAGTGCACCCCAGAGTCTAGTTAAGATAAAGTGAGATGAGACTAAACCAGCATGCCATTTTAACAGGTTACACAATGGGACATTTGACCGGATTAAAAAGGGTTTGTGTTGCAAATTCTGAACAATTGCATCTCTACATTGAGTGAAAGCTTTTTTTCTCCAACATTACACAGACATAATGTTTCTGGAGAGAGATTCCCTAAAGTCTACTGCTCTCTGTATTCATTCAGTTAATTCACTGTCAATAAATAGGCCTTTTCGGACCAGCTTCAGCAACTGTAAAAGTGTTTCCTATTCACTATAAAAGTTAATGAGAGGTTTAACAGGAGGCATTGCAAACAAATTATTGTATTGAGACATCTCTATATGTTTCTTTGTCCTCCATATCTCTACCAACTATCAGTTTGTTTTTAATGTTGTTTTGAATCATTACATTAATTTGTCATTCCTCCACTGTTTGAATTCATTTATTAATTTAGTTCAAACTACACCAACTTTGCTCTTATTACTGTCTTTTTGCTCTGTTATGTTTTTCTTCTCATTTACATGTTTGGTCATCAACGCTCTGCTCTTAGAGAGTGACTTATGTCACAGCTCAGCCACGGAGTCAATTCATCACCTAATGTAACATTGAAGCTTTTATAGCACCTTGTTATGCTGGGCACACATGCCTGTTCACACACACACACACACACACACACACACACACCCACACATACACACACACACCCACACACCCACACACACACATTCACACACCCACACACACACACACACACACACACACACACACACATGCAAATGCAAACACACCCACACACACACACACAGACACACACACACACACACACAAACACACTTTCACATACATGGAAACACATATGTTAAGGCACACACGCGCATCCACACTCACACACAAACACACACACACACACACACACACACACACACACACACACACACACACATACAAGCACCAAATCGTGCTGGTTTGTAGGACTTGGTGTTCATAATGTGCTGCACTGGAACGCCCTCAATGAGCTTGGATCTACTGACGGTTGAGAGACAGAAAAGGAGAACGGAAAGTAGCGAGCGAGGCCAGCAAGGGTGACTATTTCAATCATGTAATCTGCCTCCTTGCATGGAGTATCATTTTGACATTTTTAACGTCAGTATATATTTGTTTTCACATGTCATTCTTATTGGATGTTAATACCACTTATTTCTTGTTTTGTGATTAAAGAAATGCTACTTTAATAAAAAATATAAATCATAAACAGCCTTCCAGCCCCTTTTGATGACATGAAAACAGTTCAGACAAATTGTTGTTTATGGTTAAGTTCCTCACCTACTATTTACATTGAAGCCATTGTGCAAATGCTCCAACTCTGACTAATAAAATAATGCTGTGGATTATCAGATAGCACCTTACCTATTGTTTTTATTTGAACCATTTCGCCATAATACCACATGTTATAAACATGACTTCAACAGACAGATGAATTCCTATGGAAATGTAATTTCAGTGCATACAGACTATCATCGATTTGAAATAATAAATACATAATAAAAATAACCAGGTATTTGGTTCATAACTGACAGAGAAAAAGTATTGTGCTGGAGATAGCCATCACTGGTTGCTATGGGTGACAACCTATGATGCCATTTTTGTGAAGGCCAGCAATACTAAAGTGTATTTTTATGCAGAGTGGGTTGGCACCACTGTTCCATGTTTTTTGTTCGTTTGTTGGTTGGTTGGTTGTTGAGTATATAGTTGATGTAAATAATTGTGTACAGCAATTGCACAATTATTAGGTAGTAGCACAATATTGCATTGAACAGAAGTAGTTAAATATGCACGATTTAATTATGTAAGCTTAAGATGATCCAATGCCTGTAAAAAAAACAATGACCCAGCATAGCACACAGAACATGGGAAGGATTTGATCCAGCCAAGACGTTGCCTATTTTATACAGTATTACAGGCAAGTGAGGCAATGACACAAATAGCCCACAAGATGGCCTTGTGATGCTGTCTAGGACTATGTTTACAGCTTTGAGTTATTTATAAGCACATTTACGAATAATTAAAACCTGAGTTAGTCTTTAAGGAGTCAGAAATAGTTGTTACTTGTGTCACCAAGTGAGCAACAGGGAGAAACCTTGCAACGATCGAGAAACTTCTACTAGCATCACTGTGTCATTACATTGGGCAGCACCCAAACAACTGTACAAGTGACCCCGCCCAGCACCCAACAAGGACATGAAGTTCGTTTAACCCCCGTCACTGCATTCAAAAAAAGGTCAGTTTCATGTTTTAATAAACTACATTTCCACGACGGCAGTGGGAGGGGCGTTGAAGCAATGGGCGGGGCGTTGAAGCAATGGGCGGGGCATGGGCGAGGGACGAGAAGTAAGCAACAAGTTGCCTAGGCAGCCGCTAATTGTTGAATGTGTTTCGAGCGGCAGGTGGTAGCCGCGCGTCCCTAGCAGGTCTCTTGATTGTGAGGCAAGACTCACCGTGAACACCTTTTTTCTTTTATCCCGACAGCTCTCGTTTGAAACGGACCGCGTAGAATAACCACCTCCAGACGTTTTAGTGTTCATTCTGACCTTCTTTTCTTTTTCTCCCTCGGAGGACGTGGAATAATTGAAGAGCGAATTCGGTATTAAACAATTGTTCACGGGTGTGCGCGTTCGGCGCGCTCGTTCGTTTTGTGAACTTCTCGATTTCTTTGGTTGTTTTCGTTTCTTTTTTTTTCCTTTTTTTTTTCAATACTATACGACACCATGGCGTTCGCCAGATTCAGTAAGATTTTACGCCTGCCTACCATTGACACGAAGAAGAGGGTTAAACAGTACGAACATGTTCATCGGGACATCAATCCCAACGACCTATGGGAAATCATTGGCGAATTGGGCGACGGAGCCTTTGGAAAGGTCTACAAGGTAACGTAGCCCCCACGCTGCGGCGTCTGAGCCCCCACGCTGCGGCGTCTGAGCCACAACGACTGACTGTTCAACAGTTACTCAGGCTCGTCGTATCAAGCCTGACAGTCTGCTAGCCTCTTGCAAACGAGAGGAACCCCGGCTGATGCTTTTGTTGTGGTTGTCGAAGGGTTGTCAACATGCTTTACACAGAGGTGTGTGTGTGTGTGTGTGTGTGTGTGTGTGTGTGTGTGTGTGTGTGTGTGTGTGTGTGTGTGTGTGTGTGTGTGTGTGTGTGTGTGTGTGTGTGTGTGTGCACTGTGGGGGTGTATCAAGAGTCCGTCAAAAGTGAAACTTTAAGTGACACACGATCCCGCCACACCTGATTCCTCCTTAACCGCATACTGCATGCTTTCGAGTATGAGCCTCCGTTCACACTGCTGCCAATATCTGCTTATCCGTTTTGACTCCAGTTGCTCCGAAAGTTAGGACCTGCAATTGTCTCTCCGAAACTTAGTTGCATTTTTTTTTAATAAGTAAATTGATTCGTTTGCCGTTTGGATTTGAATGCACGGCTCTGCGTTAGTTTGCAGTGCTGTTAGTCGTGGTTGAGAGAAAGTCGATGTGCTCAGCGGAGCACATAGGCTTCATTGACTGTGGATATAGGAGAGGTTTGTGGAAGAAGTGATGCCTTACTGCATGCCCGTCAGTGTAAAAACAGAACAAGTGGCCCTTTTATTAAGGGAGTCTACTTTTTTGTGTGTGTGTGTTTTGTTGTCACGCATGTGCTACGTACACAAACACACAGGTCATCCACAGAAAAAGTTATGACGCAAAATATTATGTGTTTATCAAAGGTGCCTTATGACATAACGGTGAATATGAGCTATGTGGTCCTGTGGAGCTTGTGTTCTGTTTGGTTTTACAATGTTACTATTTTTCTACTCATGTTAATCATATTGCATTCAATTATTTGAACTGATGCACACTCCCTTGTTGGGAGTGTTCAACCATTTATTTGTTCAAACCTCAAGAGCTGATTCATGTCCAGATAAGCTGTCACATAATGTATTCATGTAATCATGTGATTACACTGATGATATACAACACACAATATGTTAGGAACCTGACCATACATAGCTGCCACTAATCTGTCTGTATTCAGCCTTAAATCAAAGTTGTTAAATGTAAAAAAAGAAAAGCTTATTGTCTGAAGTTGAACAAAGACCGAAATGGGCCAAGGGACTACCCCTTGGCCTAGGGACTACACACTCTGAGGTGTGTCTGTGTGTTTTTGTGTGTGTTGATGTTTTACTAGACCTTTTATATGCATTTCACAGATGTGCAGGGAGGGAGACCGCCATTATTTGTCTATAGGGGACATACTATTGACACACACACACACACACACACACACACACACACACACACACACACACACACACACACACACACACACACACACACACACACACTCCTGTGTTCATCTCAGTGCATCCATCACTTCCATGTTAGGTTTCTTTGTTTGGGTGTTGACCGCAAACACACGTTTGACCTGTCGTCACTTGCCTCTCTCCCGCGGGAATGACAGGTCATTTCCACTCTCTCTTCCCCTGTTGCTTTTCCCCTCCACCGAGGAAACATGTGTGGCCTGTCCAGGGGTCGGGCCTTAGACACTGGTGGCTCCAGGAGTGTGTACAACCGGTGCACGAGGAACACTTCAGAGGAAGTTGACCATCGTCAACTCCCAGCCAATTCATAAAAACCCTGACACGAATTCTGGCTTTTTCAAAGTAAGCAGGAGACGGAACAAGCATGACATGGCGTTCTTCCTCAACCAGCTGTGTGTGTGTGTGTGTGTGTGTGTGTGTGTGTGTGTGTGTGTGTGTGTGTGTGTGTGTGTGTGTGTGTGTGTGTGTGTGTGTGTGTGTGTGTGTGTGTGTGTGTGTGTGTGTGTGTGTGTGTGTGTGTGTGTGTGTGTGTGTGTGTGTGTCAGTCATCCATCTGGTGAAGTCGTTGGAATGAAAGCCTGCACAGACTCCACGACACCTTCATGGCAATCAAGTTGTTTTGTTTCCCTTGACTGAAGTCAGTCAGTCAACCTCTTATTCTTTCCCACTGTAGCATGGTAAGAACCTTAGACCTGCAGTAACCTTTTCGCTGGAGCCATCATTTGATCTTCCTGCCCCATCCGCCAAAAATCTTTTGAAGAAAAGTGCTAAAATGATCCCAGGGATGATTGAGTCATGGGTGGATGATGAGTTGTTATTGTCATCATTAGGGACGGGAAACGATATATATATATATACGATATGTATATACGATATGTATTGCTTTTGTGGAGTATCGCAATTTCTTTCATTGTAATGCTCTCATTAATAAAAAATTAATCCTCCCATCTATACTCATGATTACAAATAAATTTGACTAAAAGTAGTCATGGTTGCAGTGCAGAGTATCTCCAACCAGACCCTAGTCTGCCAAGTGTAGGGGTGGGGCTGATCTTCACCTGCAGCCATTCGCGCCTTGATAGTTCACAAGGGAGAACGAGGGGGATTGGATTGTCGGCAGGAAGTTGTGGGAAGGCTTCAGGGGTGGACTTCCTGTGTGCAGCTCTCAAACATCAGGGTTGTCAGCTTCAATCCCCCCCCACTCTCCTTTTTCATCTTTAGTCATGGAAACACTTTGTCCCTTGCAGTGGACATCTATGTTGTTTCTGAGTGCTTAAATGCCATGATATATATATAATGCAATCATTAACAAATCTCTCTCTCTCTCTCTCTCTCTCTCTCTCTCTCTCTCTCTCTCTCTCTCTCTCTCTCTCTCTCTCTCTCTCTCTCTCTCTCTCTCTCTCTCTCTCTCTCTCTCTCTCTCTCTCTCTCTCTCTCTCTCTCTCTCTCTCTCTGGCACATTCCACACCGGTCTCCAGTGACTCCTCATGGAGATGCGGCAACACAAATCACCCAGCGCTTAAATGCTTCTGATCCTTCAAACGCCACTAAGGCCATCAGAACACTACACCAGTGGGATGAATCGTTTATAATCCTTTACCACTATGAGATCCAAGTTAGGTTATGTTCCCTGTTTTCCTGCTCATGGGTTTATCAGTGGATAGGCCAGGTACGTTTACATATATGTATGCGGGAATGCATACAGTACTACAGTTAATAGTCCTATATTATAGAAATATTTTCTGTAAAGCGTCAGTTTTCATCAACGATAAATATATTTAATTGTATAAACGTGTAAATAGCAGCAGTATTTTTCATTCCAGTTAAACCACTCCCTTGTTTGGCAAAAAAATGATGCTCTTTAAAATAGTTCATATTAAGTTGAGTTGGGGGCTGTACAGCGCATATTTACTGTGCATGGGCAGTTCAGCCTCATGTTTGAACTGCTCTCTAAAGCCTCTCGCCCCCCACATTAATTTCCATTATCTTTTAGCTTCACTCTTTACACTCCAACACACTTATCATAATCTTCCAAGTCATGACCGAACATCGTACTTCCTCTCATTTGGCAGACGTGTGTGTGTGTGTGTGTGGTTGCTTGCGGTATGTGCTGTGCAGGTGGCGTCTTGTTTGGTTGGGAAATAATAATCGCGTCTGACATCGAAGCACAAAAGAGTCAAATGTTTCCTTCACAGTTGATTCTGGGCCCACGCGTGCCGCTGGCGGCTTCAGATGCAGCGTCTCCATAGACACTCGCTGGCCCCGGTGTTGCCGCGAGTTGCATCCGCAGGGAGAGGAGAACGCACACAGCCGTGAACTAACACTCTCTGGTCTCTCTGATGGCGATGCTGTGTGTTTGCAAAGTGGCAACTCACTGCACATGACCTTTTCCTCCATGCATTGGAACTGGACTTTTTTAGTCATTCAGACTTTTCAGAGTAGGATTTTTGTACTAATTTGCACTCTCTCTATATTATCTATATAGTGTCCATATTGTGAAGTTTAATAAAATTCATAAATAATAAATTGGAAAATCCCTCTACTATGTGAAGCCATGGCGCCACTGGAAATGAACTGCTCAGTTGATATAAGCACCAAAACCTGCCTCATACTCTCGTCTTAGCAAGACTGTATCAAGCTAAATGTCACATTTGAAATACACACGTATTCAATATTCATGTTGATTCAGATTGAGTCATGTTGGCACAATCCCTACGAAGCCTTTTATACCGTTGACCCTTGGCAGAGCCCATGCCAGAGGACCAGGAGACGTGGCCGCCTGTCTCAAGGTCTCTAATCTAAAGGAGCAGCTGGTTGGGGACTGCCTGATAAGAGCCCTCTCTCCGGTGGGGGCGGGGGCGGGCCGGCTAGCAGCCATGGGAGACCCCTTCATCCTCCTTTCTGAAAAGTCTGTGTCGCAGGCACACGTCCTCCGTCCTCTTTGCATTAATGCTAGCAGCACATTTCTCCCAGCCTTTCGTTTGATTTGGTGATAAGGAACCATGGAAGGCTATAGGTTTTGACCTAGAAGATATTGAGAGGACACAAGTGAAATGGTTCCAAAAGGGTGGGCTGATAAGGACCTAAAGTACTTTCAAATGAACTGTTGGTTTGGCAGCCACTCGTCGGATGTGTTCTGAACTGAACTGAGAGACTAAACGGATGATTAACGAACGACAGGCTTTCCGTTCGCTGCGCTACTGGTTGCACCATAGTAACTCCTCGGCAGTCACTGGTGATTTTTAGAGATGGACGTTTCGCAATGGCAACACGGTGGCAGTTTCACATCCGTAAAAGAGCGCACGTGACGTGACGTGTGTGTGTGTGTGTGTGTGTGTGTGTGTGTGTGTGTGTGTGTGTGTGTGTGTGTGTGTGTGTGTGTGTGTGTGTGTGTGTGTGTGTGTGTGTGTGTGTGTGTGTGTGTGTGTGGGGGTCAATATTAGACAATATTGTTGTCTTGGTGAAAAGAATAACCGCAATGGAAAATGTAGCGTAATGTAGGGGGGTTAATGTAGCGTTTATCTTACGGGTGTCAAGATAAACGATGACTCCGTTTGTTTCGGTTTTTATTCCGGATATGAAGGTTTTGTTGGGGCAATTTTCTGACTGAAATGACAAAGTAATGTAATTTAGTTTAGGTATTTCTTTTTCTTCCCTGTCTAGTTTTACAATGAAGCAATCTCAGAAACTATGTTGTATAGAAAATCCTCAGTTTTGTTATAATTTTGCAGAATGATTTAAATAATGGGAGTTTTTGATACACAATCTATAATGAGCTATATCCTGTCCCCATGGTGGTCGCCATATTTACCTCTAAGATTAGGCTAACACGCATAACAAAACATCATAATAAATCGGACATTGCATCACACAATGTGTTTCCCCACTTTATGAAAACCCTTATAACACTTCTTCATTGGAACAAAACATATCTAATGTTTGATGAGGGATAGAGGAAAATACAAAGTAAATTACTCTCAACATGTACTTATGCAAGATAGGTCCTACATTGACTAAATAACACGTGCTTTTCACATAGACCGTTTCTATCCATCATCCACACCGTTGCCATAGAAGTTATGTATCATTGTTATACATCTGGCACAGATTTAAGCCTGCACACACAAACGGATCTCCTAGTAACCACACATATCGACAGCAGGCTAAAGGAAACGCATGGCCTTTTCACCAAGTGTGTGACACCGGGGCCTTGTGCTTGCCCCGCGTGACATCATGTCTTAATAATGGCTGCTAAGTAGCGGCTACCGGACTCCTCCTGGGGCGTTGGGAGGACGGGGCAGCCAACCGATGTCTTTACAAGCGTTTTGTGGATTAGCATTGAGTTCACACAAGCAAGGAGCTGTACAGGGTTGAGAGGTCAGAGTACTCACTCACTCACTCACTCACATATACACATGCACACACACACTACTAACAGCAACACGCCTTCTGCAGGCAGAAAATGCCGGCATCAGCACACACAGTGCTACCATAGGCACAACCTGAAGGTTAATGACCCCAGAGACATTTCTCTCCATAGTTGTATGCAGTGATCCAGCCTGTCCACACTAAAATTTGTGCCTCGAGCGATTTAGGAAATATTAGCAACCACATATCTGTGTGTGTGTGTGTGTGTGTGTGTGTGTGTGTGTGTGTGTGTGTGTGTGTGTGTGTGTGTGTGTGTGTGTGTGTGTGTGTGTGTGTGTGTGTGTGTGTGTGTGTGTGTGTGTGTGTGTGTGTGTGTGTGTGTGTGCCTGTGCCTGTGCCTGTGCCTCTCGGAACACTATATGGCACTATCTAAGCATCTGTGTTCTTGCACATATGTTTGTTCACTTATGTTACAGGTCACTGACTGATCCTTTACCAATTCGGCCCCTTTCTTGAGCTGCGACCGGGGGTCCATTTCATTTGTTTGCTTAAGCATTTTATTTTCAGTGGGAAGGTGGGTTGAAGGCAAACATAAATCTACAAGGGCGGGTGCAGAGACCATTGGGAACTAAAAGGCGTACTACAGTGACAATAAGGAGGCAATACAGTTCACTGCTGATACATTCTGCTGCACTTTGTAAAACACATTTCTGCTGACTATTCCAAATGTGAAATAAGTAAATGAGCACGGACAGCAAGTGTAGCAGTTTAATAACCAATCCTGATCAGCGTTGCGTAGTGTTCAGCATTACTGCAATGATTTGGGAACATTATTTTGGAACAGTATTCCCGGACATATATTGAAACTGAATTGAAGAGTAAATTTTTTTGTCCCCGATATCTCATTCCTGATGTGTATAGTGAATCTTAAACCCTTTTAAGAGTTGGGATGTCCTCAGCCTACACATTTATTCTCTTTCCTTTTACTACATGCCCTTCAAACGACATCTGAACGCATAGAAAAAAAGATAATAATCCACTCCTGACCTCGACACATCCACTCTTCAGGTTGCAGTGAATCTCCTTTCTTCACCCATTAACCAGGCATTTAACTTACAATTGGTGGCGTTGCCGCAAATTCCAAGTTGAGACACATTGCGGTCGTAGGCGTGCACACACATTTCATCTCGTGTCTGTGTACAAGCATTTAGTGTGGAATCCGCACGCAATTATTGTTGAAGCGAGGCCCCTGCCCCGTGCTTTTGTGCTCTGATGGCTCTGTGCCGATCGAAGCCAGTTTGGTGGGTGACATGTTTCGGTCCTTTTGTAGACGATGGGCTTAGTGAGGTCGCAGAGGTTTGAGAAACACATGGGTCTTCTTTATGTATATCTCTCCCCTTGTCTGGGAGTCAGTGATTCATCTGCACGCACACACACACACACACTGACACTAGTGCCTTAAAGTCACACCGCTAGAAACGGTCTCCCTGTCATTTCCCCTGTGTAGTGTTACTTTAAAATGCACATACACATGCTTAGAGTTTTGAACATGCACTCAGAGACACACACTTCCCAGAATCACTCTGAGGCTGAGACCACAAGCACATTTCAGTGTGGTTCACCCTGGGGTGATCAAGTCTGCAGTACATGCATAATGCATGTGTGATCTCTAATGGTCATGGGTAGACCTGTGTCTGTTCAGAGATATTCATTAATTAACATTAACATTTTGTTATTGGTTATTTACAGCGAGACCGTGGCATATACATTGGTTTTCGTTAATGACGATAACACGCGTCCCCCCCCCCCCTCACCCCCTCCCTCTTCCCCTCATATCTGGAGGGGTCCACAACTCAACACCACCTCTGGGATGTGTCTGGGTCACATGTCAGCCGCTGTAAATCACTTGAGAAGTCATGGGGGTCCGTGTGTTAACGCGGTGGTGACCCCACCCCGTGGTGACCGCGGAAACCCTGTTTGTTTACCCTCTAGGACTGTCTCTGCCTTGCTAGCCTAACGCTAACCAAGCCTATCACTTGTCTATTTGAACACAGAAGCCCTCAACACTGGACTCTAATAAGAGATGAGACGTTTGGAGAGCAAGCCAAAAGGATGTCTCTGTAGTGTTGAAAAAAGGCACCATGGCCGGCTTTATATTTATAGTGCCTTTGGGCAGAATTCCCAAGTCCCTGCCCCAGTCTTTTATGTTTTTTTTTACTCATTCAACCACAAGGCTCTTGACATAGTGGTAATAAGAAGAGAAGAGTTGGGAGAGGAGGACTAATGACAACTGTCTGGTAGGGTGTCCATAGCCTGTAGCGAAAGGCATCTCACCTGACCACGTAACACGATTGATGCTTTGCAAGGTTGTGTTGTATACTGAGGCAGGTCAGGTGTGTGTGTGTGTGTGCCTTGTGGTCCCTATTCTGTTTGTTCAGATGTTTTCCCACAGGACTCATGAGTCTGGTACCAAGGTCCATTTCTCTCACACACACACACACACACACACACACACACACACACACACACACACACACACACACACACACACACACACACACACACACACACACACACACACACACACACACACACACACACACACACACACACACACACACACAGTTCACTTGAACGTTGGTGCACGTTTTCTCACAAACTCTGCCCTTCTTCACAAACCAGCTAGCTATATCTAAGGACTATGGTGTGTCTCAAGATCCAGCTGCTGCATGCTGTCCCAGCCCTCAAAATATTTGCAGTACTTCCTATGAAGAACACTTTACACCTGAGATCAAGATTGCAATACCAATATTTGCTTTCATTTTTAATACATCCTGCAAATTGTTACTTTGGGAAAATGGGGAGCCATTCGCTACTGATCAGTGCTTTCATCTCCTCCTCCTCCTCCTCCTCCTCCTCCTCCTCCTCCTCCTCCTCCTCGGTCTATGTGGTGTTGGTGACATCCTGTGCTTTTTTAATCTAAAGAAACACTTGTCCTTTCCGTGTTACATGTTCCCTGTGTGAACTTATGACTACAACCATAGTGGTAGGGCATATGGCTTTTTGTGGATCCCACGGAAGCCCTTCAATCAGCCATGTCACAACATTTCTGTCCATGATGGCACAATATGTTTAACCATGCCACAAGATTTTCACTATCAACTATTTTTCAATAAATGTTTTATTGTTTCTTGCCATGCATACTGAGGTTGTAAGAAAGGCTAGTTTCAGTCGCGACTAGAATAGTTTGTTCCTACCACAGTGCTGTGTTGCTGAGGTATCCTAGTGCTCAATGCAACATGGCTTATACCACATGTTGTGTTGTTTTTTTATCAGTTTGATCAAAACACCCCATTCAGTTTATATTCCCAAGCTATGGGACGAGTAGAACTGGGAAGTATATGGAGTTCCATTATATAACACGAGAACACACAACATGATGTATTTAAAGCCATTCAATAAGTAAATAGAAAGAGTTGCTCTGTGAGAAGGCATGTTGCCAGTGCTGGTGTTTGATCACCCCAACCATCAAATGGTCAGCATTTACAGTTGTGTGTGTGTGTGTGTGTGTGTGTGTGTGTGTGTGTGTGTGTGTGTGTGTGTGTGTGTGTGTGTGTGTGTGTGTGTGTGTGTGTGTGTGTGTGTGTGTGTGTGTGTGTGTGTGTGTGTGTGTTGCTTTGGCAACATGTCACACAGTATATTGTGTTTGGTGGTTCCTCCTGCTCCCCTTTTGGTATGAGAGGGTGTGGACTTCCTCTTCCTGTTGTTCATCTCATCTACACTAGTAGACAACATTTAAGGGCTGTGAGCAGCCTATTTATTGTTGTTGTTTATTTGTGTATACACATGTTTGTGTTTTTAGGGGGGGGGGGGTGATTTGTCTTTTGACTGGAATCCACAAATTGAGCAGGTCATACCATGGAAGGGATGTTTCATCTACAAACGTTTGTCCCATCTTGATGAAACTGTACACTCTACTCTACTGTACACAAAACATGTTTCTAAAGAGATGTTTCCTAATGGAAAATGCATGGATGTGGATTCATTCAGGTAGTTGTGTATGAGTAAAGTAAAACACTTAATGTTATGTTGCTAGTATATGCAACACTTTATCACACCCAAATTGTGGTATCACTTCCTAAAAACCTCGATTGTCTATAAGCAGCTCATGATTCATGAAGGCGCGTTTCCCTTGGAGAACTGAAACTTCCATTCAACACATTCCAAGTCTAAACTACCGCAAAACAGCGGGCTGCAGTCATTTCACTCTAAACAAACGCCAGTCAAAGTTGTTTTTAGTATGGTTATAAGACTGGCTCTTGGGCCTAGTTTCAAGGGAGTCATAACCTGTAGCACAACGCGAGCTCTTTCACTGCTTCCACACCACAGTAGCACTTCACATCATTGAAGTGGTGCATCCCAGTTAGTCTGTTGGTCTTCTCTTTATGGTTACATGCAGCAGTACTCCAATGTCAACATGAAGAAAGAACAAATATGTCATTCTATTTGCTTTCTTCCATTGTTGCCGTAATAAGCAGTGGAATGGAGCAGTGGGCATGCAAAAATGTATTGAGTGTACTACAAGATAAGTGGTGCGAAAATGCTACAAGCCTATTTTTACAGCAAGGGTTCTTTGTGGATTTTAAAGCGATATATTTTGGGCCCGATGTTTTGATGTCACTACTACTTAAAGTATTGGTTGAACAGTCTCCACTTGAAGTCAGTTGGTTAAATAGTCTTCTACTACTTGAGGTCAGTTGGTTGAATAGTCTCTACAGGAAGTCAGTGGGTTGAATAGTCTCTGCTACATGTAGTCAGTTGATTGAATGGTCTCTGCTACATCAAGTCAGTTGGTTGAATAGTCTCAGCTACCTGAAGTCAGTTGATTGAATAGTCTCTGCTACATGAAGTCAGTTGGTTGAATAGTCTCAGCTACCTGAAGTCAGTTGGTTGAATAGTCTCAGCTACCTGAAGTCAGTTGGTTGAATAGTTTCTGCTACCTGAAGTCAGTTGATTGAATAGTTTCTGCTACATGAAGTCAGTTGGTTGAATAGTCTCTGCTACATGAAGTCAGTTGGTTCATTTGGTTCTTTTCCGGAGCGTTGTTGCTCCAAACCCTCTGGGCCTCCGCTGTGTTTCTCCGTGATTGTGGCAAGATTCTACTAAACCACTTCCTCTCGTTCTCGCTCTGCATATGAGCAATGATATCTGACAGAGATGGGAGGGGTCTTTCTAGGCTGTACATTTATGCTGACTTGCGTATTGTTATTTTTACTTGAACTACCCATTTTGTGTCATTCATTATATCATTTTAGTAAGGATTTTTGGCCTTTCAAAGCACTTTGTGAACTCTCTTAAAAAGGTGCTATCCATCATGTAATTGGTTTATCTGTCTATTACTAAGTGTATTGTTATTATTGGTAATCGAGCGAGTCATGCGGTATTGTATTGTGATGAAAAAAGACAACTGCATTGAGAAAATAAACAAATTCACTGTTTCTTTCTGATATCCTTCCATATACATCATCAGTGGAAAGAAGCGCCTATAAAAATTACGTTATTAGGCCTACATTGCGATGTGTGTATCAATAAGATGGAATCCCCTGTGTGTTTTGACAATACGTTTCCAAGGTTATTTTTAGTATGTGTATGATTATGTATTGATGGACCCAGAACCCGACACATTCTAAGCCTAGTTCTAAAATTGGTTCTGTGTGTGTGTGTGTGTGTGTGTGACCCAGGCCAGGAACAAGGAGACACAGGTTCTGGCTGCAGCCAAAGTGATTGACACCAAATCGGAGGAGGAGCTGGAGGACTACATGGTGGAGATCGACATCCTAGCTAAATGTGACCACCGCTACATCGTCAAGCTACTCGATGCTTTCTACCATGAAAATAAACTCTGGGTAAGTCACTGACATCATTCTCTCATTTTGTCTCGCAGTTGTTGCCCCTGCTGCTTTTTTTTGACAAGTGCATTGTCTGACGACGTGTCTTTGGAGCTGATTGACAGGTTGTCTTGATAACTGATTGACCAATAAAGTAGAATCATGCAAACAATGTCCCAGTCAGAGTTTCACTTAAAGTTATTACCTCTAGTTCAGTAGAGTTCCACTGTACACTGTATGTTAATACTTAACATTTATACACACTTGAGGAGATTATTAAACAATCTTAACTTGGCTCGTACACACGGTGACACAAAAGAGGAGACGGGACAGTTTGGCTTCCTCATCACACTTCATCCTTTGTCGGTTTTAGAAGGTAAAAGGCTGGCCGAGTGTTTGCTCCACCCCTCCACTGAGCTCAGCTGGTTTCACCTGTTAGTCCTAGGAGTTTAGCTGTTGAGGTCTGTAAAGGTACAGTCACTGTTGTTCATTCCTAGTGCATACCATGTGGATGAAAGATCTCCTATGAATAACGCATGAAGGCTTCAGCAAGGTGATGGCTTAGTGGCCTATTGTGTACATTACTTAGACCATAAAAAGTGAGAGGATGATGACCCACGATGACCTTTTCTTGATCCACGATGCTGATCGATGTCATGTCGCCCTTCAAGTGTGGTGTGTTTGTGGAGGCCTTTTTTATTTTTATGTATGCGTCTCCCTTGCCTCCCTCTCTTGTTAAGCACAGTGCACCTCACTCTGTAATCTGCCAAATCACCACGGCCAAGGAAAATAACTCCATGAATCACGCAAGAAGTTGACATTGAATATCTCAGGGATTACAAAGTAGTGTAAAACCAAAGGACCGTTGTTACCCTTGCTCACTCGGGACTTGATATGCTATTGCTCATTTTGAAAAGGATATTTTGTACGGGTTTGGCCATGCACATATGTTGTTTTGTAACATTAAGTCAAAAGCTTCTTGACAGTTCAGAGTTCAGCAAAGCTTATGATGGGGCATTTGGGTTCATGACAGCATAGTGACTGGTGTGTTTTAATGTGTGCGGTTGTGCCCATGATCAGGTGTGAGTGATAGTGATTTCCCATAGTAATGATCATTAAAAAGCAGGACAGGGCAAGCTCCTTTCACATTCCTCGTTTCTTCAGAATCGTGGTGAGTTAAAGCTGCAGTTGGTAAAAAAGAAACTCGACAACCTAGAAAAACGGCCCCTCCCTCTCTGCTCCCTCCCTCCCGCCGTTTCTCCGCCATTGAGAAGTATTGCATTCCACGCACCTATGATTGACAGGCAAGATGGATCCCCTAAACGATACAGGTCCTGTGATTGGTCAGAAATGATTTGGAAGCAGTCTAAGATCTAAATCGTCTCATACAGAGGCAGGTGTGGGGTCAACCGGAGCAGATAGTTCAGAGCATTTCACTCAGTATTTGATGACCAATAGCTATGGCTTTTCTATCAAAGGGCTCTCAAGTTATAGCTCTTGAATCCGACCCACAGCACCTTTTTTAAGGGTTTGTCAGTGTTGGAACCTACTAACACAATGGCAATGATTCAAAGTTCAAATGCCATTCATAGTCCATGATCCATAAACAGGAATTTATGAATCATTCCATAATGATAACCGCAAAATGCATATGACACATGGCATGGACCACGACGACAACAACAACAATAACATTTAGTAATAGGTTGTAAGTGTAATTGTCAAATTCAAGGTCTCAAAGTCTTATTGCTTATACAACGTTCTTTTGTCATTTCAACAAAGTTGGATAAACCATTGCATAAGAATAGAACTAGAACTTGGAATACAGCACAACACAAGAACAAAACATGTGATTCTTGATCTTTAGTTACTGAACTTTTATTAAATAAAAATGAAAGCTCTGCTGTACAGAAAATGCTACTCTTTGGATTGTTTTGTGTTGAACTATTGACGTTTTTAAGCATTCATATCCCATTTAGAACACCGGAACAGGGGACAAATCGTACCTCTGTAAGCTTCCTATGGCCTTGAGTATTGAAAACAATTCACCACAAGTCTCATGTACAACTTCAAAGTCAGGAACAAAAGGTCTGCCGAGTGGACATTGTTGACTTTTTCTGGCCATGAATTCTTGGCCAAACCCACATCTAGTTTTCATTGTAGTAGCTGTAGCGCAGATTCCTGAACACGGTCCCCCTATTTATTTAGGTCTTTATCTGCTCGTACAGTTAAACTATTACTACTGCTCAAAACCGGCTCTCCAGTCATCCGAATGCACTTATTCATCTCCTTCTGTTGGTAAATAGAGGGGTTACCGTTTGTTCCTACTGTACAGTACAAGAACAGTGGGAACAAAAATGGATTATTGGTCGGGATAAGTTAGTCAAACAATTGGTCAAGAACTGGGCCACATAATGACAAACTACCCATCCCCCTAGTAGACATTATTGACTGTATATGCACAATATAGCATACAGAGGTCTGGTGGACAGCGCACTGTAACAGAAAGTGATACCCCACCACAGTTTGTCTCCGTACCTTCTGGTCCTTTCAGCTGGACTAGCTGTGCTGGCCGAGCACTGCACATTCCACTGCCTACCCACTCCTTCTGACAGATGGACACACACACACTATGATGGGGGAGCTGGAGAAATACCACATAGGCAAGAGAGGGGCTGTTTGTGTTCTTCTGCAAGAACAATGTGGTCTACCAAGCCAGCCCGTGCTGCTTAGTGCATGAGTAACCCAGTGGGCCTTTCAATCCACAGTAATGGTTGAGATTGGCGCTAAGACAGAAGGGTAGGTCAAAGGAAGGCAGAAGGATGGAAGGAAACACAACGAGGAGTCAAAACGACAGCCACCCCTTGATGCGGTTCATGAAGATTGATGGCGATCAGAGCGGTGTGTAGTTATATCACAGCATGCGTGGCACTTTGACGATCCTACGTTAGGAGGTGAAGTGATTCAGCGCTCTTGCCAGTTGAAAGGTTTCTCATCTGATTTCCCTCTACCGGAACCGTTGTTTTTATGACGTGTATCACGGACACGTACAGAGTGTCTCTGTAATGGGTTTATTTAGGATGGGATCGATGTAAGTCATGTTAACTATTGAACTGCATTCATATTCTATAGTAGTCCTTACCAGGCAGATTAAATCATTGGTAGTCTAAAACAGGGGGAACCATGCAATTGTATTGGTTTCCCTCATGTGATCAATTCCAATTTGGAAATTATGATTTTTAGGCAAGAGAAAATGGCATTATTATTATGAGACAAACAATGTTGAACGATGAGTGTTTGGTTCTTGTTTTGTTCTCATACGATACTGCATCGCTATCATTGATCAGCCATCTTTGATCAGCCATCTTTGATCAGCTATCTTTTCGCATTACACCAAGAAGACAATGTGCTGTGCTGAAGATAACCATATCTATCTATGGCATGTCCTTCATGTGATATCCTTTTCTTTGATTGTCTCATGGTGTTGTTGGTTGAACACCTCAATCTCTGCTGAGCTGGAGTTCCTCCATCTCTCTAGGTCTCTGGACCTTCTCACACGGAGAGAAGTGAATAATATGTTCATCTCTTGTGAATGCTGGGCCTTTGTTATCCGTCACCATCATGACATTTGTCAAACATACCAAGGGCGGATCATTCATGAATTAGTCATAAACGACGAGTTGCAAATGAATGGTCCTCCTTCATGTCTTTTTTTCACCGAATGTTATTTTCCTCACGGGGACAGATACAGTATAGGCATACAGTATTTCCTGTTTTTAGGAAGAGGTTCTTCTTATTGAAAACATGCCACGGACTCCTCAATCTTGATTCCTGTGAACTCCCAGTGGAAGCACAGGGGCTGTGAAGCTGACATAAGGCCAACACTCTCCAGCCTCAGCGTTGAGTCTTGAAAGGTTTCTGCAGGTCGTCTGAGACTCTCTGAACGTCTACTGTGCTTCAGCATTCCTGTAGAGAGCAAGAATGTCAAAGGATGATGAAAGAGGGACAGGTGAAGGTTCACTGGCAGGGCAGTCTTTACTCTTTTCTACATAAACAAGCTTTTATAATCAGATTTGTAGCAATAGAAAAATGGGACAAACATAATTGTAAACATTTTAAACGATGTGTGTGTTACATTATACAATTGTGTTCCATATACTGTAGATGGAAGTTCCTGGCCTGGGACACACACACACACACGCACGCACACCACTGACAGCAGTTTGTTTACCCATAGAATTGTCAGAAGTGTCAAACATCTTACATAAGACGCACCAATGACACTCACTCACTCAAAATGAAATTTGGACACATTTAACCAAGCTTTGACACACACACACACACACACACACACACACACACACACACACACACACACACACACACACACACACACACACACACACACACACACACACACACACACAGAATAAACCCATGTCGTATTGCCAATCAAGCAGACTCAGCACGCTGACTAACCTTTTAGGTTGGTTTATGGGACTTTTATTACAGGGCAGGGCACATGTCTTCACCTGCTGTCGTCATCGGGGTTGTGTCATTATCAAAGTGTGTGTGTGTGTGTGTGTGTGTGTGTGTGGAGAGAGAGAGAAAGACTGATAGATAACCTGTGTGTGTACCTGCTGATCCCACTGGGGGAATGTAGGCTGCATGTAGCTCGGCCGGTTGGATCACATCTTTTCACAGCGACGGCATGCCGACGACGTCACCCAGGTTTCATCCAAAAGCCGTGACAGAAACTATGCAGTGGCCTGGCGTAGGTCCCAGAAGGGTGGGGCGGCCGGCTGGATAAACACAGACCCTGGTGTTGCTGCGTGGATTCATAGAAATGAAACGCTAGACCAGTGGTTCCCAACATTTCTGGTGCTAACCAAGCAGAAATTCAAAGCACACCAACTTAGTTTGTAGGGCAGGATTAGGAAAACGGTCATGCATATTGTTACCAGGACATTGTTTATATACTAGGTTATTGGCAATTTGTGCAACACTTCACACAACAGACTGTCAAAGTATCACATGGATACAGGTACATAAAAATCAGACAGGTAATTGCATTATTTGTGATATGTATTTAAATGGAGCAAGGACTTGCATTGACAATTAATCACTAACCAATTATAACAATATATATATCTCTTATCTGTATCTCAATTATTGTGTGTGTTATGCAAGATGTTTGACACTTCTGACAATTCTCCGGGTAAACAAACTGCTGTCAGGAAGTTATTTTTAAAAGCCTTAAGGGAGGCACGCAGCTTGCCATCACTCCTCGACAAACAAAAGACGAACTGTTGGACGGGTTGACAAGTCCACGACACAGAGAGTAACGGGATAGGACACCTTAGCAAACAATGGTGTCCATGCATGCAGTTCATAAAAGGCCATTGTTTGGAGTATGGATGTCTGCCACATCGAAATGTTGCTCAAGTCTATCCTATAGATGTAAGGCTAAAATACGTTGTTTTTCGGGGTCCGGTTAAGCTGTATTACAATCATTTAAATAAATGCCACTTCGTTATGCTTTTTTACCCATAAGAACATGCACAAACACAGCACCCTCTCCACTGCTATGATGATCTAGGTGTCTGCCTCTCCCTCGCGCTCTCTCTGTTTAACTTCTTTTCTGTGCTGGCATGTTCTTGGCTGCGCGTCCTGAGGAGAGTGCAGAGTAACCATCTGACATTTAGCCGTCCCGTACATCACGTTTTAATGCACTTCGCTGCTGACCTTGTGTTGGGCTCCATTGAACAGAGACCGAGAACCTATTCAAAGCCAGTTGGGAAAGTGCTTTGTTTTTTAACACCATCAAATGATCATCCGTGGGCAGTGTAGGGTCGCTCTGTCTGCACAACAACGTTTATGATCTGATCATTTTTTTACTTTCATCCCACAGCAATGTCTTCAGTATTCCAAGTCCGGACGCATGAAACAATTGTGTTGGCACAGTGTTTAACACTCTTAAATTGAAAACTTCAAACTGTGTTTATGTGTTCGTAATGTTTTCTCTTAAGATTTCAACTTGATTACGGGGTAATGTTTTTATTTCTGAACTATATATTTTTTCAACACGACGTGAACTTTAAACTCATGTTCTCTGCCTCTCCCTCCCTCCCTCCCTCCCTCCCTCCCTCCCTCCCTCCCTCCCTCCCTCCCTCCCTCCCTCCCTCCCTCCATCCCTCCCTCCCTCCCTCCAGATCATGATCGAGTTCTGCGCTGGGGGTGCTGTTGACGCCACTATGCTTGGTAGGTTACCACTATACCCTCTCACCTTACTGCTCACACACTCATAGGCCCTCCTCCTGGGAGAATATATTCACACAGATTACACAAATAATATTGAGACAATCTACCCCCATAGCTCTCTCTCTCTCTCTCTCTCTCTCTCTCTCTCTCTCTCTCTCTCTCTCTCTCTCTCTCTCTCTCTCTCTCTCTCTCGCTCTCTCGCTCTCTCGTTCTCTCTTTGTCTCTTTGTCTCTCTCTCGTTCTCTCATTCTCTCTTTGTCTCTCTCTCGTTCTCTCTTTGCCTCTGTCTCTGTGTGTGTGTGTGTCGCTTTCTCTCTCTGCCTCCCTCACTGTTTGTGTGTGTTTTGAGTGCCTGTGTGTCCTTGTGGTGTCCTAAACTAGGGAATGCCATACTTTACCTCTCTTATCAGATATGGAATACATCCTTACATAAATGAAGGAGGACAATGAGACTCCTAATGTCTTGGTCTTCATTCCCCCTGTCATATTCACACCACATTTCTCATTTTTTAATCATGTTACTGTTTTTACTCTTTATATTATGACCTGTTTCTAATCTGGTCCTCCATTTTTAATCATGTTACTGTTTTTACCCTTTATTGTATGACCTGATCTGGTCCTCCATTGACGACTGAAGAGCTTTTATTTTTATACCTCCTATAAATATATACCTCTCTGTCCATTCCCCTCCAATTAGTTTTCATGAGTCTCTCTCGCTCTCTCTCGGTCACACATCGACACCTGTGGCGGTGCTATAACTCGCCCTGCCCTCTCAGAGTGGAGTCCATTGCTCTGTAATTGAGAAAATGACTCACCATGATGACGCACCTAGGTCGGCAGGTGAAGACATTGCGATGTCCATGACCCATTCACCATGTATTTGTTGTTGTTGTTGATGATGGATAGCAGGGTTGTTGGTGTGCAGTTACCCGATGTTTTGTTTCGTCGGGTTGGATAAACCTTTGGATGACTTTGTAATGCACTAATGCGTTCACCAGCCCCCACCCCCATCTGTATGTATTCTCGTGGCTTTCAAGGTCTACGAGGCCGTCAAGACGGGTGTGGGAAACCTCCCTAGGTGTGTTTTCACGGCGTAATCCCCTCCCTCCCTCCCCCCCTCCCTCCTCCTCAGCCGGGTGCAGCCGCAGCGCAGCTAACCAAACACAGACCAGAGAGCCGGGAGTCATTCTACTCTCGTCAGGCTGGGGGTCTCTCTGTGTTGGCGGCGGTCCGGTTTAGGATCAGGGCCTAGTACCCATCAAAGCCATTCAAAAAGATTTGAAGCAGAACTTGGTAGAGATGCCTCGCTGTTGTTCCGTTTTGACGTTGAACACTTCCAACCATCGACTCATGATTTAACCTCCTCCATCCACCAGAGCTGGACCGGGGCCTGGTCGAGCCCCAGATCAAGGTGGTGTGTCGGCAGATGCTGGAAGCCCTGGTCTATCTCCACCAGATCAAGATCATCCACCGAGACCTCAAGGCGGGCAACATCCTGCTCACGCTGGACGGCGACATCAAGCTAGGTACGGCTACCGCGTGCCATGTTCATGTCTTAAGCTCAACAGAACAAAGAGGTTTATGGGGATGTGAACCCCGTGCTTCAGCTCAAATTCGAACACTTTTGTCTTTTGCGTTTCGGGCTGAGAGTTCGAGGAAGACGTTGTGTCGATGAGGATGAGCGTTGTAATGTCAACAACAACATTAACCACTCTTCACTGTTGACTTTAGTTCCGAAGGTGGATTTGTCTTTCTTGGATGTTGCATAACCTTTTTCCCCCCCATGGTTGAAATAATTTTGTCGTGTTTCACCGTCCATATGTTGCCTTCCATCTTTCGAGAACATATCGTTTCTGTTTCCACATCTCTCACACAAAGTGTTCGGCCGATGTAGAATATGAATATGAACAACTATTCCCATCGATAGCATCCCCTATCAGAAGTTCTATAGGATGTATAAGACTCATAACGGTGTGTGAGCGTCAGGCCTGTGTATTCGGGCGCTAAGTGAATGCAGTGCGATGCAGCACCGTGCTCTCCTGACTCAGACAAGGTCACCGCCAGAGGGAAGCCAGCACTGCGTGTTCTCCTGCAGAACAACACATTGTTGCTCAAACACTCTCTCAAAGTTATCTTTGGAGTGAGAATTTATTTTTGGACACACCACAGACGAACAGACAGAACCTGAACCGTGTGTGTGTGTGTGTGTGTGTGTGTGTGTGTGTGTGTTTCACTTTGTTTTTTGTATTAAACTGAGCTTGTGAAATGTGTCAATTCAGCATTTAACTAGGTGTTGTAATTTGATATATTGCATGTTCTTTGAATGAGAGTTCTTGACATACATTTTGTAAACAAAATTAAGTAAGACTTTAAATTCAACTAAATATGGAATATCAACACAAGCTCAGTCCATTTAAATGATTTGGTGAAACACCAAAATAATCCTTACATCTCTTACGTCTACGTATGATTGAGGTTTTTCATTTCGAGGTCTTATTTAGTTGGGCCGATTGTGTATTTACTTCTGGGTTTCTGTTGTTTTGGTTGTGAGACACCTCATCTAGTCTTAATCACTGGGAGCTCACTCAACTCGCTGAGCTCACTTAAGTGGTGAGTCTGTGACCCAGATGGCAATCAGCTCTTTCTGGGGGTGAGCCACGCGTCTCTCCCTGTGACCAATCAACCAAGGAATTGTTTTTATTGCGAGAGGAAGACATTCTATAAATACCTACCCATTTTCTTCCGGATAATATATCTTGAAAAAAGATATTGAAAGAAGATGTTTCAAAGTTGAAGGGAAACATTGTTTTGCGGAACAAAACATTTGCTTTTATTTCAGAATCAGTTAGCTTCTTATCGCCTGAATTAGTATAATGGTCAAAAGGATTCAAGAGACTTTATTGCCACAGATAAACCGGTATAATGGCCTCTCTTTGCAACCATTCCACTCTGCGGTGGAGGGACATGTTTGTGATCATGTACCAAAACACCACTCAATGCTGTGAGCTGGGGGCCATGTTGGCTCTCCTGCTATGACTTCACTGTTCTCGCGTCTCCAGCATGGTGTCATCGTGACACTTTCACGAACCCGAAACTGAGGAGAAGGCTGTAAACTATGTTATCAATCAACCTCTCGTTGTTCAAGGATGGAATGTCCTGCTAACCCTGTCATGCTTCTTTTTCTTTCATTTTCTCAGCTGACTTTGGTGTGTCTGCAAAGAACACTAAAACTTTACAGAGGAGGGATTCCTTCATTGGCACACCATACTGGTGAGTAGTGCCCCCACCTCCCCTGTATCAAGATAACACACACCAGGCATTCAAGATGATCCATCTAATGCATTGCTTAACTCTATTTATGCATGCACGCTCACAAAGAAGACGAATGCGTTCTTTTTCTCGTAAGTTTGTAATGATGCACTTGGAAGTGTGCAAACGCACTCCACCCACACTGTTGCTTTCCTCAGAGCCCAGCTCTGGACCTTTGCTCCATAGTGTGTCTGCAGCGTTTACAACCCTGGCCAGGGCAGGTTATTTATTACCACTCAGGGAACCTCACCCAGCATTACCATGCAAGCGCGTCCCGTTGTGCAACACGCAACACCTGCAGGAGGTGCACGCCGTTCCCTCCCTGGACACCCGTATCACTCCGGCTAACAAGGATTAGGAGCAATAAAGTCGCTTAGTCTGTCAAGTAAATACATTGATAGAGCTGGGACGATGGCTCTCGTGTTTCGCCAGCCTTGGGACGGCTGACGTGACCGGCGTGCCGGGTGTTTGCACATGTCTGGAGATTGGACGGCTCCACACCGCTGATAGCCAGTGTCTTGACGGCCGCCTGGCCTGTTGCCTCCACAATCCCTGGCAGATAGCATTTACATCAGCCTGGAGATCTGACACGGGGTCGAGCCAAACCTTTAGGGGTTTGACCAGATAGCATTTACATCAGCCTGGAGATCTGACACGGGGTCGAGCCAAACCTTCAGCGGTTTGACCAGATAGCATTTACATCAGCCTGGAGATCTGACACGGGGTCGAGCCAAACCTTTAGCGGTTTGACCAGATAGCATTTACATCAGCCTGGAGATCTGACACGGGGTCGAGCCAAACCTTTAGGGGTTTGACCAGATAGCATTTACATCAGCCTGGAGATCTGACACGGGGTCGAGCCAAACCTTTAGCGGTTTGACCAGATAGCATTTACATCAGCCTGGAGATCTGACACGGGGTCGAGCCAAACCTTTAGCGGTTTGACCAGATAGCATTTACATTGGAGAGACAAGGATGTGTCCATCAGTAAAACTCTTCCACGTCAAACCCCGATGGCTTTCAAACTCCCCACAATGTGTTGTCCACATAGGATCCACTTGATTTTAATGCGTGCATATTCGCTTATATATCATATCATTATTCACAACAGGTCTCTTACCATAACTGTGTGTGTGTTGTGTGTGTGCGCGTGTCCAGGATGGCGCCGGAGGTGGTGATGTGTGAGACGATGAAGGACGCGCCGTACGACTACAAGGCGGACATCTGGTCCCTGGGCATCACCCTGATCGAGCTGGCCCAGATCGAGCCCCCGCACCACGAGCTCAACCCCATGAGGGTCCTGCTGAAGATCGCCAAGGCCGAGCCGCCCAGCCTGGCCCACCCGCACAGATGGTGAGAGAGAGAGAGAGAGAGAGAGAGAGAGAGAGAGAGAGAGAGAGAGAGAGAGAGAGAGAGAGAGAGAGAGAGAGAGAGAGAGAGAGAGAGAGAGAGAGAGAGAGAGAGAGAGAGAGAGAGAGAGAGAGAGAGAGAGAGAGAGAGAGAGAGAGAGAGAGAGAGAGAGAGAGAGAGAGAGAGAGAGAGACTCACAAAATGGGCTAGAACGCTTTTTACTATGAAGCCTTTTCCGTTGTCAGCTGCAAAGAATAACTTCAATTCGACCATTCTGGTCTCCTTTGCTGATTTCAAAGGCCTCCTGAAAGACTTGGAAACAGAACACGATTGGCTGTTGTCTAGGCATTTTGTCTGTGCAATTGTTACACTTGATGCCCCTATACGTATGTTCTGTTGAATGTTTTTTTTTTGTTGTATTTTCCACGGTGCTGTGCTGCCCTCTTGGCCTGGTCACCATTGCAAAAGAGATTTTGTCTCAATGTTCCCTACCTGGATGAATACATGTTAAATAAAATAGCAACATGTAAATTTACGTAGTAGTATAAAGATTGGGGAAAGAATCAACTAATACAACCTGATGGGCCGGAAGTCAAGGCTATTTCACTGCCCCAGCCATTTTCCCAGGCCATAATCCTGTAACACCTATATATCCACATCTCAGCGAAGAGACAAGACTTTATCATAAAGGCACTGGCTTTGTTTTTCTCAGTGGAGCCGTTCCTGGGGTCCCAGCACTGGACGCAGGGGTCAGCACACCCCAGCTGAAGTTATGATGGCCTGCTGGGGGATATGAGATAGTGGGGGGGGGGGGGGGGGGGGGGGGGGGGGGTCAGGGGTCAGGACCTGGACAGCACTGCTGAACGCACCATTTTTTTCATCATTATTAAGAAATACCTCTGCGTAAAAGAATTCCCATAACCCCCCCCCCCGGAGAGCCATGCATCATACTCAACCGACGCAGCATTCCTGAAACGTTTCGTTCTCCCTTGGCTTCGCCATGAAGTTATCTTATGAAAACAATCACCCGCTCCCCCCACCGCCCCACCCGAAACCGCTCCGTCTTAATTCCTGTTGTTGTCGGATGAGGAATGATGGCTTCCTTTTTTGTCCTCCTTTTCATTGTCAGGTCTCCTGAGTTTAGAGACTTCGTGAAAATCTGCCTGGATAAGAACCCTGAGAGCAGGCCGACGGCCACCCAGCTGCTACAGGTACCTTCCCCCACAGCTAGGGGTACCTTCCCCCACAGCTAGGGGTACCTTCCCCCACAGCTAGGGGTACGTTCCCCCACAGCTAGGGGTACGTTCCCCCACAGCTAGGGGTACGTTCCCCCGCAGCTAGGGGTACGTTCCCCCGCAGCTAGGGGTACGTTCCCCCACAGCTAGGGGTACGTTCCCCCACAGCTAGGGGTACGTTCTCCCACAGCTAGGGGTACGTTCCCCCACAGCTAGGGGTACGTTCCCCCACAGCTAGGGGTACGTTCCCCACAGCTAGGGGTACGTTCCCCCACAGCTAGGGGTACGTTCCCCCACAGCTAGGGGTACGTTCCCCCACAGCTAGGGGTACGTTCCCCCACAGCTAGGGGTACGTTCCCCCACAGCTAGGGGTACGTTCCCCCACAGCTAGGGGTACGTTCCCCCACAGCTAGGGGTACCTTCCCCCACAGCTAGGGGTACCTTCCCCCACAGCTAGGGGTACCTTCCCCCACAGCTAGGGGTACCTTCCCCCACAGCTAGGGGTACCTTCCCCCACAGCTAGGGGTACGTTCCCCCACAGCTAGGGGTACGTTCCCCCACAGCTAGGGGTACCGTTCCCCCACAGCTAGGGGTACCGTTCCCCCACAGCTAGGGGTACGTTCCCCCACAGCTAGGGGTACGTTCCCCCACAGCTAGGGGTACGTTCCCCCACAGCTAGGGGTACGTTCCCCCACAGCTAGGGGTACGTTCCCCCACAGCTAGGGGTACGTTCCCCCACAGCTAGGGGTACCTTCCCCCACAGCTAGGGGTACGTTCCCCCACAGCTAGGGGTACGTTCCCCCACAGCTAGGGGTACGTTCCCCCACAGCTAGGGGTACGTTCCCCCACAGCTAGGGGTACCTTCCCCCACAGCTAGGGGTACGTTCCCCCACAGCTAGGGGTACGTTCCCCCACAGCTAGGGGTACGTTCTCCCACAGCTCGGGGTACGTTCCCCCACAGCTAGGGGTACGTTCCCCCACAGCTAGGGGTACGTTCTCCCACAGCTCGGGGTACCTTCCCCCACAGCTAGGGGTACGTTCCCCCACAGCTAGGGGTACGTTCCCCCACAGCTACTGGGCCTGATGTGCCCGGAGGTCTGATGGAGGAAGGCCCACAAAGTATTTCGCAACACGCACAATAATACAGATAATGCTTACACACTATGTATACAAAGGCCAAACCATTTTATTTATTTGACACCCAAGTATTTCCTTCTTTTTTTATATATATATATTTCTTTATGCCATTTATTAACTTTGTGCCTTAGTTTTACTTGTTGTTTATGTGAGATTGTTAATATTCCAACTTGGAGCCTTGGGTAAGGTTTCAATTGTGAAACTTTAGAACTTCCCCCTTTCTTCCTAAGAACGGCAAAGGAAATGTAGAAGTAATGAAAGGGAGAACAAGCTAACAGGGTGTGGATAAGAAGGGGGAGAAAGGCAGAGCGGGAGAAACAGAGGAGGTGGGAGGGAGAGAGATAGAGAGCAAGAGAGAGACAGCATCTATTTAATTAAAGAGCCACAGCTTCCTGTCTGTGTCCCACAGCTGAGGGAATGCCATTTATTTACATTCCTGAACTCGTCCAATAGCTTTGCCTGAACCACCCTCCGGCGTACACCCTCTGGCCAATCACATAGCAGAAGGGGGGCAGAGGAACCTCCTCGACTGAGGCCTTGTGGGAGTTCTCCCATGCGCTCCAGTAGTGTTGGGCGCGGTCAGATCTGGGGTTCCATGCCGGTGGTTTCAGATAGCTGTCGTGCCTTTTGCCCGGACAACCCTTGGCAGATAGCATGCGGTTCAGCTTGGAGATCTGACACTTGGTCAGTCTGCTGGACAATCGTATGTTAAACACATGGCTTTGAACTGCTTTGTATGCTTTGTAATGCATACACATGCCCACATTGTAAAATGAAAGGCTAGTTGGCGACTACTTCGTTGGCTTGCGGTAATGTACCACAAACATCGTCATGTACATCTAAGGTGTGTTGGATGTCCGCTGATGCTCTTTCATCAGCTAGGGATCTTCTAAGGGTCTATACCCTTCTGTGCCCTATTGCCTATCAGGAGTTTTAGTTTGAGACCCCAAAAAATGACATACAGGGATGCCACTTCTACTAATCTCAAGTAATCCACACCTTGAATGTTCTTCTATAGTACTATCCCCTAACCCCTTTTGAACGTAGCTTATTATTCACTCCAAACCAGTTCATGGTAATGCATTTAAAAGGTTTGTTCAAGATTTGCCTGACAATTAGAAGGAAACACGTGTTTATCTTGAGCAGAAGACCTTACAGTTTAGTTATGATACTCAACAGTTATTTTGTGATACTGTGCTATTGTTGTGCTACTAGGCTTATTGGCCCAATTTTGAATGTCCTTTACTGACTGGAAAGCTACGTTTTCAATCATCTTATTGTTAGTGTGGGAGAGCTGCAACTGAGTACAATATACCCGCTATGTTATGTTTTGCTTTGTTGCTAACACTGTCGGTAGCGTGGCGAGGTGTCTGTGATGCACCACTTCCTGTGTATAGTCAGGAAGTGGTGGTGCTTTGTGGGCCGAGCCTGTATTTATGGTGGGTGTACGTCCCACCACTCTGGATTACTGTTTGAAAGCCATACATTACTCTTCGTAAATAATTGATATGTATGTAGTAACCCTGCAGTGGAGTGGGATCCCAATAAGGTTCTCAACCTTCCT
The DNA here is from genome assembly GCA_026745465.1 of Lota lota. Classification (NCBI taxonomy): domain Eukaryota; kingdom Metazoa; phylum Chordata; class Actinopteri; order Gadiformes; family Lotidae; genus Lota; species Lota lota. The sequence continues at coordinate 309,652 of JACYXH010000367.1, forward strand.
CATGTCTGGATTGTGTTGGAATACACTTCATACCACAGTGGCCCTGTAAAGGACATTCAATTATGTCATCTCACGTAATGAGTATAGGACTACGGATGAAAATTAGCCTAATTTGGCTAACTCAATGTGCACTGTCAAATACATTTATGTGTTTTCCTTTGGAATACAACTTTCACTTTTAACTTCAGACAATAATAATTCCGCCAAACTCATAAGAGGCGTGGAAGGGTATTAAGGGAACACGCAGTCCTATATTTCTACATGCTGACATCGCTACCAGTGTATGTGTGCTCCAATGGGTACATGGCTGTGAGACTAGCATCACATCACTGTTGCACGTGTTACACACTGACTGAGAGGTAGTGGATCTGAACACTGGTGTTCTTAATGGGACTCCAGGTCAGCGGTGTGGGAGGTGGGTGGTCCCCTCCTCCTCTCCTGGCTAAGAGCACGTCTGCCCTCGCTGGAGTCACCGGAGCTCTTGTTTGTCACCGGACAATTTAAGAGCTGGTAGCGGCTAATGTGGTCCGATTGGGACGCATGCCAGAACACAAACACAAAACTTGTTCTGTGTGTTTGTGTGTGTTTGTTTTTACACACACACACACACACACACACACACACGTGTGTGTGCCAACATGCGCGTACGTGTTTGTGTGCATGTGTTTGCACGCATGAGCATGCTCATGTCATGATCCACCTCCTGTTTGAAGACCTCCTGTTTGCCAGCTGTGCCAATGAAAGGATACCATGGCTAAATAATAGATGGCAGCTATATTACCCCCAGCCCACCCACCCACTGTTCTTAAGCCCCTACAGCTGCTTTTCTCGCTTCCGCTGAGAAACGAATGCATAACGTCCTGAGCCATATGCTCCTCATTGGCCAATATAAATGTTAAAACAAAGAACAACAACAACGTTGTTGTTGTTGTTGTTGTTACAGTAAAGTAATCTCTCTCTCCCTTTCTGTTTCTGTCTCTCTCTCCCTTTCTGTTTCTGTCTCTCTCTCTCTCCAACAGCACCCGTTCGTGCGCTCGGTGGTCTCCAACCGGCCTCTGCGAGAGCTGGTGGCGGAGGCGAAGGCCGAGGTCATGGAGGAAATCGAGGACAATAGAGAGGAAGGAGAGGATGAGGAGGCCGCCGAGCTGCCCCTGGTACCACTCACATTCTTCTCCTTTTCTGATCCACTCACTCGTTATGTTTGGTTGTTATAAATACGTCTCAAACAGGGAACGGCTGTTAAAGGTACAGTATGCAACAGGGATCCAGGTTCATAGCAGCGCAGAGAAATCTCCTGTTACGTTTGTTTCCAGCGTGCCTCACTTTTAGAGGGTGGGCGGGGTTTTGAGGGTTAGGGAAAGGGAGGGGAGCAGAGGTGTTTAAAATGTGGACTATATCTAGCTTGAAAGGGCAAATCTTGCATATCGTACCTTTTTTAATGTAAAGGTTTGATTTATTCATTAATTTAATTTAAAACTTGGACTAAAGTGGCACAGAACTTATTTCCACAGCACTTATGAAAGACACACCAGCTTGACTCGCTGGTTAGACCTGCGCTTCCTGGAAGAGACGCTTCACTTTCACCTTTCTGAACAACGGCTCTTTCTCTGTAGCCACTGTTGAGTGGAGTTGCTATTTAACATGAGACATGGCTTGCAGAAAGATCACACACACACACACACACACACACACACACACACACACACACACACACACACACACACACACACACACAGAACAATCGGCAACAATGTCCTAAAATAGAAGCAAAGAATTTATAAAAACACAGCCTTCCTGTTCTGGCTTCCCCCCCCCCCCCCCAAAAAAGTGAATACATCCATTTTCTGCCTCATGGCATTTATGGTGGGCCCCAGATTAGAAAGTGACGAGGCCCATGGCAGCGTACACTCAGTCGGGTCGCTGTCGGCACAAACAAAGGAAGCGCCAGCGGAACACCGGCCTTCACCCACCCCGCCGAATATAGGTGCTGCCGCAAACCCTTAGTGCACTGAAACCACCCTCCACCGCAGTGGATAACGCTACGTCTAGCCATTGTTCGGCTGCCACCAGTGGACCCTTAAATAAAACGGGTGTAAACACCAGCAGACCTCTGGCGTAGAGCAGGCCTGGGCGATACACACACACACACACACACACACACACACACCTACACACACACACCTACACATCTACACACACACACCTACACACACACACACCTACACATCTACACACACACACCTACACACCTACACACACACACACACACACACACACACTGGTGATGATGATGGTGAGGGGTTGAGTGGAAAACACTGTGCTGAAACCTGAAAGTGTGTGTGTGCTGAAACCATTCAATGTCATTTTAAATGATCGCGATGATGGTGACTCATTGAACAGCATGTAAAGGAAATTGTTTTTGGGGTTAAAACGCCAACGATTTACGGCTTGTAGCTTCGCAGGAAGATGTCACGTAGACCCGCTTACACACACACAACACACACACATTTTACTGTTTTGTAAATACCCATCTCGAGGCCCTGGGTTTCAACCAGCCAGTTAGTGGTTAGTCACCCCTCCAAGGTTAGCCATCTGACGCTACCAGATGATATCGCTGTCAGGCAGCAAGGACTTAACCCTATATACTAAATAGAGAGAAGTCATGATCTGTTGTCTATAAAGTATATCGACCATAGATCTTATCTTCTGCTGGGAGTGGATTCACGTTTAAAGACGCAGAAGATATGACTAGATAGTAGGCGAGATGACCTCAATCATTACCCCTTAGTTTTTTTCGATACTTAACACCTCTGTACAGTGATCAAAGGCAGGATATAAAAAGGGCGTCGCCCTCTTATTTGCTTGCAACATGTTACCAAAGATGGCCGCTTAGCCTAGTGTGGTTCTGACGAGAGTGGAACAACCGTTGCAAGGCTCCGGAACAGGAACAACCGCATTCCTTGGAAACCAAACCTCTGGGTTACCGTAGTTCACTGAAAAACTAAATGGATAAAACATATATATGGACACATCATTCTTGGGGTTGGACAAATTGCACAAAAAGACTCTTTTGACCTTTTAAAGACCTTTTGACCAAATGGTTAGTCGCCCCATGACGCCAAATATAATATTTCCTCAACTTCCTCTTCTCCTTTTCATTCCTCTTTCTTTTTGGTTTCTCTCCATCCAGGCCGACGGAAAGGAGCCCTGCCAGACCAGTCAGATCAGCTCTGAAGGGGACCAGTCTCCCACCAGCACCTGCCCCACCACGCCCGGCACCACCACGCCCATCCCCACCCCCAGGATGGCGCACGAGGCGCCGGCGGAGGCGGAGGCGGTGGTTCCCGCGGCCCCCTTACCCCTCCCACGCCAGATCCTCTTGCGGGACGACCAGGGGGAGCTGGGCGACAAGCTGCCCGACGAGGTGCGCTCGGAGTCGGGCAAGTCGGAGAGCGACGTCTCCACCAAGACGTCCAGCTCCGACTCCGGCATCGAGGACGGGAAGTGTACGCCCACGTCGGACGAAGAGAAGGTTCTTCTCAATTCATGTTGTTGTTGTTTTTTATGCATGAATAAAGTTGTTAAGCCTTGTTCTCAAATGACAACATGACAGATAACTAACAAATGAATTCAGTCTATACACAATTGTATGGCGTGCCGTATTCACTTTTGAGTTCATGACTAGACCCCAACATTCCCAATTTGCATCCCGATATCCAAGGTTGCCGTGGAAACCCCGGAGACGGAGCAACCGACCCCGCTGGCCCCGCCCAGGTCGACCGCCGCGGACGCACAAACCCCCGAGACCCGGGCGGCGAGCGAAGAGGAGGAGGAGCAGCAGCAGAGCGGCATTATGGGTAGCGAAGACTCGGCGACAACGGCCGCCGTCGCCCCAGCGACGCCCACCCCGGACCCCCTGGTACCCCGGGAGACCGGCTCTCCGGCCCCGGCCGCCCTGCTTCGCGCGGGGCTCGGCGGCAGCATGCAGGGGTCCGTGGAGGAGGGCTCGTCCCCCGCCAACGGCAGGATCAGCAAGCGCAACTCGGACACCAGCAGCATGGCCTCAGACACCGTGGGCCTGGGCAAGGACACCATCTCGCTCCATCCGTCCGTCGACAAGGTGAGCTCTTCTTGTACGGGAGGGATCTGTGTGGTCGCCGACAACTAGTCATAGTTCTCTAATAACCAATAGTGAATTGCTTCAAGCTCCTTCGAAGACTTTGAGCTACGGTGTGTTAATAAAAAGCTGCATTCGAACGCCCTGAAGTGGGTTTTGCGCAACGGTAAACGCAAGGTAGCGGCCACGCCAGGCACACAGGCACCACGCGGCCTTACAGGGCTGGGTTGTTTGGCCGTGTGAAGCTCCCTCCCCGCACAGAGAGGCGCCTTGTGAGAGGGGGGCTAGCTTCACACGTCACAGCCAGCAGGGGGCGCCAGGGGATTTGAAACCCGTGTCGACGCAGCCATAATGCTGCCGCTTGTTTCCGTGTCTCGCCACGGATCGTTACCACGGGCCGACTTGTTTTGTTCCATAGTGTGAATAAGGACTTCCGTGTCGTTATGGGTTCAGTGTCGCAAGCGATCGAGTTTGAGTGGATCAAGATCATGGTTGAGGTCGGATGAGTGAGGGGGAGAGACGGATGGGGGGGGAGAGAGTGAGAGACGAGTGGAAAAAGTGCAGGGGTTGAAGAACGTCGAGTGAGAAGAGAGAGGGGTCTTATTTTATCGTCAGACACCCAAGTCTTTTTTCTCAGTTCAAATATGCAGCCTTTTTTTTTCGTTTCGTTTGGTTGACTGGGGCCAATGCGGTCCTTTGTGTGTGTGGGCCCCTATTCACCATTCACCGCCAGCGCATGAAGTGGAAGCTTCTGTGCTGACCACTGCCGCTGGACTGCCTTCTGCCCTGTGATCCACCATGAGTGGGTGAACCCTTGTAGGATCCCTGTGTACTTCTGCAAACAGTCATTCATTCATCCATTCATTGTGAAAAAAAGTTGTATCGATTTAATTTGTCCACAATATATATTGTCTTATATCATTTGGTCATTAATTATGTTATTGAATGAAAATATAATTATGTTCATTCAGTCATTCTGTATGTATTTACACATATAGAACACATTAACATCCATTCATTAACACAGTACACTAACAGTCATACTGTGCGCACATGTGTGTGTGTGTGCCACCGGCTCGACCCTAGGCCCTAGGTTACTATATATTTTGCTACCCTCGATACATTATGCCACTTCACACAGTATCTTTCTAAAAGCCAAACAGCTAGATAAAGACCCTTTCTTTGTTTCCACTAATTCTTAAGCACCCAGTGATGTACAGGAAAACTAAATATTTACTTAAAACTCAAACACACACACACACACACACACACACACACACACACACACACACAGTGTGTCAGTTCCAGTAGCAGTTCCAGTAGCTGTTCTGCGTGACAAGGCCGTCCTCAGCCACTGTGTATTTGCTCAGCTGGTTCGGAACTCTTGGGGCCCCTCCTCACCCATGTGTTGGTGAAGGGGGGGGCGAGCTTCCTTGCTATGTTCAGAAGCCCTGTTTAGGAAGCCGTCATTGTGCGATGTCGTTTACAACTCAACTTGACAATTCAATTTTGGGGGATTAAGCGAAGACAAAGCAATTGAGACTTAGAGTTTACACAAAGAGTAGTAGTCTGTTGTGTCACCATTGCACTGCACGTTTTGTGGGTGTAGATTTGCCTTCTTTGGAGCGTCGCCATTGTGTGAGACTTTAGCCACCAGCAGTGGAGACGATCGATATTTGGCTCACTGAGGGCAGGACTCGAATGGCCGTCTCACACTAGTCTATGGCCAAAACCCATTCATATTCATTATTAAATATAATCAACGAACAACACCTTGCAAAATTCAAAGAATGAAGATAAACTAGCCGCTGTTCAGAATGGTGGCGTGTCATTCGGCCACTGCATACCATGAAGCGCCTAAAAACACCTCCGTCAAGCGGAGACATTCCGGCACTAGAAAAGAATGACACCTATGTGTTTGTAAAGACGAGGACAGTGTGTGTGTGTGTGTTTGCAACGTTTCCTTAAAACACACAAATCGGTCCATCTCTGATCTCTTATCCCCACACAGATTGAATGAACGTTAACATTTGTGTTTTGTTTTTCCTCTCTCGCTCTCTCCCCCTCCCTCCCCCCAGGAATCCCGTTTCTCCAGTAAGACGCTGAAACGCACCCGGAAGTTCATGGTGGACGGCGTGGAGGTGAGCGTCACCACCTCCAAGGTGATCCGAGACGACGAGAAGAAGGACGAGGAGAATCGCTTCTTCAGGTACGGGCGCCCTCTCTCTCCCTCTCTTCCACCAACAGCAGAAGCCTTTCAACTTCTCCCCCTACACACACACACACACACACACACACACACACACACACACACACACACACACACACACACACACACACACACACACACACACACACACACACACACACACACACACACACACACACACACACACACCAGTTCTGGTCCTCATGGTCTCTCTTACTGCTGCGCTTCTTACTGCTTTAGTCCTTTGGGGGACACTTGCCCTATCCTAAGCAGACTGGCAGTCCATTCAGATCCGTGTCCTTAAGATCCTGAAGATATGGGATCCGAACCAGCACCTTTTTGGGGCTGAAGCACACCACGTTCCCAACCAGAAATTCAAAGACACGCCAAATGAGTTGTAGGAAGTGCTAGGATGTTGTAGGAAATGATTATAAAACATGTCACCCACATTGCTACTGTGATTTGTTGTTAGCAATTTTGGCCAATATTTCACACAAAGCACAGCAGTACTCATTACTTAGTAAACAGGAACTACTTTTAGCACATTTTCACTAGCTCACTGGTGCTGCTGTAACCTGTGTCAGGATTATGTATCCCGCCACACCTAGCCTCGCCTCAAGGCACACCAGCCTCGCCACACTGGTTGGGAACCGCTGGGCTATCCTGCACCTATACCACCACATTTCCTTTAGGCTCCCACATAAGGTCCATCTTGAATAACTGATGGAGACACAGGAAGAGTCTCTTGTTGCCTCCTCCCAGCTGCAGCGCCAGCTCATTGATTCCCTGTAGTCCATGTTGGGGCATTTGTTGTCCTAAACTAAAACTATTTTCGGAATCCAGTTTTATTTTTTATCTTTAGCTCCACCGAGATTAGCTCATGCAGAATAGTTATTAGAGACACTCCTATGCAAAGAAACATGGATAGGGACTGCAGACCGAGAAAAGAAGGATCCGTGAGGTTACCTTTAGGTTTGGGTATGAAAAGTTCAAGACATTATGGTATGGGTGAAGGAAATGTAAGAAATCAGAGATACTCCGAGTTGTGAGTATGGACTGTAACTTACCTGACTTTTTAAGGGATGCTAGTCCATTTGATATTTGGTTAAAATAAAGATAATCAACAAGTATCAGTATCAAGTCACCAAATGACAAGGATTTTAATTTGAGGAATTTACTCTCTTTGGCATTATGCATAGTGGATGCCTAATGCCATCTAGTGGTATCAACATAACATTGCAATCAATATATTGTCCGCTGTGCATTTAAATGGACCGTCGCTATTATAAACACGTGCATATTACGTGTATTATTATTATTTAATAAAATATTTATTTTCATCTGGTCCGATATTGTACGTGCTCTTGGGTCTTGTCTAATAATACTTTGTGTTTGTGTGTGTGTGTGTGTGTGTGTGTGTGTGTGTGTGTGTGTGTGTGTGTGTGTGTGTGTGTGTGTGTGTGTGTGTGTGTGTGTGTGTGTGTGTGTGTGTGTGTGTGTGTGTGTGTGTGTGTGTGTGTGCGCAGGCGGCAGGAGCTGCGGGAGCTGCGCTTGCTGCAGAAGGAGGAGCACCGGGCCCAGGCGGTCCTCAACACCAAGCTGGAGGTCCAGAGCGAGCTGATGCAGAGACGCTTCGACCAGGAGATGAACGTGGGGCTCTCCTCCTTCTTGCTATCCGCATCATCGTTGATGCTTTCATGTAGTCATTTAGTGAATTGTTAATATTACTATTATTGCTATATTTCATACATACATACATTATTATCATCATTATAATGTATTATTATTATTATTTAAATTGTAATTATTTTTATTGTATAATTAGTTTTTTAATTATGTATAGTTTCTATAGTTATTATTAGTGGATCAAATGCGCACACACACATTTGCCTTTTACATTACTTACACTGAAGGTACACGATGCTCGACATAATGTACACATTCAGCCCACATGACACAACAAAAGGTTCACTCTAGATATCCTTATATCAGAAGAGGCGTAGAGATGGAGACATTGGTACTTCCTGTCAGGTCACGTGGTGACGTGGCTCCTCCTCTCCCTCCTCCTCCTCAGGCCAAGAAGAAGCACTTTGACACGGAGCTGGAGAGTCTGGAGAAGCACCAGAAGCAGACCATCGAGAAGATGGAGTCGGACCACGCGCTCAAGCTGCGCGAGGAGACCAAGCGCATCCGTGCCGAGCAGGACCGCGAGCTCAGCCGCTTCCAGGAGCAGGTCAAGCACACGAAGAAAGAGGTGTGTGTGTGTGTGTGTGTGTGTGTGTGTGTGTGTGTGTGTGTGTGTGTGTGTGTGTGTGTGTGTGTGTGTGTGTGTGTGTGTGTGTGTGTTTGTGTTGTGTTGTGTTGTGTTGTGTTGGTTCATTTCACTGAAGGAAAATAAGACTGCTGCATTCATGTCAATGTGCTCACTTCAACGCATGTACTACTGGTATCGTGTACGTCCATATATATGTTTGTTCATGTGTTTTCTTTGTTGATTCTTATTTAAAATGTGTATACCTTTTTTTTTTTTTTTCTAATAAGGAGTCTTATCACCTTAGTGAGCTCAAACTGTACGGATGCATCTTCGGTTGTATTCATGTCAAATGACTTGGGACTCATGCTCTTCTCTGCGTTGTTTGGTTTTTCTGCTTTGTCCCAGATCAAACAAGCTGTGGACAAGCTTCCCAGAAATCAGCGGAAAGAGTCCCTGAAGCATTCGATGAGTACCTTCCAGCAGAAGAAAATGACAGAGGTAACCATTATTACCACACACACACACACGCACAGATACACAGATACACACAGATACACACAGAGGACTCGACAGATTGGCGTTGCCAATGCATTCTCACTAAGCTGAGCCCAGCCTCGTGTGTTGACCTCTTGACGAGGTGAATTTGGGCAAACTCTCAACGTTGTTGGCTTCTTCTCACTGGGTTTCAGGAGCAGACCTTCCAGGCCGCCCAGAAGAACCACCTGGCCACCACGGTGCAGAAAATCATCTCCAACAACCGACGGGAGATCGCAGCGACGGAGCGGGAGTGCCTGAACAAGAAGCAGCATCTCATCCGGGGTACAGGACAACGATCCTCACTCGCACCACATAGAGGCTGCACTGTTGACGGCTGTTCCTAAAGCAACACACAGTGACGGGGGGGGGGGGGGGGGGGGGGGCGTACGGGGGAGGGGTGGAGAGTTATATTTCTCATATCAAAGACGATGGAAAAATATAACTTCAGTCCGTTTTTTGGGTGCGATATCATTTGGAATCGGAATCCATTGAGAACGGATTCCGACAATGCCGTTGCACGGAGTTGGAATCCACTCATCCATCCCTAGTTTGGGGTTTGAGCCGGTTCGGGAGCCAAACACATACATGTGTGTATATATATACACAACAACTACCCTATCCCGCTACCCGGTTATCAAAGGAAAAGTCATCAAAGGTCAACTCAATGGGCGTTGAGACTTGAATTGCTTGTGCGATTGTGTGTTTGATTTATTAGTTTGACTCTATTTTAGCAGATTGCCCTTGTTTTCTTTTTTTTCTTCTTCTTTCAACACATGCGCGCCCCATTCAAGAATTGTGGAATTGAAGGTGTCTTTTCTGTCCTCCTCTCGGTCAGAGCGCGAGGCGGCCATCTGGGACCTGTCTGAGAAGAACCTCCACGAGAGACACCAGCTGATGAAGCAGCAGCTCAAAGACCAGTACTTCCTCCAGAGACACCAGCTGCTTAAGAAGCACGAGAAGGTGCACACAGAACCCTGATTTATGATGAGAAATCATCCTCCGTAGGATACTTCCTGAGCACAAAGCATTTGGTGTTAAGGGGACTGGTTCATGGGAAAACGCATGCGCTGAGCATCTTCAGAGAGACAATGAATGTTTTTACATTACTTTTATAGGGGATTAGGACATTAACACCACACAACATTACGGTCTAAACTATTTAGGTGTGATATAAGGACGCAAAAGATAGAACGAAAAGGGGTTCTGATGGTCTAAGCTGGGAGCCTAATTAATTTACAATACACGTTTTGGCTACAGTTGTGACACAAATGCTAACTAACCTTTTTAATTGTTTAGCGGAAGGGAGCTCTAGGTGAGAGAAGAATGTGAACAAAGGCTTATTTAATTTACCAAGTTTAATAAACAAAGTTATATATTTTGTGGTATTATTTGCGATTACATTTTTACACAGTAATTGCATAGGGGCAGGTTGGCGTAACCTAACCCTGACCCTGCAGGTTGGCGTACCCTAACCCTAACCCTAACCCTGCAGGTTGGCGTACCCTAACCCTAACCCTAACCCTGCAGGTTGGCGTAACCTAACCCTGACCCTGCAGGTTGGCGTACCCTAACCCTGACCCTGCAGGTTGGCGTACCCTAACCCTAACCCTGACCCTGCAGGTTGGCGTAACCTAACCCTAACCCTGACCCTGCAGGTTGGCGTAACCTAACCCTGACCCTAACCCTGCAGGTTGGCGTACCCTAACCCTAACCCTGACCCTGCAGGTTGGCGTAACCTAACCCTGACCCTAACCCTGCAGGTTGGCGTACCCTAACCCTAACCCTAACCCTGCAGGTTGGCGTAACCTAACCCTAACCCTAACCCTGCAGGTTGGCGTACCCTAACCCTAACCCTAACCCTGCAGGTTGGCGTACCCTAACCCTGCAGGTTGGCGTAACCTAACCCTAACCCTGACCCTGCAGGTTGGCGTAACCTAACCCTAACCCTGACCCTGCAGGTTGGCGTAACCTAACCCTGACCCTAACCCTGCAGGTTGGCGTAACCTAACCCTAACCCTGACCCTGCAGGTTGGCGTAACCTAACCCTGACCCTAACCCTGCAGGTTGGCGTAACCTAACCCTAACCCTAACCCTGCAGGTTGGCGTAACCTAACCCTGACCCTAACCCTGCAGGTTGGCGTAACCTAACCCTGACCCTAACCCTGCAGGTTGGCGTAACCTAACCCTAACCCTAACCCTGCAGGTTGGCGTAACCTAACCCTAACCCTGACCCTGCAGGTTGGCGTAACCTAACCCTAACCCTGACCCTGCAGGTTGGCGTAACCTAACCCTGACCCTAACCCTGCAGGTTGGCGTAACCTAACCCTAACCCTGACCCTGCAGGTTGGCGTAACCTAACCCTAACCCTGACCCTGCAGGTTGGCGTAACCTAACCCTAACCCTGACCCTGCAGGTTGGCGTAACCTAACCCTGACCCTAACCCTGCAGGTTGGCGTAACCTAACCCTAACCCTGACCCTGCAGGTTGGCGTACCCTAACCCTAACCCTAACCCTGCAGGTTGGCGTACCCTAACCCTGCAGGTTGGCGTACCCTAACCCTAACCCTGCAGGTTGGCGTACCCTAACCCTAACCCTAACCCTGCAGGTTGGCGTAACCTAACCCTAACCCTGACCCTGCAGGTTGGCGTAACCTAACCCTGACCCTAACCCTGCAGGTTGGCGTAACCTAACCCTAACCCTGACCCTGCAGGTTGGCGTAACCTAACCCTGACCCTAACCCTGCAGGTTGGCGTACCCTAACCCTAACCCTAACCCTGCAGGTTGGCGTACCCTAACCCTAACCCTAACCCTGCAGGTTGGCGTACCCTAACCCTAACCCTGCAGGTTGGCGTACCCTAACCCTAACCCTAACCCTGCAGGTTGGCGTACCCTAACCCTAACCCTAACCCTGCAGGTTGGCGTAACCTAACCCTAACCCTGACCCTGCAGGTTGGCGTAACCTAACCCTGACCCTAACCCTGCAGGTTGGCGTACCCTAACCCTAACCCTAACCCTGCAGGTTGGCGTACCCTAACCCTAACCCTAACCCTGCAGGTTGGCGTACCCTAACCCTAACCCTAACCCTGCAGGTTGGCGTACCCTAACCCTGCAGGTTGGCGTACCCTAACCCTAACCCTGCAGGTTGGCGTACCCTAACCCTAACCCTAACCCTGCAGGTTGGCGTACCCTAACCCTAACCCCAGTGGGCTAAAGTATAAACATTCTTTTAGACTTTAAAGTGACGCAACTTGTGGTAAGACGAGCGCTAGACTAGCGAATCGCAATGAGGGGGAAAGCCCGCCTACCAAACGGGAATTGTGGGTGGCAGCCTCATTCAAATGTAACGGATGACCCCCTGTCCCACGGAAAGAGTTGGTGGCTGTTTAATCGGGTAATGTAAATGTAAAATGTAAATGTAATCGATCTCAAGGCTCTCGACGTTGCCATGCTACTCCCCAGCCACTGTAGCTCTAGCGTTCAAGTGAGTAGGGTGGGGCGTTCTCTCTCGCCCCAACGCCACCCTAACCCACCACGCCCCGACCCATCCACCAACCGCTGTGCTGTGCTTGTTTGCGGACGGCAGGAGCAAGAGCAGATGCAGTGCTACAACCAGCGCATCACGGAGCTGCTGAAGAATCGGCAGCAGCAGGAGAAGAACCGGCTGCCCAAGATCCAGCGGGGCGAGGCCAAGACGCGCATGACCATCTTCAAGAGGAGCCTCCGCATCAACCCCACGGGCAGCCAGTCGGAGAACCGGGAAAAGATCAAGCAGGTGAGGCGGGCGGAGGAGGAGAGGACAGAGGAGGTGCACATAGATCGGTCGGTGGTGGTGACGAGTATTTTATTTGTTCTTTTTTTTATCGTATGTTAATAAGTAAACCTGAGATGTAAATTGTGCCCTTTATGCATGCAAACAGGTTCACATGCCAAAGTTGAATGTTTCTATTTTATGTCAATCAATCAAACTTTTTTCTGTCTGTCTTTTGATTCTCTATCTGTTTTTCCGTCTCTCTCTCTGTCTGTCTGTCTGTCCGTCTGTCTGTCTGTCTGTCCGTCCGTCTGTAGTTTGGCGTGCAGGAGGAGAAGCGTCAGAAGGCGGAGCGTCTGCACCAGCAGCAGAAACACGAGACCCAGATGAGGGAGATGATTGGTCAGTGTGAGGCCAACATCAGAGAGCTGCAGCAGCTGCAGGTGAGGCTCGTTAACCACAACGGTTGATTGGCGTTACCTTGTAACCCACCACTGCCAGCAATAAAGGGCAATCGGATGAGTTTTAGAACTGCATTTAAGTCGGGATTTGGACCAGGATCAATCCGTATCACTACTATGTAACCCACTACATCGCTGTTCGTCTGAAGTAACTTTTATGGTCAGGTTTCCTTTTAATATGTGGATGAGCATTCAGTGGTTTCTATGCATGCTGGAGGCTGCATTCTGTAGACACACTGGATGTCCACAGGCCCTTTTTATAAATAGGTTTACTGAGGAGCCAGTGTTATCACAGTATTGCGTTGTCTTAAACCTGCCATTAGCAACATCTAGTGTTCAGAGTTGTAGCTACAGTAATAGCTATATCACTTTCAGATTTGACTGTCATCTGACCGGTTCAAGTTGACCAGAATAAAATGATTTATAGGGAAGAATTCCCTTTCGCTTTTCATACCGGTTCGCTACTCTTGCAAGCAGCCATTTGATTTATTTATCCATGTATTTGTTTTGATGACCGCAGCAACAAAGCCTCAATGATTTCCCCATAAGGCCCCACTCCTTCTTGTAAGAGAAGCATGGTTTGAGCGCTCCTCACCACCTGTGCGTGTGTGTGTGTGTGTGTGTGTGTGTGTGTGTGTGTGTGTGTGTGTGTGTGTGTGTGTGTGTGTGTGTGTGTGTGTGTGTGTGTGTGTGTGTGTGTGTGTGTGTGTGTGTGTGTGTGTGTGTGTTTGTCCCTCTGTCGCGCCGCAGAACGAGAAATGCCACCTGCTGATCGAGAATGAGACCCAGCGGCTCAAGTCCCTGGACGAGCAGCACAACCAGCAGCTGAGGGACTGGAAGGACCAGCTGAAGCCCCGCAAGAAGGTACGCTGGGAAAAACGATCCATGGAAAACGGATGGGCCGTCTTCAATCATCCATTAGAACGACAATTAGAAGGGACTTGTTTTTGAGACTGATGTGCAGAGAGGGGAATCGGCAAGGAACTCACCATACGATATTGGAATGATAAAAAAAAAATTGTGCCAATACAATATGTATTGCGATTCTGTAAATATTGCGAAATGGATGAATAATGACGTGTTTCATGCGTGTTTCGTTGGTGTATGTGCAATATGCATGTCATGTTTTAGCTTAGCTTAGCTTAACTATCGCATTCTGAGATGAGTCCAAACTAAAGTTGCATCTCTTTCACTGTCCTTGTCTCTCCCCCCTCCCAGCTCCTAGAGGATGAGCTGGAGCAGAGGAAAAGGGAGCAGGAGCAATTCTTCAAGATGGGCGGGGACTGTCCCAACCCCGGCTCCCCCAACAAGCTGTCCAAGTTCCTGCCCTACTCGGACTCTTCCACCATGTAATCCAACCCCTGCTGGGCCACACACACATACATAGATACATACCTACCTACATACCTACCTACCTACATACATATGTATACACACACACACACACACACACACACACACACACACACACGATAGCCCGCTGCTTCCAGCTGCCTTATCCCCCCCCCCCCCCCCCCCCCGTTAATTTGAATTAAGAGGGATTTTTGTTTTGTTGTAGGAGATATTTATGTTTTAAACGTTTTATTTTCTTTATTGACCTCAGAATTCCCCGGTGATGACGAAGTGGACATAACCCATGTGGTCTCATGCATTGTTTAGGTTGCCTAGTCTGTCTGCTATTGCTTTGATTAACACAAGGCCTACACTTGGTACGCTGACCGTGTATAGTCCAACCCCCATAGGGCAACATGTTGGGAAACGTCTTGGTCAGAAGTAGATTTATTTGTATTTTTATGTCCATTGACACCCTGGAAATGATGTCCCCCTGAATGGATTTCTTGTTTAGCACTGAATTGGAGAATGAAGCTAAGCAATCAATATAGATTATATTTTTATATTCATAAACAGTCTCAAAGCTTTCTCAAATCTGAATTTGTTCAGAGTACAAAAGCCCCCCCCCCCCCCCCCCCCCCCCCCCCCCCCCAAACCCCAAAAAAGGACATGGCTGCCATTTTATTTCTCTATTTATTTCTACTGGGCATCCTAACTAAGGAGCAATTAAATGTACTTTGTATTTCTAATCAACATGCAGGGTTTCAAGGATATCCATGTTCACTTTTATCTTTTCTTTAAAATTTTATTCAAGAGGACTATATGCACAAACTAAATAATGCCGAAAATCGAGGTATACTTTAATATAACTTAAAAAAAAAGATTTACTTTTAAAAAGATTTATGATATAGCGTGGTATTTTTTTACAACTAGGGACAGCTAGTAATATTTACTTTCTGCCATTGAGACTTTTAGATTTTCTTTGTATTTTTACTGTAAAAGAAAATAAATGACACCACACTGGATAGAATCTGACCAAAGCCAACGCAATGTACTATTTTCTTTGAAGGACATAAACAAATGTGACATTAAAGTTCAAGTTGTATTGTTTTACCGTTTATGCCTTTACTAAATGTGCTGTCCCCTTAACCAAAAGTGCAATATTTATATATATTTGCAGCAATGTCTATATTTGGGGACCAGGGTTCCAATTTCTTCTTTTTTATCGGGGTATTACATAAAAAATACAATAGAAAGTGTATCAAAGCGAATTAAAGTGTTTTGCTCTTTTTTGAATAAACCTGAACTTAAAGCGAATAAAGTTGAAGATCTTGCTGCTTTTGAACGAGGACGCTGTAGTCTTTTGGAGCACCTTGGCTCGCAGATTCAAACCTTTTTTAAATCAGGTACATATTGAGGTGTCTCCTCTTCTTGCTCCAAAAATATGTAAAATGTAAATACATTATTTATTTGTTTAACAGCTTACTTCCATGTCTCCTTTCCACCTCATGTTTTGGAGAGGTCGTATGAGTGAATTAATCTGTTAATTAGAAGGAACAACTTTTGTTAACTGAAATAAATGATTATTTTTAATTCTTAAAGTCTTTGTATCAATTTATACTGAATACAATTTAGAGCTACTGTTGTAGAGTGGGATACTTACATCTGACCGCTAGGGGCAGTAGTTTCATTGCTGGTTACAGTAACCTACTGCTCTCTTTCCAGAGGTGGCCAGTTGATGTATGGTCGTTATTCAGGAGAGCCACGGTTTTCGGGTTCTCAGTAAATGAGTCATGACCAAAGTCTGTGGCAGTCCAGTTAATAGTTAGTATATCCAATATACTACATTGATGACGATAAATAGGAATATGTAGTCTGTGAAGATCAGATAGGTATTGCTCTTCTATTTAGCTATTAACTTCTTTGCTGCATCGGATGCAGATTTCTTTGTGTGCAGCTTTCATCCAAAACTCACCCTTTTTCGTCCACACCCTATAATAAGCTAGGTGGCTATGCCCACACAACCAGCAGCTTCAGGTTTACTGTGGTGACCCACAACAAGTTTTGATGTGCGAGGGCTCGAGACAAGGGGGAAAGACAACGTTTACAGTCACCAAACAATTTGCAGACAGTTTAAAATGTCTGCAGGCAGCACTTCACCTGGGGAAACAGGCCAGAAGACTGGCGTGTGTGTCAGTGTGTGCCTGTGTGTGTGCGTGCATGCGTGCGCATGATAGTGCATGTGTGCACGTGAGAGATCTATCATCTCACTAACAGTGTCTGTCTGTTCAGACGCCGGTCTCCCAGTAATGTGTGACCTTCAACATAAAAAAAGAGGTTACAGTGCAAGCCTTTAAAAAATACAGTTAAAAAACAACAACAAAATTCCATTGTGTCCCATTTCGTGCATCTTTCTGCATTGACACTCATAAAGGCGAGGGGAGAAAAGGAGAGCCATCAAAGATTCCTTAACGACATTCTTCACTCTAGAAATGTGGCGTTGGGTGTGACATTTGCATTCCAAATGTCACTGTCACCAAAACTTTCCACAGGCCCGTTAAACTCTCATCAATCTGTACCCCTCTTTGTACCGAACACTGTCTTTAACAAACAGCCACCTGCCAAGACAGACAGAGATCGAGAGAGATGTCACTTTATATGAACAAAGGAATGAGCAGAAGAGGAAGGAGAGTTTATTTATTCAGAGAAGGGGACTTGTTCCGGTTGACAGGGAAAACACGGAATACACGGCAGTGGCTATTCCAGCGGGAGCGGAGGATGGCAGAGAAGGAGCACACCACAGATTTATTCTCCTTCGATCTTAAAAAGTCAAATATACCTTTAAGCTCGAAGGAGAGGGGAGGCCGGAGTTTTGTCCGGGATGCAATACACATTGCAAGTGTGCTTGGCAGTGGTCATTAATATTTCAGTCGCCATACCAGAGGTGTGTATTCTCAATGACACAGCGGACTGGGATGTTCTTCTTAATGCTCAGAGGACGTTGATTTGAGAAGCCGTGGACGTCATTAGGGTCAGACCATGTCCTCCTAGAGACCTCCAGAGACTACAGAGACCAACCGAGACTCCAACTGGAAGTCAAATGATAATAATAACGACTATTCTTGGAAAAGATGACAATGGATAAAGTCGACAGGATGGGACAATGGGGTTCCAATAAAGAAACTTTACACGGAGGGGAGAGAGGAGGGGAGAGAGGAGGCTACAGGAGGGGAGAGATGAGAATGCAGGAGTGGAGAGATGAGAATGCAGGAGTGGAGGGATGAGAATGCAGGAGTGGAGAGAGGAGGGGAGAGAGGAGGCTGCAGGAGGGGAGAGATGAGAATGCAGGAGTGGAGAGAGGAGAATGCAGGAGTGGACGGATGAGAATGCAGGAGTGGAGAGAGGAAGCTGCAGGAGTGGAGAGAGGAGGGGAGAGAGGAGGCTGCAGGAGGGGAGAGATGAGAATGCAGGAGTGGAGAGATGAGAATGCAGAAGTGGAGAGAGGAGGCTGCAGGAGGGGAGTGAGGAGGCTGCAGGTGGGGAGAGAGGACGCTGCAGGGAGGGATAGAGGAGGGGAGAGAGGAGGCTGCAGGGAGGGATAGAGGAGGGGAGAGAGGAGGCTGCAGGAGGGGAGAGGGGAGGGTAGAGAGGAGGCTGCAGGAGAGGGGAGGGGAGAGAGGAGGCTGCAGGAGGGGAGAGGAGGCTTCAGGAGGGGAGAGAGGAAGCTGCAGGGAGGGGAGAGAGGAGGGAAGAGAGGAGGCTGCAGGGAGGGAGAGAGGAGGCTGCAGGGAGGGAGAGAGGATGGGAGAGAGGATGCTGCATGAGGGGAGAGGGGAGGGGAGAGAGGAGGCTGCAGGAGAGGAGAGAGGAGGCTGCAGGAGTGGAGAGAGGAGGGGAGAGAGGAGGCTGCAGGAGGGGAGTAAGGAGGCTGCAGGAGGGGAGAGAGGAGGCTGCAGGGAGGGATAGAGGAGGGGAGAGAGGAGGCTGCAGGAGGGGAGAGGGGAGGGGAGAGAGGAGGCTGCAGGAGGGGAGAGGGGAGGGGAGAGAGGAGGCTGCAGGAGGGGAGAGAGGAGGCTGCAGGGAGGGATAGAGGAGGGGAGAGAGGAGGCTGCAGGAGGGGAGAGGGGAGGGGAGAGAGGAGGCTGCAGGAGGGGAGAGGGGAGGGGAGAGAGGAGGCTGCAGGAGGGGAGAGAGGAGGGGAGAGAGGAGGCTGCAGGAGGGAGAGAGGAGGGGAGAGGAGGCATCAGGAGGGGAGAGAGGAGGCTGCAGGAGGGGAGAGAGGAGGCTGCAGGAGGGGAGAGAGGAGGCTGCAGGAGGGGAAAGAGAGGAAGCTGCAGGAGGTGAGAGAGGAAGCTTCAAGGAGGGAGAGAGGAGGGGAGCCTCCTCCACGTTCTTCTCCACTGCGTCCTCCATGTTCTTCTCCACTGCCTCCTGCACTGCCTCCTGCACTGCCTCCTGCACTGCCTCCTGCACTGCCTCCTGCACTGCCTCCTGCACTGCCTCCTCTGACATGGCATTGGCCACCTTTTTGGAAGGGGGCTGTGCCTTTACCGCCCAGAATGTGCTTCTTCTCTGACATCTTTGAAACAGACAAAATGCAATGTTTGTATAAAAACACTAAGACTTTATCCGAGAGACGAGACGAGATTGAATGATAAATGAAAAAAGTGTGCAGTGAAGGGATGATACTAGCTAGCATAATCCCCTTGTGATTTCAATAGTGGTATTTTATTCTAGAATAACTCCAACGAGTGTGTTGCACGTGGGCGTTCACACAACATGCGTCTGAAAGGATCTCTCGCCACCACATCAACAGGGACGAGCCAATCGTGCAAGTGAGAAAATATGTACATAGAATTAAAAAAAAACGTTTTCAAAGTCATTTAACTAGGGCTGTCAGGCGATTAAAATATTGAATTGCTATTAATCGCATGTTTTCCATAGTTAATTGCGATTAATCGCAAATTCATCCCAGTTTTTAATCTTTTCAAAATGCACCATTAAGAGCATTTTTTAAGTTTTTAATACTCTTATCAACATGGGAGCGGACAACATAAGCTAGCTTTATGTAAAGGTATGTCTATTTTTTTATTGGAAATCAAGTAAGAACAAAAACACAATGTAGTGTGTCCAAACTTTTATCACATTAACACAAAACAATGGGCTGAAACATTCCAGGGAGCCACACACTCCCACTCCTGTATTTAAGAGTTTTACATTGTTATATTATCATATGATGCGCGCCCAGTTAGCCCAGTTAGCCTCAGTTAGAACCGTGCAGAGCTCTCAATAATTGTTATGGGCTACTGCCCAATAAACATTTATTAATATATATATAGGTCAAATTACAATTTGAACAAATACGCTAACCTAAAATGAGTGTGGGTTACTTTAAACTAACAAATTAATTAGATTCACGTTCAAAAGATAATTAGTAGTTCATATAACATAAAATACCACATTTTATGAATCCATACTTTTCAACATTTATGTTTTCTTTCGGTCAAAGGCATGTGGCTTTCTGGGATATCTTTCTGGGATATCATGCTCATAACCTATGAGCATGTTTTGAACATGCATCATACGCATGACGGAAGTCATTTTCGGGTTGTCATGCAGTGATTCAAAAGTAAGTTGATCAAGTACTGGCAACTAACAAGCTAATACTGCCGCAGGGGGTTCTGTGGGACTGCAGACTTAGGTCCGGTGTGGGTCAAAAGGCCCCATACCTGGGGGTCAATAGTGATCATTGACCACATATAATTGTTGTATGGTTTAAGGATTAGAAGTTATGAAACTTGGGAAATGGGTGGAAGTAGTAATCTCTTAAACGCGTGGTGGCGACCCCGAACGGGCCCCAAACAAATGTGCCGCTCGACTCTCCCTCCAAGGTTTTCTGAAAGCTTGGCAGCTCTGACCTGACCATACTCCTTTTTTGCAGTATGTCGTGTACCCAGAACCTCCGCTTTTGGTGGGCTTTTCCCCACATCCTCACCCAGTAGCACAGCAAAGGCAAGAGCTCGACACCTGCTTGAATCCATTTTTGTGGTCGCCCTCTCCACGGACACACCGAGAGAGGACACGGTGGACACGGCGTCTTGCTCTTTTGAAGCGCCTGCGCGTCTAGCGAGTCACCTCTGTGTGATCGCTCGCACAGGAAGACTTTAGGTGAAAGAAGCACTATCGTCTGACGTGACATCACGTACCAACCATTGAGCTGATGCTATGACCATAGACACACACACACACACGCACGCACACACACACACACACGCACACACACGCACACACACGCACGCGCACGCACACACACACACACACAGACTCACAAATATGATGGAAAGATGGCAGAGGGAACTGAACAGATTCTGTCTCCAGCTGAACTTGCTTTGCTTATGATAGAAATGTGAGGTGTTAACACCTGTCAATCAGGCATGGCATGGGCCAATCTGGCATGTGTTCTGAGTTGAGATCTCTGGTTATTGTTTAATAAATTGTGTAATAAACATTTTTTACCTGCGAATCTGTTTGACTGACAGGTATATTGATCACTGAGATAGCATTGAATAAGCATGAAGTTGGTTTAAAAAAAAGAGTAGCTGCTGAGAAGCTTTTGCCACGATTTTGTAGCTTAGCTTGCTACATTTCTCTGAGGGGTGGTGAAGCTTCGTTTAATGTAGAGTAACTGGTAGCATAGCACACTACACTTGCCTAGTAGCTTGCCCAACACTGAATATATATAAACAGTTGTTTTACAACTAAATACTTGCAGTAAGCTATTGTTGCCAGACGGTGGTGCTGTGGTCCAACGTGAGGCGGGAATGTTAAAATGCTCTGATGAGATGAGAATGGTCCAATGGTTGTTTATACTCTTCGTAGATATAATGGGTGATGATCTTGGTTACAGTTAGAAACCCCGCTGGGTCTGACTGGAATGGACTGAAAAGTGAAAACCTATTTATTTTATTTACTTGGCATTTAGTGACCATTGGGGGTCCATAGTGCGCCCCTACAGGTTGGAAGACTCTATGACACTCCGTTACAAAGTATTTCATATTTAGAATAAATAAAGATGCACGTGTTTCAGTGGGTCAGTGTAACCACAGTGTTACCGGTTTAGTTTGTGTGCCATGTGCAGTGGTTATACTTTTGATTAGGTCAATGCATAGGGCGATTCGTGCCATTCCTTCCCTGTTACCATGTCTCTACCTTGACTGTTTAATAAATGTGTTACATTTTATAACTAGCCTCTGTTATTTTCATTCCTTCAAACCCTATGTGTGTGCGCGCGCGCGTGCATGTGTGTGTGCGCGCGTGTGCGCGGGATGTTTCTCACACATATGTAATGTTTGAAACATACAGTAAGGTCACTCCACGATCCTCATTAAAGGCTGCAGTTACAGGAAAGAAATACACGGAGAAATGCTGGTTCGGTTTTTGATATAGGCGACTCCGAAGCAAATGAACTGTACATAAACTGTTCCAATAAGAACATGCTATGCTCTGAAATTAACCAAAATATGTAACATATTGGGGAAAAGTGGTCTCCACAGTCCATTTCATCGTCATCTCCCTTCCGAGCCGCTGGTTACGCTACGTGCCTTGGCGCGCTGTAGGAGCTGCGTAACCTAGCTTCTACTGCGGACAGCGCTCTCTTGATGCAGATCGTGTGAAGAGCAGGAGGCTTTGTCGCATAGCGGCCACCAAATAAAGATCCTATGAATGTGACCGTCGAACCGCATCAGCGCCGGGGCGAGAGCGACGACGACAGCGCTCCAAGCGATGCATCGCGTGTTACAGCGCGGCGTACCACGGCGCTATCTTGCCATTGACGTTGCTGCTGTCCTCGAATGTCTGCCTGTAAGAGGAGCATCACTCCGACCGGTGGTCTTACTCGGGATAGATTATATCGCGAATGCTTATAGTGCAGCCTAGCTAGCCTCCATCTTCCAGTCAATCTGTCCACGTTAAAAGATCGAACTATCTATCTAGCATCTGGTCCTGTACCGAAAGCTTGGGAGTCGGTGATTCCGTCGACAAAGGAGTGAGATGAGGAGGCGAGTGGAGGAGCGAAGGTAGGAGAGTCCCCAAGCAACGTCACCAACAAAGCCAGCGCTATCGGGAGGGTTCACCATGGTCTACAAGGTAAGAATCAGCACTGGGGACAGTGCTTTCTCCTCCCTATTTTTTTTTAACTAATTTAAGGGATTTTTGTTATAATTAGCTCGATTTAAATATGCAAATGAGACAGGTATTCCAATTCTTCCGAATGTAAGGCCTATATATGTTGTTTGGACTAATGTGTTTGAATTCGGGATGCCCTAAGCTTTCACCATACCTTAAGCTTTCACTTTAAACAAAACTTTAGAGTTCGTGAGCTATGCACAAGAGGTATGGATACACCAGCGTCTCCTTGTCTCATGTGACCGTACTCTTCTAATTTATCATCAGAATTCGTATTGCAGTGACCAAGGAGTTTCAAATTAAATAAGCTGTTGTTGAACAAAACCTATAGGTATGAACAAGGTCAAATGAAATGTGCCCCCCAGCTCACACCCCTTACGGTCCATATACCCGTGGTTGGGAACTACAGCATTACACAACACTCTATCTGGTCACAGATACGTTTTGCATGGTGTGAAAAGTGCTGATAAGTCTGGTTTTATCATAAAACAACCTCTTATCTGCCTCTTATCTAACCCAACATACATGATTTAGGGAGAGGATGTGCAGTCAAGAACAGACACATTGGTGGGGAGTAGCAGCTGTGGGGAGTTAGATAGTTAAAAAAGACAGATATGCCGCTATAGTGTGCACATAACAACTTGAACATCAGAACTAATTCGTTTAAGCGAGCTGACCTCGGAATGGGGCCTTGAGTCATTTTCCATCACAGTGCACACACACACACACACACACACACACACACACACACACACACACACACACACACACACACACACACACACACACACACACACACACACACACACACACACACACACACACACACACACACACACACATAATTGTAATGAGAGAGAGACAGAGTGAAGGAGAGGGATTTAAGATGAGATTTAAGCAGATAGTAGGTGACTACCATCTGTCCACAGTTCATATTGTTTGCTAGCTCTGAGAGCAAGCATTTCCATATGGGCATCTCCCAAAGGGGAAGCCATCAGGTTGGGTAGAGTTAGAGTTAGGTACGTTCAGGTCTTTATGGATCAAACTTGATCCATGTAGGGGTGTATCAAGTCAACACAGTTAATGTCATTTTCATTTGGTCTCAGGGTCCAAAATGAGTTGCCCCCTGCCAATGCAAGATAGATTTGATTCAGGGTTAAATATTAGAATAATTGCTTGGCCGGTAGAAATTTCCACTCTAATCACATGTTAACATGTGTATTGACCTGTACATAATCCCAGTGTCCATAATGACACATGGGATAACTTCATTAATAACCCTATTAATCACATGTTAACATGTGTATTGACCTGTACATAATCCCAGTGTCCATAATGACACATGGGATAACTTCATTAATAACCCTATTAATCACATGTTAACATGTGTATTGACCTGTACATAATCCCAGTGTCCATAATGACACATGGGATAACTTCATTAATAACCCTATTAATCACATGTTAACATGTGTATTGAGCTGTACATAATCCCAGTGCTTCACCACACATAGTTGTGTGATGAGAGTGCCTGAGGTTGTAAAGGGTTATCTCTGCTTGAAAAACAGTGAACACAAGATGAGTTCATTCATTATACTGTCATCTTACACCCGGTGACCTGCAAGAGCCATTGTTTTTGTTAGACACAGTTAACATTTGGTGACTGCTAGACTAAGAATAGGCTTGGAATCTACCCATAAGGATGGCTAAAGAGACACTGATGAGGAGAGTGATGCAGTGATGCTAGTAGTAGTAGGGAGCACAGCTCACACTTCCCTGGGATGACCTGACTGCTGTAAGACCAAAGGACATTGAAACCTGCGCTATGTAACTTTTTTAGTGCAGCTATTTACTCCATCCAAATTGAGTATTTGAACTACAATGTTTGTAAAGAATCAATTCTGCTCCACATTCAATATTTTCCAACGACAGTTGCTGTTGTCTGAAGATGATATATCTTTAACTGTAGCTATAACTGTAGCGTCAACTCACGCCACTATTGCAAATGGGAAAACGTACATAGGGCAGGTTTAATAAATCACTCAACCCTGTTCAGTGGCTTGTGTTCAGTGTTGTGAGGTACTCTTCACTTTCATTTATCTCGGAAGCATGTTTCTCATGAGGATGTAGGGTTGACACCTTCTAGTCGGTTGGTCAATTGGATGGTCAGTATGTTCTTGTCAGACCAAATTCTCATTGGTCGGACAAACGCTGGTGTTAGTTACATAAAGAGAAAAGCACTTCTTAATCAAGGGGGGGGGGGGGGGGCTCATTGGCCTGCTTGGTCAGCAAGCCAATGAGGTACAACTGCCTCTGTCAAATTATTAGACCATTAAATTAGAGCCCGACTGATACATCGGTTTGCTGATTTTATCGTCCGATATTGGCCTATCACATATATCGGTATCGGCGTATGTGTTTGCCGATATGCGGATATGAAAGAAATGGTGTCATCACAGAGTTTGTCCAGCAGAGCGCGCTCCCAACTCCAGTGTTTACAATACTCTCAGCACGGTCTGCAGCACCTATAGCGTATTCAGAGTCAAGCTGTCATCCCGACTTGGAGTCAAGCATGTCTTCATGACTCGGAGTCAACTGTCTTAGTGACTCTTAGTCAAGTGTCTTCATGACTCTTAGTCAAGTGTCTTCATGACTCTTAGTCAAGTGTCTTTATGACTCAGAGTCAAGTGTCTTAGTGACTCTTAGTCAAGTGTCTTAGTGACTCAGAGTCAAGTGTCTTCATGACTCTTAGTCAAGTGTCTTAGTGACTCGTAGTCAAGTGTCTTAATGACTCGTAGTCAATTGTCTTAATGACTCGTAGTCAAGTGTCTTCATGACTCAGAGTCAAGTGTCTTCATAACTCATAGTCAAGTGTCTTCATGACTCTTAGTCAAGTGTGTTCATGACTCAGAGTCAAGTGTCTTCATGACTCCTAGTCAAGTGTCTTCATGACTCGTAGTCAAGTGTCTTCATGACTCAGAGTCAAGCATGTCTTCATGACTCGGAGTCAAGTGTCTTTATGACTCAGAGTCAAGTGTCTTAGTGACTCTTAGTCAAGTGTCTTAGTGACTCGTAGTCAAGTGTCTTAGTGACTCATAGTCAAGTGTCTTCATGACTCAGAGTCAAGCATGTCTTCATGACTCGGAGTCAAGTGTCTTCATGACTCGGAGTCAAGTGTCTTCATGACTCAGAGTCAAGTGTCTTCATGACTCAGAGTCAAGTGTCTTAATGACTCAGAGTCAAGTGTCTTCATGACTCGTAGTCAAGTGTCTTCATGACTCGTAGTCAAGTGTCTTAATGACTCGTAGTCAAGTGTCTTCATGACTCAGAGTCAAGTGTCTTCATGACTCGTAGTCAAGTGTCTTCATGACTCTTAGTCAAGTGTCTTCATGACTCAGAGTCAAGTGTCTTCATGACTCGTAGTCAAGTGTCTTCATGACTCGTAGTCAAGTGTCTTCATGACTCGTAGTCAAGTGTCTTAATGACTCGTAGTCAAGCAAGTCTTAGTGACTCGGAGTCAAGCATGTCTTCACGGTAAGTTGCTAACTAGTTTGTAAAATACATACTGGAAAGTTAATAAATGATGACCACATCATTTTCCCTTTTACATAGTTTTTTGGGGGGTTTTGGAGCAGAGAGTATCATTGTGTAATAAACAATTTAACTTAAATATTTAGCCTGCCTGTTTGACTGACAGTTGTGTTGCTCACTGAGATAGCATTGACACTAACAGACAGACTAACAGACACTTAGCATCGCTCGATTCCTAACGGTCACTTAGGATGGCTAGATTCCTATACTGTATTCTTCTGGTCATTGGATTGATTTATGCAGTGCTTGTTTATTGAGCTCAGTATTTTGAGTGTTATTTGTGTGTTTTAAACTGTAATTGTAATAAATATAATTTTGATACACATCTACTCTTTATTGTTGGTGTTATGGCCTGGAGTGTAACCTGCCGTAGTTTGGTTTTGTGTCATGTGCCTACACTTTTATGCACGAAAAGTCCACAGATGCAGACTGGTTATTGTGTCCTATAACTGAGATAAATTAAACGAACTATATCTGGTAAAGTGTAGCCTACCTTTATTATATAGTTGAGGCAGTTTAAAGAGGACTTATGTTAAATGCAGGACAAACATTAAATGTCTCAGTGACTGAAGATAATGACGTCTTGTCCTCGTCTTGTGCACAATCGTTTTTCAATTAGGGCTAGAGATTTTGAGTAATATGATCGTCTCCTGTAATCTGCAAATTTTAATTTGATCGGCCAGTCATGTATTTAGGGCAGATATAAGCCGATAATGAATGGTTGCCGATCGATCAGTGCATCACTAACGCTCTATTATAGCTATAATAGTATACAACCGAACCTTGTTATCTATAAAAACTGAAGTATGACATCGACCAAATACTCCAAAAAGTTGTAAAATAATCAGCGGTTGAAGGGATTCAGTGGGTCTGAATTATATTGCAGCAACAATTTGGCACCTGTCTATTCCGGAAGGGTTGGCTTCCTTCCTGTTTCCTGTTATGCTCCCGTAGTCAGCAGAGACAAGAATATATCAAGAATATCAAGAATATCAAACACATTTACTCTTTGACTCTAAAGAGCAGTTAACGGTATGTTATCTAATTTTCTCAATTTCTATGCTGTGCTGTCACTCTCGGTGACCTTACTTGTGTCTAGTCTTGCAAACCTTAGCCGATCATTGATACAAGCACAACACCGCAAATAGCCTGTGGGTCAAGAACATGTCTCCCCCTTGTTCAGCCTTTCTCTCTATTTGTCTCCTACATCTCCAAGCTGCTTTCCTCATTTAGCCTGAGGCCTCCAAATGTTGTACTACCATCTCCAAATGTTCTGCTGTTCAGTGTTTCTACCCCAGTCTGTTGTTTCTTTATTCAATGCTTTCATTGCCAGAGTCACATCCTCAAACCTCATTTTTACAATGTTTACGGCAGCTTTTTTTGTATTCAGGTTTTATTATTTACTAACTTTATTAATTGTGATCATTAAAAGACAAAAATTATCCTTGATCTTTCTGATGATAAAAACATGACAATGATTAATTGTTTAATAATTATACAAAATATCAATGTTTGCAATCAATTTGCCAATTCCTTTTGGTTATGATATGCCAATGAGAGAGCGCTCTTATGTAAAGAGTTTTACATACCAAGCATAGAAAACACAATTTATGTTTGTATTTGCGCAATTTGAATGTTTATGTTACACCCTCTCCCGTGTTTCCGTCCAACTCCGCCATCTTGTGGCACCCAGCCTCCATTACACCTCGTGCTCCATTACACCAGCCCCCGCTGCAGCCGCAGCCTCGTGGCCACCAGCCCCCGCTGCAACAGCAGCCTCATGGCCACCAGCCTCCGCTGCAACAGCAGCCTCGTGGCCACGAGGCCCACTGCAGCCGTGGCCTCCTGGTTCCAAACCCCAGCCCCAGCAGCTGTGGTCTCCTGGTTCCAAGCCCCAGCCCCAGCAGCTGTGGTCTCCTGGTTCCAAGCCCCAGCCCCAGCAGCTGTGGTCTCCAGGTTCCAAACCCCAGCCCCAGCAGCTGTGGTCTCCTGGTTCCAAGCCCCAGCCCCAGCAGCTGTGGTCTCCTGGTTCCAAGCCCCAGCCCCAGCAGCTGTGGTCTCCAGGTTCCAAACCCCAGCCCCAGCAGCTGTGGTCTCCTGGTTCCAAGCCCCAGCCCCAGCAGCTGTGGTCTCCAGGTTCCAAGCCCCAGCGGCCTCCCGGGTCTGAGCCCCAGCAGCAGTTGCCTTCTGGCCCTGAGCCCCAGCAACAGCTGCCTCCGGGCTCCAAGCCCCAGCGGCCTCCCGGCCCTGAGCCCCAGCAGCAGTTGCCTTCTGGCCCTGAGCCCCAGCAACAGCTGCCTCCTGGGCCCAAGCCCCAGCGGCCTCCCGGCCCTCAGCCCCAGCAGCTGCTGCCTCCTGGTCCCAAGCCCCAGTGGCCTCCCGGCCCTCAGCCCCAGCAGCTGCTGCCTCCTGGTCCCAAGCCCCAGCGGCCCCCTGGCCCTGAGCCCCAGCCCCAGCAGCAGTTCCCTTCTGGCCCTGAGCCCCAGCCCCAGCCCCAGCAGCAGCTGCCTCCTGGTTCCAAGCCCCAGCGGCTTGGAACCTAATGCGTTAGGGTTATCCCTCCTCTTCCTAAGGGGTTAGGGTTATCCCTCCTCTTCCCAATGGGTTAGGGTTATCCCTCCTCTTCCTAATGCGTTAGGGTTATCCCTCCTCTTCCTAAGGGGTTAGGGTTATCCCTCCTCTTCCCAATGGGTTAGGGTTATCCCTCCTCTTCCTAATGCGTTAGGGTTATCCCTCCTCTTCCTAATGCGTTAGGGTTATCCCTCCTCTTCCTAATGCGTTAGGGTTATCCCTCCTCTTCCTAATGCGTTAGGGTTATCCCTCCTCTTCCTAATGCGTTAGGGTTATCCCTCCTCTTCCTAATGCGTTAGGGTTATCCCTCCTCTTCCTAATGCGTTAGGGTTATCCCTCCTCTTCCTAATGCGTTAGGGTTATCCCTCCTCTTCCTAATGCGTTAGGGTTATCCCTCCTCTCCCAGATCCCCGGGGCAGCGATGGACCGGGTCAGCCTGCTGTGGCGGCTGAGGCGGCGGGCCCGCCGTGGGGCCTTCTGCATGGGCTTCTTCTGCATCTCCATGGCTCTGCTCTACGCCCTCTGTGCAGAGAACAGCGTGCCCGTGACCGACGCCATCTTTGGAGTGCGCGCACGCACCCGGGCTCAGCCACGCACGCACTCTGTCGTCAAGGTATGACGCCTTCACAGATTGTCTTTACAGTTGGTCTTTCCAGTTGGTCTGGACAGTCTTTCCAGTTGGACTTTCCAGTCTTTCCAGTTGGACTTTCCAGTTGGTCTTTACAGTAGTTCCAGTCTTAACGATTGGTCTTTACAGTCTACCAGTCTTTAAAGATGGTCTTTACAGTCTAACAGTCTTTAAAGATGGTCTTTACAGTCTTAACAGTCTTTAAAGATTGTCTTTACAGTCTAGCAGTCTTTAAAGATGGTCTTTACAGTCTAGCAGTCTTTAAAGATGGTCTTTACAGTCTAGCAGTCTTTAAAGATGGTCTTTACAGTCTAACAGTCTTTAAAGATGGTCTTTACAGTCTTAACAGTCTTTAAAGATGGTCTTTACAGTCTAGCAGTCTTTAAAGATGGTCTTTACAGTCTTAACAGTCTTTAAAGATGGTCTTTACAGTCTAGCAGTCTTTAAAGATGGTATTTACAGTCTAACAGTCTTTAAAGATGGTCTTTACAGTCTAGCAGTCTTTAAAGACTGTGTACATAACATTCTCATTAGAAATGAATCAGTGGAAAACTCCTGACAGAGAGGAACACCAAAAATAATGCCACTGATATATTTTATTTAAAATTTGATCTCATTACATTGTTAAATCTGGAAGCTTGGTTTGTTCTGAATTCTCTATGGTGCCTTTGGAGAAGTTAAGTTAATTTGTGATAATACAATTCTTATTTTCAATAAATATCTGTTTGGCCCGCGACTTGGACCCAGTGTTAAATTTTGGCCCCCTCTGTGATTGAGTTTGACACCACTGCTTTACATTATCACTCTTATTATTTGTATCTTATATATTATAGTTTTATTTTATTGCATTTACTTACTTATTACCTGCATTGTCGAGGAGAGCTTGGAAAACTTGAATTGCATTGCCAGCAATTCTTGTTGTGCATTTGACTAAATGAAGAACTTGAACTTGAACTACAGATTGTTTTTACAAACACCATGTGTCACAAACGTTTAAAGCTTTGCAGTTCTGGAAAGAGATTTTAAGATAAATGTTGAATTGCATCAATGACCTATCGGACAACCGGCCTGCATGCACAAATACACTGAAGCAGGCAGTATCCTATGATAACCTCACCTCTTAAAAGAGCCCGGTGTTTTTGTTGACCTCTTGACCTGTACACCGATCCACAGAAGCTCCCAGGCATCGTCCCTGGCAACCCGAACCGACCAATCCCTGTGCTCTCCTCTACCAACCACACCCAGGAAGTGAAAGAGCCAGCCTCTAAGAAGAGGACCAGAGGGCGGGAGTCTGGCTTTTTTGCATGGCTTCTGCCGCGCCCCTTCAGGCGAGCGCTGGAGACCCTGTTGGGAGGTCGGCGTCGCGGAGAGCTGAGCCAGACGGTGGGAGACACAGAGTTCTTCAGAGCCCACGACAGCATGGGCGAGGTGTGGGATGAGGACATGTCCAGCAGCATGCTGGGCAGCAGGCTGAGGAAGGTGGTCCACAACTATCAGGTGATGGGTTAGGGTTTGGCATTGTTCCCTACACGGTGAACATTACATAGGACACTATTTAGGGAATAAGTGTATGGGAAATGGCATGACCTGGTTGCAGAAACAAGCCTTCACGTCAACCCGTGACAGCTCATTTGCAATAACGAACACTTATGTGCCGGACCATTTATATTGGACAACGCTACAAAATAGTGACACCCTAAGTCATCCACTGAAAAGCGCAAATACACAAAAATAAGTATTGAATCCCATCTATTCACATCAAACCGAATGGCATGGATTTGAGGAATGTGGACGGAATGGTGCTTGAGAGGAGAGATGAACATCCCTATCAGCATCCTCTCCTCCAGGGTTAGGGTTAGATGATCATCCCTAACAGCAGCCTCTCCTCCAGGGTTAGGGTTAGATGATCATCCCTAACAGCATCCTCTCCTCCAGGGTTAGATGATCATCCCTATCAGCATCCTCTCCTCCAGGGTTAGGGTTAGATGATCATCCCTAACAGCATCCTCTCCTCCAGGGTTAGATGATCATCCCTATCAGCATCCTCTCCTCCAGGGTTAGGGTTAGATGATCATCCCTAACAGCAGCCTCTCCTCCAGGGTTAGATGATCATCCCTAACAGCAGCCTCTCCTCCAGGGTTAGATGATCATCCCTAACAGCAGCCTCTCCTCCAGGCCATGAACAAGTACGGCGTGGAGAACATTGGGCCGGGCAGCGTTGCAAGCAGGCCCAAGCTCAGCGGTCCGGAGCTTCTGTGCCATCTGAAGAGTCAGGTACAGGTCTTGACCTTGACCTCCGACCTCCAGCCCTTTGCCTTACTGAGCTGGTCCTCCCAACTGCCTGTCAAACTGGTGACCTCTGAACTCGGCCCATACAAGAGGTGT
Organism: Lota lota; assembly: GCA_026745465.1. Lineage (NCBI taxonomy): Eukaryota > Metazoa > Chordata > Actinopteri > Gadiformes > Lotidae > Lota > Lota lota. The sequence goes on from JACYXH010000367.1 coordinate 341,669, forward strand.
GCTGTCGTGTCGTCGGCTGGCTCACTCCGCAACTCGGGGCTTGGCAGAGAGATAGGCAAGATATTAATTTATATTCACAGTTAACATATCACATATTTTTGACACATTCATGACACAATAACGGCCCGTACTCCCACTGCCACGTGTTAATGGCCATTCAGGAACTACTCCGTTAACATCTCCTTTTATTTTTATTTGAATAATATAATAATTGTATGTTCCTAGCAAAAAGCACTGTACAAAATATGGAGAAATAACCAGTTTGTCCCCAGGATTTCTTGTATTACTTTAGTAAGTGAATGTATCACAATGTTATGAAAAGTGAATATTCTTTGTGTGACAATTCTTATTCAGACAAGTTTCAATGGGATAGTACACGTCCTTATGAAGAAGTATCATTGGTTTTCAAACGGTGGTTTGCAAACTAATGTAACCTAATGTGACTAACCTAATATAACTAACCTAAGGTGAGTTTTACATTGTTTCTTTCGAGACCTTGATCAAAGTGAAAGCGTTGTCCTCTGTGGTTCTCGGCAGACTCTCATGATGCGGTGTTACGGTTCAACGCTGCGCCAACATCTGGCTATGAGAAGGACGTGGGCTCCAAAACGACCATCCGTCTCATCAACTCACAAGTAACCGCTCTTCAAATGCCATTTGGAGATTTGGTGTATTTGATGATTCAGCAGTGCAGGAAAATATGAAAAGCATATCAGATTTTAGTAGAGTGTTGTTTTTTACAGTACAAAGTACACACAACCATGTAACCATTTCCCCACTTAAGCCAACAGGAGTATAACTGGGGGCACTATGCCAAGAATAGACTCAATTTGAGCCTTCCATGATGCTTCCAACCTTGGAAGTATTGAACCATAGTTTAATTCAATGAACGTATTATTTAATAGCTGCACACTCTAAGTGGAAAGAGGGTCATACATTTAATCCACTGCACCACTAATGCTGCACTTAGCAGTACTTTTTGTTATCAAGAAGAGATTTGTTTTCTCTGCAATGTAAAATAGGAAATTAAGCTGCTAGACTTAAATCGTTGAGTGTAACAGAATGGGCTTAATGAAATACTCCATTTGAACCCAGTTCAAAGACAAAACTGCGTCGATTCGGGGCCTTATTTGATTTGAATTGCTTTTCCTATTGACAATGCCTTGTCCGTTGGGTCTTTTATTATTATATGGTTAGTTGGAGATTTTGTTTTGACCAAAACATAGATATTTGACCGAATATGAAAGAACATTAGCATAATATCACAGGACACTCAGGAAAATGTACATCTCAAACAATGAATTGAGTCAAAGTTTATCAGTAAGGCATACCTATCCACACCTGTATGCATTATGTGTAGGCGTTGGGCCTAGTTTCTCAGTACAGGAGTGCAGGAGTACACGTTTCGTCGACATCGTCCTTAATGCAGGACAATAGACCCTTTTCACAGAGGTGTCACTCATAACTGTCACTTATTGTGGGTCTTGTCCTTTTATGTCCCAGGGTAGTAGACTTATCTCCACTAGTTCAGTCTATACCCGTGCCCTGGTACAATAAAGGAGCAGACCCATAGCTAGTGTTATAAGTTTGTCCTACGATGCCCTCTCGGTGAAAAGGGTCTAATTGGCGTGGTCAACGGATGCCATGTGAATTGCGGACCAATTTAATTACAGCGTTGTTTCTAATGAGCCAGTTTGTTGGTGATTAGGTGATGGCGTCTGACGACCATCGCTTCCTGTCCAGTTCCCTGTACAGCACGGGTGTTCTGGTGGGCTGGGACCCAGCCCCCTTCTCTGCTAACCTCTCCCAGGTAAGCCCTGCTGCCAGCCCCCTTCTCTGCTAACCTCTCCCAGGTAAGGCCTGCTGCCAGCCCCCTTCTCTGCTAACCTCTCCCAGGTAAGGCCTGCTGCTCTCTGCTAACCTCTCCCAGGTAAGGCCTGCTGCCAGCCCCCTTCTCTGCTAACCTCTCCCAGGTAAGGCCTGCTGCCAGCCCCCTTCTCTGCTAACCTCTCCCAGGTAAGGCCTGCTGCCAGCCCCCTTCTCTGCTAACCTCTCCCAGGTAAGGCCTGCTGCCAGCCCCCTTCTCTGCTAACCTCTCCCAGGTAAGGCCTGCTGCCAGCCCCCTTCTCTGCTAACCTCTCCCAGGTAAGGCCTGCTGCCAGGGTAAGGGGGGGATTGTAAGTAGTTGACAATGCATCGTGTTTCGACACCACCCAGTAGTACGGGTTTGAACCTCACAGCTAAGAAGGGTTTTGTGCATAGGTCTACTGCATGTGTGTTTGGTGCACATGTTGGATTTTTGACAATGTGCACGTGGCTCTAGATAAACCTTTTGCGCAAGCCGTACGCTGCATTGCATTAGAAACAAATGGACTTCTTGTGAACTACTTCCAGTATGCATGAGCCTTAGTGGAACAGGCATCCCGGGTAAACCTCACTCCGTCCACGCCTCCAGTCACGGAGTTAGCGTGGTGCGAACCGCCCTCCACCGTGTGGGCTGAGTGGTGGTTAGTGATCCTTTAATCAGAGTGCCTCTCAAAGAAAACCTTTAATCAGAGTGCCTCTCAAAGAACACCTTTAATCAGAGTGCCTCTCAAAGAACACCTTTAATCAGAGTGCCTCTCAAAGAACACCTTTAATCAGAGTGCCTCTCAAAGAACACCTTTAATCAGAGTGCCTCTCAAAGAACACCTTTAATCAGAGGTGTTGCCTCTCAAAGAACACCTTTAATCAGAGTGCCTCTCAAAGAACACCTTTAATCAGAGGTGTTGCCTCTCAAAGAACACCTTTGTCCTAACAAAGCCGCGATTACAACCCGTAAGGTGTTTTTGTGCTCAACTCAAGGACGTTTTACAACAGTCTACCAGTGTAGGTGCTGATCTTCTTTTTAACAGCGCTCATATATCATTGTTTATTGTGTGTCCTCTAATATGTCGTGGCGTGTGACTTCACAGAAATACATTTGCAAATGCTGCAAAAGTTATGTAAATACAATTCATTTTATTACAATTGTCATGCCCCAGGTATGAACCCGATCCTAGTAAGTGGCAGTGGAATCAAGTCTTCTTTCTATTTAGTGGTACAACAGGACCGACTACCCCATCTTCACTCAGTACCAGAGATACAGGAGGCTCCACCCACTCCAGCCGTTCTACATTCTCCATCCACGCTTTGAGTGGCAGCTCTGGCAGCAAATCCAAGACAACATGGCAGAGCCCATCCAGAAGAACCCGCCCTCCTCTGGCCTGCTTGGTACTTGCATAATTTATACTTACCCCTCTCTTTTTTCATCTCTGTTGTTATAGTGTTTCCATTCAGCTCCTTATTCCGTACTGTCAGACTAGTGCTTGTAAACATAGAGATTGGGCTTGGGATGTGTTTGAGCTTGACCATGGTTTTTTTATTGGTTTATTTAATTGATTTGAGATGGGGACAGAACTGAAAATCCCACCTTTTTATTAGTGTAAGCATATTGTGTAGGTTTCTCATCTTCAGGATAACAGTAAGAATATTAACAGTTTACAAAGTGCTTTAACATAAAAATGTCTCACGTAGATGTAAAAACAGATGGATTCAGATACATTACACAATGCTGGGGAGGGAGCCATGTCAACATTTTTCAGATAAGCTTGTATAAGAGATCATCAATTGAATAAAGTAAAACAAAGAAATACATGAAATCAATACATAAAACAATGGGGCTTGTAGGTAAGATTTGCTCTGCTCCTCCCTCTTTTCTCCACCATTGAGAAGAGTTGCATTTCACGCACCTGTGACTGACAGTCAAGATGGATTCCCCGAACCAATCAGGAAGGAGATGCTCTGCTTGGTCAGAAATGAGCCAGAAGTGGTCTAAAACCTAAATAGTCTCATGCAGAGGCAGGCGCGGTCAATTAGAATAGCAACTCTCAAAGAACATTTGACTCACTAATTGCAGACGGTTATGCAGTTTCTCATCAATTACACTCAAATGATAGCTCTTGAATCCGACCTACAGCATCTTGAACCAATAAAAATGAATGATAAAAGACTTGCTGCACACTTTATCTCCACGGCAGTATGTCTTGGTGTTATTATCTTCAGGTCTCTGGACTCTAGCGTCCTGCTCTACTCTACACAAGGGAAATGTTTCACAAGCTAGCCTGTTCATTGGACTTGCTACTAACAAAGGGCTGATATACGTTCACTTCAGTTGAAGAAATCCTCAGCTTGGCTGAAGATATTTCATTCTGTTTGTTGAACCCAATAGATGTACAAAATGGATATAGATATATCTAATAGTGAAAACTGTTTATCTAGACACTACGCTACACTACACACATGTGTGTAGTGTACAAATCAAAACCAAACAATCGATGAGCAGAGAAAGAACCGTATCCACTCCACTCTGCTCACTCTGTGTCCAGGCACGGTGCTCACTCTGCTCACTCTGTGTCCAGGCACGGTGCTCACTCTGCTCACTCTGTGTCCAGGCACGGTGCTCACTCTGCTCACTCTGTGTCCAGGCACGGTGCTCACTCTGCTCACTCTGTCCAGGCACGGTGCTCACTCTGCTCACTCTGTGTCCAGGCACGGTGCTCACTCTGCTCACTCTGTGTCCAGGCACGGTGCTCACTCTGCTCACTCTGTGTCCAGGCACGGTGCTCACTCTGCTCACTCTGTGTCCAGGCACGGTGCTCACTCTGCTCACTCTGTGTCCAGGCACGGTGCTCACTCTGCTCACTCTGTGTCCAGGCACGGTGCTCACTCTGCTCACTCTGTGTCCAGGCACGGTGCTCACTCTGCTCACTCTGTGTCCAGGCACGGTGCTCATGATGTCCCTGTGCAAGGTGGTGCATGTGTACGAGTTCCTGCCGTCCCGCCGCAAGACGGAGCTGTGTCACTACTACCAGCGCTTCTACGACGCCGCGTGCACGCTCGGCGCCTACCACCCGCTGCTCTACGAGAAGAACCTGGTGAAGCGCATAAACCAGGGCACCGACCGGGACATCTTCACCCACGGACGGGTCACGCTGCCGGGCTTCAGCACCCTGAACTGCACCCTGGCTCCGGGGAAGTCCCCAGGCCGCTGAGGCACCGGTAGCCCAATGGCTGCTGGTGTTGTTACACACACACACCATCACACCATCACACCATCACACATACGCGCGCACACACACACGACAACAACAAAAACAAAATACATACAAATGTGGTCACAACATAAATGCAGTTTGTCTGTAATGCCACACGCTCTCACATTTGTACACGTGTGAATGTGTGGGTGAATGTATGTGTGAACCAACTGCAAACGCAAATGCATGAATAATTACATCATAGTTTTGCCACAATTGAGAAACAATTTAAACAAACTGGTTCAGGAGCGACGCACCTTTAAGCCTCTGTCACAGCTAAGGGAAAGCTGCTGTAGCTGTTTTAATGTCCACTGTGTTGTGTGAAGAAACCTACATAGTAGATGATGACACACACCGCTTTACACTCTATTGATTAAATGGGCCTGCTTTTTCACATAGAATACCTGAAGAAACAATTCACATTCACATTGCAACGTGTAAATAAACTGTCGTGTGGTATTAATTCCTCTGTGGGGCGCTAACGAGCTTCTCTGTCGCTGCAACGTTGATTTTCCGCAATGAATGTCGGCATGTTAGCACCTACTTACTGATTTTTTAGGTCAAAGAAATTGACTGAAATGAGGCCAGCAGCCTAATCTCGATGTGACTAGAAGGTAGGCCCTACATATGTAATAAAGAAGTCAGGAGCAGAAGAAGAGGGCCTGACATTGTAAACATAACTGCTTGGGATCTGAAAGGACGTCGTCCACAAGAACAA